>CM034411.1:6987500-7395000 GCA_019925095.2 Dendrolimus kikuchii | reverse complement strand
TTCCAACACTGATCTGGAGCGAACTCCTCGCCGTGGTTTTCCCTCTACGCTGTGACATTGGGGTTCTTTAAGGGCATTTTAAAATTTCAATTTAGAGGTCGTAAACGCATTAGCGACATCCCTGGTGTGGCAAACGTCCATAGGCGACGGTAGCCGCTTTCCATCAGGGGGGCCGTCTGCTTGTTTGCCAGCTTTTGGCAAGAAAAAAAAGTTATGAGATTTTTTTTATTCCTTGAAACAGGCAAAACGCGTTAAAATATAAAAAATTCAATAATACATTAAAAATCCTTATTAAATACTTAAATATGTCCGCGACTTCGTCCACGCTTGACTTGAAATTCCTGCGGGAATCCTGGGACACAAAGTGCATCATTTAAAAAAGAAAGTCAGCTAACCTTTTAGTGAAAACTGTGTCGGAATAAGCAAATTTTTATGCACGCGAACAACTTCAAACTGCTCTCGTGAAAATTTCCGCGGGGTTCCCGGGATAAAAAGTAGCGCAGATTTTAAATCTAAGAATTTGGTGTGGACCAACGAAATCCGCATCAAAATCGGCCCAGTAGTTTTTACGTGAATCCCAAACAAACAGATAAATAGATCTAAAAAAAATTGCATCGTATTCTCCATCGTTTATATAGTGTATTCCAGTTATTTTTTTAAATAGCTTTAATATACAGACACGGCACAGATGCAGCATTTTCATTTAATACTCTCACTCGCCAATCACTAACTTGACTAATACTTCTAATTTTTTCAAAACAAAATATATACCTATAGATATAGCTAGCATCTCCTCCAGAAGATACAATATCTCCTTGCCATCATTTGACATTCATGTTGATATTTCTATAATAACAACTCATTAACGTTCTACTGTTGGTCTCGAATCTGTTGAAACTGACACTAAACTCACCACACTTGTCAAAGCTGGATTACTAGGTTTGATACATTACTTATATTTATATGCAAATTTCATTTAAAAAAAACCACATGGAAATTGTAACAATATAGATTTTAGTCAGAAAACTGCCTATATTGCAAGTTTCTTAACCAAGATTCGAACTCACATTATTTGAAATGAGTTTGAGAGGCGTTTGCGTCGAACAATATACTTGCGGCTTGTTTTAACTAATTTGCATTGATTAATTATAAGGACTAATTAGGTATTATTTTAAGATGAAATCCGTTATTTACAAATGTTAAACGTAACTCTTTTAAATAAAAGAATATTTTATGCAAACAATTTTGTTGTTTCTACGAAATATAAACGAAACCTAATAAACAAAGTAACCTGAAGGGCATCTTTTTCCTGGAAAGGGTGAACGCAATGTCTACCTACGCAGTAAAATTAATGGAACAAAGAAGTATTGTTTACGATTTGATTTCTGTTCTAGAATTGTCTATTAAAAACAAGGTACTAGGGCAAAAATAATACAAACATTTAAATATGATGAAAACAAGTTAGTCGTGGTAGCTTAGTGGCCTAGAGTATTTACGTTTCATACTATTAACGTAGGTTTGAATCCTGGTAGGAAAGTATGTTCATCTCGGCACATTTTCTAACATCTGCACATTTTTTTTATTGCATGAGTTCAGCAGACAGGCAAACGGCCCACTTGATGGAAAGTGGTTACCATCGCCTATGGAAATTTGCAACACCAAAGGTGCTACAAATGAACTGCAGCTCTCTGAAGGGAGACTGGATCCTGGTCACTAATGCCGGAACACAAATCAAGGTATGTCGGCATACTCTAGACCAGGGGTGGTAGCCATCCAGTCGGGCAAATACATATTACAATTACTATATATTGATAGCGAAATAACACATTTATAATATGTCTTGGACAAACATGGCAGGTATATGGCCTGTTTACCCAAAAGTGGGATGGTTACAGGCTGATGTTATGTAATTACACTAAACTATCTAGCTAGTGGTAAAGAAATTTAAAAGAAACTTATTAACACTTTAAAATTTTGACTATGTGTTTTATTGGGCGATTGGGCTTCTTCTATGGCAATGCGGAAACAGGTAAACTTCACGGGAGCGTTAGTACAGAGTAGGATGCGACGAAATACAGATATATACTCCATACAAAGTAGTAGTGGGCCGGTCTGCCTAAGTAACAACAATCGGCAGGGGAAAGGAGTGTTCCCGAGTAAAGATTATCTCCAGCGAATGTAGCATGGGACGTCTACTGCATGACATGAGACATGTGGAGATAGTCCTGGCAAGCCAGAACTGAATGCGATAATCCAGTTTATGTTTAGCCGTGGACTTCAATATGATTGCTATATGGCGTTAATGTTTATATATCTATATATTTATAATTATATATGTAAATAGATTTTTATATACATTTTTAGTTATTATCAAATTAATCTAAATATCGTTAATTACATATTTATATGTAGTTGAACCTATTAATAAAATTTGTTGTATTTTTTCCACATAATTATAATCTTCTTCTAATGCTCTGCAAATAATTCTCTTCCTCGCTACTCTTGTTCATAAAGAATCTGCAAACTTGGTGAAACTAAGATCTTTCCAAAGAGACATAGAAAGAAATTTACTATAGTTAATAATGTACAATTGTGCACGTGAATAACTACAACAATAGTGATTGTAGAAAGTAGTTTATATACTGTATTAGATTTAGATTCATATAGGATCAGACTGAATGGAAACTTAACATTGTCTTAATTTAAGGTACAATAATTTTGCTACTCTTAATAAATATGGAATTGTTAATAAATAAGTTCTTAAAGTATAAATTAGCAATTGCATGCTTGAACCCTAAAATTTCCAATTTAGTTTGGCGAATGGTCTCGAATGAATTGTTTTGACTACAACTGCAACAGTAAAATAAAACTCAAATGCGTTATCAATAGTACCGATCTGGCTTGGAAGTTGAGGTGGAGCTGTTTCTTCACAATCTTTGCTCTTTTGCCTTATATCTTCTTTGTCTTGATAGTACAGTTTCAGAACATAAACATATTTGTTATTTTGTAAAAAAATCTCTTTAGAATGGGCTAATAAATAATCGTCAGAAAAACACATTATTGCAAATCGCCTAACCCAGTAAGATACGCTTGTGTTATGGGTAATGTACAACGGACAACTCTGGGGGCGATTCCAGACTATAGTATATAATAACATATATAAATACAAATGTGAAGGTAGACCAAAAAAAAGATGGATGGATTGTGTGAAGGGTGATATGATGATTTGTGGTGTGACAGAAAATGTATGTCAGAAATCAGAATAGACGAGTGTGGAAGGAAAAGACATATCGACCCCAATTAATTAGGATATGGTGAAAGAAAAGATAGAAATATAATAATAACAGATCATAAACGTCCCGGTACTAGGCTCTCATTATAGGGGAACGGACAGTATACCCGCCACGCTTGTTCAAGGCGGCTTGGCAGCTTTGACACATCGGTTATCTCGACGTGCAGGTTGCATCACGATGTTTTCCTTCAGCGTTATTAACACGTGATAATTATAATAATATGCACACTAGGTCCAAAAGGTATCTAAGAGGTGCATGCGTTCCAGCCAGGGTTCGAACCCGCGCCTTTTGTGTTTAGGACGCGTGCACAAGCCATTACGCTACCACGACAATAAATAACAGCAGCAGGGCGGATGAAATATTTTTCATTTGTATCAAGCAAAATTTAAAATATCTTGTGAATGATGATAACAAGGAGGAAGTAAACGTAGATAATTTGTACCTGGTTATGAATCGACTCAGAGCCACTTCTACACTTCCTCTGTTCAATCACTATTGCGGTTATTATACAAGGGGTATGAAGGGACCCTTTTCCTACATCAGGATGTTTTAATAAGAAATATAATGGCTCATCCTAAATATCAGGTTCCTAAATACAATTTTGTGTCCTCACTATTAGGTCATGTACTTAATATACTTACAGTTGACTGTAAAACATTACAAGAACACATAAACTCAACATCCAACAACACAGCGGTGTTAAAGCCATAAATTCTCAGACGTTCACTTGCGGTTCAAATACAGTTAAAGGAAAACGGAAATTCGAAAAGAAAGTCGCAGGAGAAAAACACAATAAAATCTTATCTGAAGAATAAATTGGAAACCTTTGGTTCTAGGATGTATTACTCTTAGTTACGTTTAAGATTATATACGGCAATTATTATTAGGTTTTGAAGTCAATCATATTATTGTTTATAGATATCTGTTCATTGATGGTAAAGAAGACAGACATAAGAAATTAAATCGTACAGTAATAAAAAGAAAACATATTATAGCATACATTTTTTTTTATTGCTAGAGCACAGCAAACAGGGGGCCCACCTCATAGAAAGTGGTTACTGTCGCCTATAGACGTTTACAACACCAAAGATGCTACCAATATGCTATCGACTTCGAAGGGAATACTAGAATCTGGCCGCTCATACCAGAACACAATTCATGGTTCTTATGGTAGCATATACTATTCCAAGTGTGTTAGCAATCCAGACGGGCGAATGCCCTACCCTCTAGCGGCTACAGGAATCGGTGTTCTTTCTCCGTTCCTGCACAGAATAAGCTCTGAAAACTTCTAAGTCCTACTTTACTTAGTCAGTGGGGCCAGAGGTTTTATTTATCTGCAGCTTTTTGAAGGACCTAAACACGAGATAGTATCTTCCAAGTATATATGTTACTTTGTATGTTTTCTTAGAAATCATTTAGCATGTGCTCTATACTTTATACCTGTAAGGCAGTGTTCTCTTATAAACAAAATCTACAATCAGATTGTTCCATCCTCGTAACTAAGCGTGTGTGCAATAATCAAATGCAAAGTGAGTATTAAATATGCAGCATGCATATACCCGACGTCTCCAACGTTTCACCGGTGGCCGCGATGTGTAGTCCAGACCTAATATAAGTATAGAGCGAAAGGTTGCCAAGATACAAGCTAAACTTAAGAAATAGATTAAAGTTCGATATTTTTATGATTGTGATTTAACATCAGTCAGAGACCGCACCACTCGCCATCGGCTGGGTGTGTCAATCTGTTTCAAATTTATTTGGGGAAAATACAACAAAATAACAACGCGTCTCGGAGTCATCAACTATCAAAACATCAGGCGTATTGGTGACAACAGTCCATTATTATATAGCAAGATAAATTCAAATTCTGATATAGAGCATTTCACTCAAATTCCCAAAACCATTAAAATACAGGGGCACAGACAGAAAAACGCCCACACCAATCCGGCTGGCGGAGTCACATGAATAATTCCTGACGCGGGATCGGGCCGTTTTTTCGTGCCGTGTTCGGTTTTCCTTTTAATATTCCGTTCAGAAGATAAATGTTGCGAGACATTCGTTTTGATTGATCGTGCCAGTCCGGTTTTTAAAGCTGGAACATGCTATTTAAATGCAGCGCCTTGTTTGCTATTGGAGCGATTTTAAGGATATACGTAGTAAAAAGTAGAGCTGAAGAAAAGCCAAGGTTATTTATGCACCTATAATATCATCCCATAAAGGAACCACTACTAGTCTGTATCGTCCTTTCGACGATTGTTATTTTAGGACAAACGGTATACGATATGCAAATTTCCTCAGGATGTTTTGCTTCATCAGTTGTACGTGGTAATTCTTACAATATATACATAGATATTGTTATTAACATTAATATACTACACATATTGTAAGAATTACAGAAACCGTCTCATACTAGAATGAGTGAGTGCCTTAGCCACATTGAACCACAATTATATACATGTATTTTTTGTTTGAATATCTATCTATAGAATTTTTCTGCTTCTTTTTTAAATATGGCTTTGCACGATTTGTGTATCTAAATAATGGCAAGTATTATGAATATTATATATAAGGACATTACCAAGCGAAAGACAAATACACGTAACAGAAGCTTCCACCGAATTATAGATCCGTAATGAACGCGAAACGAAGGAATTCTTGTTGTACAACAGACAACTCTAAGGCTGATTACATACGTCCAGACGATAGTAAACAACGGAAAGTTCGTTTACGAAATTCACCATGCAAGGAAATGAAATCAGTACTTCTATCTTCATGTAAACTAGGTGGGTAAAGGCTTAAGACCATTCAAACTCTTCTTCATCAGCTAATTAATGTCTACTGATAGACGTAGGCCCTCCTAAGTTTGCGCCACATATCTCGGACTTCCGCCTTTCTCAACCAGCCCCTAACGGCGACTTTAGGCCACTTCACTCGTCTTCACACCAGGACATATTTGCTCCATCGCCCGTTGGTCCTGCGACAGACCTGTCCGATCCACTGCTACTTCAACTTGCTAATATAGCGAGCTGTGTCGGTTATTTTGGTTATATTATGGATGTCCTCATTTCTGATTTTATTCATAAGAGAAACACCCAATATGGCCCGCTGATTGACTTTAAATTTGTAGACTAGTCTACCGTGAGTGTTTACGTTACGGCACCGTCTGTCACTGGTAGGACACACTGCTCGAAGACTCGTCTTCAAGCATTGCGGAATGATCGACGAAAAAACGTGTCTAAGCTTACCGAATGCTGCCCAATCTAACTGAATCCTCCTATTCGCTTCCTCGTGGAAGTTGTGCCTGTCTACCCAGTTTTTTTTTGTCCAAGGTAGATATATTCAATCTTAACAGGCAATTATTATTAGTATAAGGTATACTGTCTCTAAATATTATCTCTTAACAAAACTCTGTTGCAATCTCCAAGGTTTCTGGTTCACCGCATCAGATTAAAGTCAATAGCAACCATTGTGCCTCCCCTTACAGACATCCTCCCTCCTTACATTACGCCTATTCCTCTCTTTGCAATTTGCATTCAAGATTACAGTACGCAAGGCCAGCTAATTTCATGGGGGGAACGTTTTCCGTTGCAAAAATTGTTTGAAATTTAAATAAGTATATTCCTATTGGAAGAACCATTGAATATCTTTAAGTAAGACTTCATGTGGTTTTGCACTCAGACGAACGAATAAAAGTAGAGACGGAGTCTACGTGGAGTAAAGCCTTAAATGAAGTGAAGCATTTTTCTAAAACTTGTGTGCGTCAACTTATATTCTAGTAGTTTTTTTTAATACATACATACATACATACATAACTTCACGCCAGTTCCCTTGCGGGGTAGGCACGAACAACAGAGTGCCATTTAGGCTTATTCTTACACACCTCACTTGCCTCTTTGACATTCATAACTCTTGTCATGCACACTCGTCTGTTCTTAAGGCTCCTGACATCACCTTCTGCTAGTACACGATCAATTTGATCATGGAAGGTGTGTCGTGGCCTTCCACGACTTTTTTTTAATAGCTTCAATGTAAGACAAATAAAGAAAGAAAAACTTTATTTGAAGAAATAGCGAGGTTCTTTATACATTATTATACACATAGCAAACTTTGAGAATTTACTAAATGCCAATTGTACCACATATTACGACTTATTCTCAGAACTGCAGAATATACACAAATAATTTCATAAAAATCGGTCAAGCCGTTTCAGAGGAGTTTGGTTACAAACACTGTGTGTGACACGATAATTTTATATTTATAGATTATAGATAAAATATGTAATGACAAGTATCGGCCCGTCACTAATTTATAAATATAAGCATATAAATAAGCTGAATGAAGAGGACGAAAATATTTTATACTTTTCCATTATGTTGACGTCTGTGTCAATTGCAATGCTTTGACATTTAATTTCCGTTCATCAAAAAGGAAAATGCTCCTGAACGATGTAAATAAAACATCCAATTATTTTTCATTTGAATATTATTTCGTAAAATGGAAATTGGAGGTATGGATGGATGTTCTTGAAACTCACTCTTTTGGATTAATGTAAAATAAAAATAATGGCATTAGGGCTCGTATTTTAAAAACAATATTTAATTATGAATTGGAATTGGGACTTTTATTTAAATCCATTGTTTATTTTGCTTTAATACCATTTCGACTTATTAAATGTGAGTGTGTGAGCGCTACGTACATTTCGATCTATTCAAACTTATAAAATACATGCTAATCTACATTTATTTTACTTTAGATGAACTATCCCCGCAGAATACAATTTCCTGCAGCCGGGCGGCCTGTCATGAGAGGCGACAAAACAATCCACATTGAGGTGGTAGGGCATTTGCCCGTCTGGATGGCTACCGCCTTAGCCTAGAGTATGCCGTCATAACAACCTCGAGATGTGTTCCGGCATTAGTGGCCAGGTTCCAATCCCCCTTTAGAGAACGGCAGGACATTGGCACCACCTTTTGTGTTACAAGGGTCCATAGGCGATGGTAACCGCTTACCATCAGGTGCGCAAAAAGATAATCTTTTGTTTTACTTTCAATGACGTCACGACATGATATTCAAAATATAAAAGCAGACATGGTTTTATAAGTAGTCTTCATTTCAAAATAAAAGAGCTACATTTTTAGAATAGGGGTAGGCTAGAGTGTAGGAGGAGGGAGGCATTTTTTAAACAATGTTAATTAAATCTTAAGGTATTTTCAAAATAAGAAAGCTTTTTTCCTGTTCAAGAGACGCTTTCGGCGTAGTGCGATAATACAATACTGTTTACGGTTCACTCTTTAACTGTCAAAGTATACAATTTATCATTCAGGTTAATAGGTAGGTATTTTTTAGCTATTATGTAAGTATTTATTTTATATTCTTGCCAAACTTAATAAAAGAGTGTACGAACACTATTCGTATAACATTGAAATTAGAGGTCTCTTTCTCTGGAACTAGGATTATTTTTCATACGTATATATTTGCAATATAAGTAATATATATACTAGATTTGGACTTGAAATTAAAATATTTTATCAAATATCAAAGGGACCAGTTAAGCAAATAAGTCTACTTTTTCACACTCCAAGCTTGATTTTAGCAAGAAACATCCTTAATTACTTTTCTGAACGTATCATAATATTCGTTTTAAGAATTCATGCCCTGACTGGCTTCTAATAGCTTCAGACAGCGACGACGTTCAACCACTTAGTATAGTTGGAACCAATTTTGATACTGTGACAGGCCTGAAGGTTACTTATTATATTTAGCAGCACTGTGGCACGTACGTGAGATGTCATGTGGCACGTCTAATTTTGATACTTGTAGAAAATTCGCGTATTTCGTTATTACATTTTTAGTTGACGAATCTTGGGTATGTATTTTTTATGGAATCTCTGCCTTTTATTTTACATTGGGAATGTCTTGAAAAACAAAACTTGTTTAAGTTAAACTTGTGGCAGTAATATACCTGCTCCATCTGGGACAATGTAACTGAGTTTATAGCGTTAAAAAGAACGCTGTTAATGATTAGCTGCATCAGTGTATAACATACGTTATCCACTGTTTAACAGCAATAAGAATTAATAACAATGTCGCAAGACAAATAATGCATTAAATCTTAAGCTACATCCCCATGACACAGTCATTAACACTAACATTAGCTCAGATGTAGCAGAGGCATTAAAGATATATTCGCATATTTTTTATAATACTCGTACACAAACTGTCTGTGTGTGGATTCGATTTCACACATGGAGTGTTTCATTAAACAGCAAGAACGTCTCTGTCTCTTGAATATTGTAAGCGTCATCGAAAATTCCCATAATAAATCAATAGATGCACTTATCGTAACTACAGAAACAAGAGAAAGAATAACTCTATTCAATCACTTGATATCAACACATTTAAATATATTATCAAGATGACATAAAGAATGGGCCCAACCTGGCCCTGCGACTTCCAACTCCTCTTACAGTCACCCCGTTCATCACAGTTATTAACTTTAAATCATCTCAACATATTCAAATTCACACATTTTCAATATATTTTTATTGCAGGAGTTCAGCAGAGAGGCAGACGGCCCATTTGGTGGAAAGCGGTTACCATCGCCTATGGACATTTGCAACACCAAAGGTGCTACAAATGCGCTGTTGCTCTCTTAAGGGAGACTGGAACCTGGTCACTAATGCCGGAACACAACTCAGGGCTATTATGGCGACATACTTTAGACCAGGGGTGGTAGCCATCCAGTCGGGCGAATGCCCTACCACGTGGCTGTGGGTTGTTTGGTCGCTTATTACGACAGGCCGCCCGGCCACAGGAAATTGTATTCTTTCTCCGTTCCTGCACGGATAAAATATATAAAACAATACACAATGTTTGACTTATTCAGCTTAGTGAAGATTGTAGCGCCTGGAGAACGGTAAAACAACTGTGTCTGCCTCGCCTCACGCACCGCTTAAATACTATAAATTACTTGAAAGTACCGTCAATTAAATGTTCGCAATCTAAAATGTCCAGCAACTTATTAATACCTGTTATATGTTATGTAATATAACTGTTAATTCATTGCAACCACAATATCACTCTTCGTGGTATATCGCCGAGGGCGCCCCATGATCCCAATAAAACTAATACCAGTAGTTATTTTGATCGATTCCGTGATAGAATGTGTAATTTGGGGATTAAAACGGCTTGATCTTTTGGAATTTATAAATTTCGTAGCTGCTGCTGACATCTGTGTATGTAGGTGGGTGTGCTCATTTTAAAATGTGGGTAGCTCTGCGTTTATTACATTTAAGTGTTGTTAATATGTTGATAGATAAAATATTTTAGTTGTATTTGCAATGTCTGTGTGTTCGTCTCTCACACCGATTTATAAGGCGTAGTTTTTATTTCGAAAAATGGAGTTCCTTGTGTAAACGGGCAAAGCTTCTATCCGTGCAGGAACGGAGAAAGAATACAATTTCCTGCGGCCGGGCGGCCTGTCGTAAGAGGCGACAAAAGAACCCACAGCCAGGTGGTAGGGCATTTGCCCGACTGGATGGCTACCACCCCTGGTCTAAAGTATGTCGCCATAACAACCTTGAGTTGTGTTCCGGCATTAGTGACCAGGTTCCAGTCTCCCTTAAGAGAGCAGCAGCGCATTTGTAGCAGCTTTGTTGTTACAAATGTATATAGGCGATAGTAATCGCTTTCCATCAAGTGGGCCGTCTGCCTGTCTGCTGATCTCCTGCAATAAAAAAAAAAAACAAAAAGCTTCTAAACATGCACAAAAATGCATATAAACAAAAAAAATGCAAATAAATTAACAACTGTAAATGAATAGAATGACAAGAAAATCCTAGAAGAAAGGAGATGGATACGCTGTCATACATTCTTGAGCCCAGATTATATAAAAACGAAAGTTAAGTTAAGGATTCTTTTTATTATGTATATTGATATTTTTTTTTATAATTGTAGTAGATTTAGTTATTTTGTGAATGAATTATTCGTGTGGTGTGTTTTCATGTTATTAATTGTTGAAATTCATTCACATAAATCAATTATGGTAATCGATAATTTATTATATTAGTGACCTTATTTTTAACATCTCTCATCTTCTAGAGGGCTTATGTTTTTAATTGAGTATTAGAAAAATATTATGCTTTTTGAAGCCATATCTTAACTAATTTATTTCTTTCCCCCAAAAGTCCCCATCTCCTTTATTGAATCATATTTGCAGACATAAATTGAAGGCGGGACGTTACAAGAATTAGCTCTTACCGAAAGCTATAGACATTCTCTTGTGTAATAATAGGTAGCTAACCAATCGCCTACAGAATTCCAGAACTTTTTTTATTACTTTAATGCTTTAACAAATTTTTATAACAGGCAAACCCTTTTATACCATAAAGTGAGAACCATAAAATATTTACTATGCCCACCATATTTTACACGGCGATACTAATCTAGTTACGTGTTTTTATTTTTAGATATTTTTTAATACTTGTTTAATTGAGTTATTTGTGGTTGGGGGGTAGTTGGAGGTATTTAGCCTGCTCGTGTTGTTAAGCTCCATTCATAATGGTCAACACAATGAGAGCGTGTTTTGACCGCGTGACTCAACGCCTCCGCCGCGACTGATGACGAATAGAGAGACTAATATTTATTTGAAATGTAATGAAAACTATAACGCTGTAATTTTCAGCTAAATCAGTTTTACTGACATTTCTTTTAGCGATTAGGCCACCTTTTGTCTCGCTCTATAAGTATTGTAATTATTCATTTTGTAATTATTTATTTTGGTGACCAATAATATATTTACTTATTTTGTTGTTTCTTTTCATATATTCCACAAACTGTATGTAACGTTATTTACAACCCTTTACAAATCATATACTTTTTTAAATGTAGTCCTAAATTTAATTGAAAACAATATTTAAACGTGTAAAAGCTCCTTATAACAAAATAACATCGTAATTTCTCTCAGAGGGGCAGTGAAACGCGAACGCGTCTGACATATGAATAGACCTTTACTTCGTTACAATGAGTTTAAAATAGGTTTGTTTCATTAGTAAACATGAATGTCGTGGAAATTTTAAATAAATCATTCTGTTTTGGTTGTTTGCGTTCTTTATGGGCAGCTTTAACCATAGTAAAATATTAACTATACTAATTAAATAAGGTGGCCCCATTGATGGTTTTAAATACACATAGCTATTGAATTAAACCTAAACCTTCGTATTTATCCATTATTTGTTAGTTGTATTCTTATTTGCTTGTTAGAATGAAGTGTATGTAGTAGTGTTCACGTATACGTTTGTGTATATATCTAGAGAGGTAGTTATGTGTGTATATATGTATATCTATATAGAGAGTGTCGGGGTGAAGGTAAGGAAATGAATGCTCCGGTGGTTCGGGCATGTGGAAAGAATGCATGATGAAAGAATGACTAAACAGATATACAATGCAAAAGTGGATGGATGCAGAAGTCGTGGAAGGCCACGACACACCTTCCATGATCAAATTGATCGTGTACTAGCGGAGGGTGATGTCAGGAGCCTTAAGAACAGACGAGTGTGCATGACTAGAGTTATGAATGTCAAAGAAGCAAGTGAGGTGTGTAAGAATGGGCCTAAATGGCGCTCTGTTGTTCGTGCCTACCCCGCAAGGGAACTAGCGTGAAGTTATGTATGTATGTATGTCTATATAGATATATGTTACTTTTTAATAAGTTCATTAAAATTATAATTAGCTCCTCTTCAACTTCGTGAATTTCATCTATTTGAAATAGAGTTGGTTAGCTTTTATTTTCAATTTGATTTACATTTTAAAAAAGTCTAAGAAATATTTTTAGATAAGGAGTTGATTGAAAATTTAAGTTTTTAATTGAAAGTTTTAATTGAGGTTTTCTATAAAACCAAGAACGAATTATTGGCGCCAACTTAGCTGTGCAATTTTAAAACCTAGCAAGTGCATTACAAACAATATTACTCTACACTACAAAAAAATGGCATGAATTTCAAGTATATTTTAAAACTATTTATTGTTAGCAATGTCATATTTTGATACAGTCTTGACATGTTTTAGCAAGCACACTAAATTACCAAATGCCTAGCAAGACAATAAATACACAAACGTCTTAAAAACGATGGCAGTTTCTAGGTTTTAATATTGTATACTACTGGTTAATTGTGATACCCAAGAATTGGAACCAGTTTTAATCGGGTATAACCGGTTTTAGTCAAGTAATCTACTATTGATATAATATTTCATCCGTGCAGGAACGGAGAAAGAATACAATTTCCTGCGGCCGGGCGGCCTGTCGTAAGAGGCGACTTAACAACCCACAGCCAGGTGGTAGGGCATTCGCCCGACTGGATGGCTACCACCCCTGGTCTAAAGTATGTCGCCATAACAACCTTGAGTTGTGTTCCGGCATTAGTGACCAGGTTCCAGTCTCCCTTAAGAGAGCAGCAGCGCATTTGTAGCAACTTTGGTGTTGCAAATGTCCATAGACGATGGTAACCGCTTTCCATCAAGTGGGCCGTCTGCCTGTCTGCTGATCTCCTGCAATAAAAAAAAAATGGAGAAGGAGATTATCGCGACATCTCAAACATCTCCCTGATCCCGGAGGATGAGGTCAAGGGGGGGTCTGTGTTTGCAAGCCTTTATCATACCCCTAGTATTCTTCCATGATAAGACTCTGACGGCAACCCTCTGAAAATCACACTCCATAACAATGCAATAAATATTTATAAACACAAATGTAGTAAAGAAACAGTCATCTAGATAATATTTTCCTTTTATTACACCAACTGTTTTCGTCCATTAATAAAATTTATATTGCATCTAATTATACTCCTAAATTATCGAACAGATATCCATAGGATACTGTTGCTCAAGGCTTTCATAATAAGGGTTGGTTTTGCTTGAAACCGAATTATTTAATTTCGATTCGATTCGCATATTACGAAGGGATTAGTGCCGCATGTGTTTAGATTTTGGGTATTTTGAACGCATATGTGTGGTATTTGGAGAGTTTCACGTTTAACTCCGCTTTTCTCGTGGCTTTGCTTGTGTATATTTTTTTTAAACTACGGACCCGTAACCATACTGTGATTAAATTAGAGAAAAAGATTTTGTTTTACCTATTTCTTACACGTTAGTTATTGTATAAGCAAATATATTGCCTCATAACACAAGCGTAGTTATATGGTATTAACAATGAAATAAAAGCTAAACTAAATTATAAACAAGTATATATATGTAGTGGAATACTTACAAGCCAATAGATGGCGCTGTGCAATAATTGATGTCACAAACGTATCCCGAAACATACAAAGAATATATACAAAATTTCAACTATAACAGATGGGCCTAGGCCTGCGAGGAACAACATTAGCCTCGCTGGAAGATCTTCCTTTAAGACGGAGGAGCTTTCCATCTCGCTCCTCCACCCTATCGGGGCTCACTCTTCATATATAAATTTAAATTAAACTATAAAATCTAGTTCCAGAAGTTGGAAACGTGCCCAAAAGACTGGCCACATTACCTCGCTGTATAGCAACGCTAATGCGTTGTCCGAGGTACAGACCAGACTTTTGGTCACGTGAGACGTCACGTTAGTTGGTTTTCTCAAATATTATATACTTTTATGTTATGTATTGGGGTTTTAGTAACAATATCCATTTAATCTATGTTAGTAATTATTATTACATGTAATACAATTCAGAAACATTGTCTGTAACTGCTACGATCCTGACAAACGCTTTTCGCTTCATCTACTTTCATTACTCTCTTCACCATGTTTATTTAAGGTGCTTTTTGCCTGATCTTTTTTCAAAATATCTTCAATTTCCTTAAATTGTTTATATAGCTTGCGTGTGTTGTGTTGTAAGTTGCGTTATTATTTTATGCAATAGTAATATTGTGTAAAACAGGAAACCCTAAAACTATATATTTACTTGAAGGGAGAATGCAAGGAGTGTTAATTGCCTAGTAAAAAAGTATTATTATGATTTATAATTTCTGGACTTTATGAATTGTAATACAAACACTACTAACAACAAAAAAACATTCCATACCAAAACAAAATTTTACATGTTCTAGACAGGATTAAAACCCATTTTTATTTAAATTGCGAATGAAACGTAAAAATCAAAATGGCCGGTCACCCGTCCGTGCATGTACCGGATATTGGCAGGAAACATCGAAAATTCTATTATATATCTACTTTAATTATCTCTGGAAAGTTCTGCACCATTGCGTTGTGGTGTAACGTAAATTTAAATTACAAATAATGGCTGGTTCTATATCTTATTATTAATTAGTGAGCCTTAACATCAGTTGCATTTTGACATTACCTGTATGGAGCCTATGTCAAGTTACTTATAGGACCGGGCCATAAATCGGTTATGTACGTATTTACTAATATTATCAAAATATATTGTTACAACTCAGACCCCGACAAACACAAAACCCACCTGCATATCTGAAACAAAGCAGATTTATTACCCGTCGGCATGTGAACTAATAAAATTTAAATTCTTTTATGGTCGTCTTCTTTTGTTTACTTATTGGTATATGGCCTATTGTTGTATTGTGATCATTAGCCAGGTGTTACGGATTTAAAGTACAAGCTGATTCTAGGAAATTCGGTCCACGCGGCCGGGCGGACATATTGCATCTGTGCAGGATAAAGCAATGGCCCGATGGAGGGGGGCAGACAGTCGAGCGAGAACCACGAACGAAGCGAGACTTGTGTACTACAATCGGGAATCTTTTAGTGACGGACTTTGCGCGTTTTATTGAATTACGACCTTCTGCATTACGTTTGTATTTGTTGTGTTCAGTTATATTTGTACCTGTGTTATACGTATTTGTATAGTTCTAATAAACTCTATAGTAATTCTAACGGAATTTTAATTCGAGTCTTGCGACTCGTAACAATATGTAGGTATGTAAATTCGTTCAAATACAACGCAATGAAAATAAATCCATATATCGGTTGTATCTGTATTCATCCGTCTGTAATAATATCAGCTATAGATTGTTAATGCTTAATTTACCGGCCCATTGAATTCAGAGCCTCATTTCTAAACGTTTGGATATAAGTTAAATGTGAGTGAGATATCAAATAATCGAATCCCATTTTAAACCTCAATGGTTTTCAAACACGTTCGCTAATGCTATAATACATTAGACATACTACAATCCTATACATATAATGTTATATATAGGTATTATTGATGGCCTCTGTGTTAAATGGGTTTAGTCTATTGGCGGCAACTGCAACGCAGAACCTCCAGTTTCGATTCTTAGAATGTTGTAGAGAGTTTTCGTTATTTACTATAAATGTCTGGGTGCTTGGGAACGATCCCAGAGTGGTGTGTTATATATTACCCATAACACAAGCACAACATACTTGAGGATACAAAAAAAAAATCTTCTGAACCCAATCACTGTCCACTGTTGAAGTTGGGCCCCCCAAGTCTGCGCTACATATGAGTCACATATCCCGGTCTCCAGCTTTCCTCATCTAGCCCCTACCGACGACCTTATGCAAGTCGTCGGCCCGCCGGGCTGGAGGGCGTCTTACGCTACGTTTACCGAGACGCGGGCTCTACTGTAGGACACTTTTTTCCATCGACCGTCGGTCCTGCGACAAGCGTGAAAAATAATATTACAAATAAAGTAGGATATCCGTGACTTCCACCACGCTTGACTTGAAATTCTCGGAACACTACCGCAGCATTTAAAAAAAGTGTAAATTATCGTTTTAGTGAAAATTGTGTCGGAATAAGCTAATTTTTATGCACCCGAACAACTACAAACCGTTCCAGGGAAATCCCCGCGGGAGTCCCGGAATAAAAAATATCACATATTTTATTACATAAAATTTGACCAGTTCGTTTGAGTTCGTTTTTTTTTTAATCTGGACATTTTATATTATTCCTAGAAAAAAATCCCGCGGGATTCCCAGCATAAAATGTAGCTTAAATGCAGATTTTAAGTGTTTCCCTTCGTAACCCAAGTTGTAAAAAAATAGTGTTTGAGTGGGTGCCGGGATGCTTTAGAGTCACAATTAGACCCGGTAGGTGGCGGTAGAATTGGGTTTTAGATTTTTATTTTTTCAGGGCAAGACAACGTCTGCCGGATCCGCTAGTTCGATTATATAGTAAGTACTAAGGTTTTTTTTTGAGGCGGGGGAAATGCGTTTCGCACACTACCGGGTCCTTTACTAGGGACTAGACCAAAGCGACAAGAGGTGCCACCCACGAATGGGGGCACCAGAGTCAAATCGCCGGCTTGTGTGGAGGCTCGAAGACTCAATACTCCACTGAAACCACCCTCCTCCCATGTGCCCCGCGCTTATGGCAGGAAGAGCGTGAGACTTAGAACGTAGTTACGCCCACGCTGATCCTAGCGCATCAGTGCTTGAGTAAGTACTAAGGTCTCGTAACACATTGCAACGCGATTGACTTCCTTTAGACGGCTTCACTCTCAGAGCTCGGGGGTCGCTGTACCTATTCTGTTCGTCTGAATTCGAACAATAATAAGTTTAGCACTTATAAGAGTGTCGTTTTTGTAAAAAAGGCATAAAGCGAACCTTATAAATTTCTTCACAACACACTTTCAACAACAACTTTATTATTCTGAAGTTATAACAATCATAACAACCAAAGAAAAAACTTGTACCATATTGTTTTCTACGTCTCTTTAACCACATTCAATCTTATGATATCGTGTAAGGAAGTTACAGTTCATTAATTCAGGAATCTGTAAGCCATGTTCTCGTGTTGTGGTCAACAGGGCCCGTCGAGATTACCACCGAACACCGTTACAATACAACGTCCCTGGCAACAAGTACGCGTAAAGGCTTGTCCATGTTAGTACTTGCACCTATATTGTGTGTAGTTAACATATTGATGTTCACAAAGTGCAACCTTGAGTAATAATATAATAAATATATAATAACAGTCCATAAAGGTCCCACTGCTAGGCTTGGGTCTCCTATTATAGGGAAACGGATAGTATACCCGCCACGCTTGTTGATGTGGCAGGCTTGACACATCTGTTATTTCGATTGTTAGGTTTCAACTCGGATGTTTTGCTTCAGCGTTATGAGAAAATAATAAAAGTATATGAGTGACAATCTATATTCGACTTTTATTGACCGACAATTTCATAACGAATGATAAATAATAATTTATAAATAGAATATGTATGTATTACTCAACATCCGCCCTTGTTTAGAATGCCAGCCATTTCTTTCAGGGAAATAATTCTGGGCCCATAAGTGGTTTTGCTATAGTAATGATTCCATCTACCATGGCTTTATAAATAATAAGGTGGTGTTTAGTTTAATGAAAAATTGAGAGAAATAGGATTATGGTGGCATATCATGGGTGGATATAAGTCATACGAGAAAAAGTATATTAAATTAGGAGATCTATAGATACAAGTGTAAAGGCAAACCAAATTATAGATGAATTGTGTGAAATATGACATTGTGATTTGTGGTGTGACAGCGGACGTATGCCAGAATAGAGGGTATGGAAGGAAAAGACATATTGTGCTGACCATAAATGATTGCGAAACGGTGAAAGAAATAATAGAATCAACTCAACTTGCGTGCTCTGGAGGGTTTTGGCAGATATTTCGGTAAAAGCAGAATTTGTTGTCTTCGTCATGTTCGTTCCTTTGTGTGTCTGACTTTGATTATCACAACCATTTTATCCGAAACTGCTGGGTATATATGGGCGAAGTTGAAGATGAGAGTGTAGTTTGTATAGCGCTAAATACTTATCTGGTGAAATCGTGAAAAAAATAATGTACCATAAATAGGTAGCGATATTATTAAAGTTTTATTTTTGAACTGTAAGGTAGAAAGACATTTAAAGCACTTTCATCGGAAATTGGTCTGAACAATATCCGTTGAATAGTTTTTGAGATAGGGTATTTTCGATTAAATGTTTTTAGAGTTCCGTGGCCAAATAACGAAAGGGTCTTGCTAGTCGTCTGATAATATTCGTTCGGTAACCGGACGACTAGACAGTTTGATAATGAAAATAGGAGGCAACCTAATGTCTCAACTCAAAACGGTATAAATTATGTATCCTCTTTCGAAGGACATATTTGCGCCATTTGAGGTCAGCGTTGCCAGCCTCTGACTCAGCCATTGGAAGGTGTGATAATGCATATTTAAATTTATATCTTTTCTTAGTTTACTTATTTAATACATACGAGACATAGCCAAACGTCTGGTGGATGTCTCACGTGACCAAAAGAATGGTTTATACCTCGGGCAACGCATTAGCGTTGCCATTCAGCGAAGCAATGTGGCCAATCTTTTGGGCACGTTTCCAACTGACAGCGGTCGGGTACTAGATTTTATAGTTTAATTTTAGTTTGTGTATATTTTTAGTTTAATTTATTGTATTGTTACGAGTCGCGACACTCGAATTAAAATGCCGTTAGAATTACTATACAATTTATTAGAACTATACAAACACGTATAACACAGGTACAAATATTACCGGGCACAACAAGTCCAAACGTAATGCAGAAAGTCGTAATTCAATAAAACGCGTAAAGTCCGTCACTTATTAGATTCCCGATTGTAGTACACACGTCTCGCTTCGCTGGTGGTTCTCGCTCGACTAACTCCTCCCTCAATCGGGCCATTGATTTATAATGCACAAATACAATATGTCGGCCCGGCAGCGTGGACCGAATTTTCTAGAATCAGCTTGTACTTTAAATCCGTGACACCTGGCTAATGATTTCAATACAACAATAGGCCGTTTGCCAATAAGTAAACAAAAGAAGACGACCCTAAAAGAATTTAAATGTTATTAGTTCAAATGCCGACGGGTAATAAATGTGCTTTGTTTCAGATATGTTGGTGGATTTTGTGTTTGTTGGGACCTGAATTGTAACAGTATAGTTTAATTTATTTATAATTTAGTTTATTTTTAATTAGGTGTTTGATGTAAATAAATAAACAATTTCAATAAATTGAATTGTTATAACAATTCAAACTGATACTTATTTAATTGAGTTATAAACAATTATTATTAATGGAAATATTTTTTGTTTCAGGTATGTTTCTACAGTCTCACTAGAACTAATTAGGTAAACCTGAAGGTGATTGGATATTGCGTATAGTAATAGTATTTTTTTACAACTATACGACTTCTTATTTTTAACATAAAATTATTTTCTGTTTATTTATTACTTGAGATATCGTTCACTTAATAAAAAAAAGAAAAAGGCTTTCTTTAAAGATATAGCGACGTACTTACACTAAAAATTATAGAGAAGAAAAAAACAATTTTGAGCACATGTACTCCGCGTTTTCAGCAAATGAGTTTTGCGCACACTTAAAACTATTATGACTTTAAATGCTAGTGGTACACAATTATCCACATTTATCCAGTTTAAATCGTCGTAAACCGGTTATAAGCAGCTCAGACGCATAAATTTCTCCCAATTTTATTAGATGGCAACCCTGATTGCAATACTATTTAACGTTAGGGTGACAAGCGTTCTGGGGGATAACTTTTAATTGTCTCTCTCGAGGTTAATGTACTGTTGTAATTACATTTCTGTTCAGATTTAAGTTACTCCTATTAATTTTCTGATAAGCAGGAAGATAATACTTAATTAATGTTTGCTATACTGATTGTTTCTGTCATAACCTTTTGTAGAATGACTACTATAATAATTTTGAGTATTATAATTAATGCTATTGAACAATGGATGACCTTCTCTCGTCCATAGCAATTTCTTCCAGATAATCCTATATATGTATAAGAGGTGGAGGGGCTTTCTAAGAAAAGACAGCACAATACTTATGTATAATAAAAGAGGATTAAAGAATTTTAATTAAATAGTCCAGAACCATAATAGTCAGTCATTGAAAGTATGTCACTTCTGTAATTATCATTATCATAACGATTGTCTCTAAATGATCCGGTTTTGACGAACTGCGTACTGAACCCTAAAATTGATAGATAACAATTTCCACTTTCAATCTAATGTGCATATTGTACAATTACCACGTGCTAACAACCATAAAGCAATATGCTGAATGCAAACCTTGTTTCCTGAAAATGCGGCGTACAAACTCTCAAAATATGCTCTGTGTATAATAATGTATAAGGAATGTAATTACGTCGCTATTTCTTCAAATAAAGTTTTACTTTCTTTCATTGACAGCTTGATTTATGCCGATACTAGACGATTCATTTTTATCTTTCACTTTAAATGAATTAACCAAAATGATCCATATAAGCAGAAACTTAAATCATTTTCAAAGTCAATAAACATCGTTGTGTCCTTTCAGTTTTGTACTTTTCCATTTAATTGATTCAGTTTTGAAGATCCGTCTAATATCAGCATTAATTTACTAAACTTTAATGGTCATAATTTAATTTCATATCAAACCAATTGTCATCACTCAAAATCGCAATATACCTTTGTCAATAAAATTAAACTAATGCAATATAACGTCAAGTGAATTAGTTTGGAACAAGTCATGGCCCAGTCAAGGTCGGCCAAGGGTCACTCGATAACCCGATAGGCCTAAATAAACACAGAATACTAATTTAATTAAAGCGGGAGCAATCGGGATTTGCACCGGCCATTATAATTGTGTATCGAAGGTGGCCCTTTGGTACGTAGGGCACGCAGTTTTGTAACTATCGGCGGTGACAAAGGTGGGGCGGGTAACGTTTTTGTCACTTTAAAGCGCTTCAAAGTGTTGCAAATTAGTCCGTTCTCTTCTATTTGTATGGTCACATTTTGACATTATTAAACCTGACCTTTTGTGTAGCAGTGCAACATGGGCAGTATTCGCCACACAAGCAAGAGCTGCCTCTTAAATAGATGAATATCCTACGGTGGATGTATGGAGTTACATTTCATAACTGTAACATAATAGACAAACTTTAGGAGAGTAGTCATCTACTCTGATACGGCCGCCATATTTTACGGAAACCAGCTAGTTATGTGGGAAATACATGTTTTTATAACGGTGGGGGACTATGCATTTGCGCATCCCTTCGGGCTTCGGGAGGGCTGGTATGTAGAACTCCCGACAACCGACTCTGCACATACATACATTCCCCGAGGAGAGTTGTGAGATGCCGGCCTAACTGCACGTATAAACCTATTAACGTTCCGCCGCGTTTTCGTTTTAGCGCATGGGAAATACCGTAGGCACGACCTCATGGTACCTCGAGGCATGCCCTTAATAAGGGTACCCCTGGACCAGGGCACACGGCGTCCTGGGTGTGGTTACTGGCGAGGTACCCCGATCTCGACCCGGCCCCAATACGTCGCGAGGATCTTAAGTGAGGTGACCCGAGAAATGCTGGTTTCACCTCGTAAAGGATGACATCCGTGCCAACGGTCTCACAAGAAGGCAAGCCGAAGACTACGCGAAGCGGCTAAACAAAAGTAGGAGTGGGCCCCGAAGTGAACACTCAGAACGCAAACGGGACGAAGTTGACCGTAATCTTAGTTTTTTTTTAACTTTGTTCTATCCTATAATTCTGCAGGGATGGTGTTATGGCGGGTTGATGGAAGGGTTAAGTAATTAAATATTTTTCAATGTATTAAAACGTTCCTATTCAAAACGTTACAGGAATGTCTTTAGATGCAAAAGTATTGAAATAATTACTGGTTAGATATAAAATAAAACTTATTTATTTCATCATGATCATAAAGTTAAAGGGACCCAGCTAGTCTAATTAAGTTTTACGCGACTACAAATTGTAAGACCTTCTTAAGTTAGGACTTTTATTAGGTCACCAGCTGGGCTAATTGTTATTAATACACTTCATTAAATTAAATCTAAATAACATGTGAGAAGTATCTGCTTAGCTTTTTTCTTTGAATATGGCATTTTAAAATTTCGTAACTATTTAAAAAAGGCGTCATGTCTAACGGTCATAGCAATATGGCTAGAGCCCATGTAATGTTATTCTAACCGAATAACTGAATACATACTGAAATGAACTAAATTACACTGTTGCATAAACATGACAACTGACTTAAACGACATGCACTATCGTGAACCATAGCTTTTATTTTAGGAAAACCAATTTTTGTTGTTGAATGGCAGTTGACAATCAAAACAAATCAGATATTTTTTACTATCTTCTAAAATAAAACGTTGACGCCGCTTAGATTTTGTTATGTGACGTCATATTTTTAACCGAGTCCAATAGCGTATTTGAATAATGGTTTAAACTCTAAATAAATTGATTTCTCACATGATATTTTATGTATGTATTTATATATTATGTAAATGTTTTAACGCCAGTACCTCTACACTTGTATAAACATTGTATTAGATAAGATTCTAATACTAGTTGGCTGGGCAGATGTTATCTTGCCCTGAAAAATAAATAACTAGAACCCAATTGCAACGCCACCTACCGGATCCAATTATGAATCTAAACCATTCCGGGACCTACTCAAACACGCACAAAAAATTATTCAAATTCGTGAAACTGTTTTTAAGTTTTAACGAACCTAATGCATAGCAATTGGTTTTTATATATAAGAAGATGTGTCACGTATTACGTTTGGACCCATGAGAGTCAGAGTCGAAGTTTGGGCATCGATATAAACAACTTTGAGTATCATTACTTTAAAGTTGTTTTTAGGTCTTCTAACGTTAGTCTAATAGAGCCAACCCTAATTTAACGTTAATTTCAATAAGTAGTTAAACTTGACGTAATTGAGATAGGCTTTGGAAGGGTTAATTTTCGTTTTGGACCCTTCACGGTCCGGAGGCAATGCGGTTGGACATCTAAAAGGTGGTCACTATTCCGAGGCAAGTTTGCTCAAAGCCTCCAATGAATCTGGGCGTTTTGGGTAGCTTTTGGCGGAATTCGGGAACTAATAGATGTTTAAAGTGTATAAATAAGCAGTGCCCTTTTTCGGTTCATCGAACTAGGTGTCCAATGGGGTCCATTTCCTTTAAATAAGGTTTTTATAATTTATGCATTTCTGTTCGTAATATCGAGCATTTTTTGGAAATTTGCTATATTTTATGCACTTAGTGTCTTTACAAAGTTTATTCTTTACAATGTTATTTTACCTTTATGTCTGGAAGCTTCAGGTAATTATTAAATCGTTTTTTCATCAGTGCACCGAAAAAGAGTGAAACTCTAGTTTGTGTTTCGCGATGCTAAGAATGTAGTTGTTTTTAAATACCGTATTAGGTACGGTACACAATACATCAAAAAATATTTACCTTGGTTGCTGGCATTACATATATACATACAAATATACTTTATATTACATTACATTACCAATCTGTGGAATAATTGTAAAAAATCTACATATATAAAAATCAATTGCTGTTCGTTAGTCTCGCTAAGTCTCGAGAACGGCTGGATTAATTTGGCTAATTTTGGTTTTGAATTATTTGTGGAATTCCAGGGAAGGTTTAAAAGGTGAGTAAATATGAAAAAAATTCTTGGAATATAGTAAAAACAACAATTTCATTTTCTTTTACCTGTCAAACATTTGATGTTCGCCTCGTCGTTTAGAAATCAACGTTTTTTTTTATTTATTGATTCTGAGGCGGTACGAAGTTTTCCGGGTCAGCTAGTAAACAATAAAAAAAGGAAATTATATAAAAAGCTGTGGTGTAGTTATAAAAAAACAATAAAAAAAGGAAATTGGATGAATTGGGAGAGGCATTGTAAATTTTGTTTATCAATATATATATATTTATCAATACCTCAGTCAGAAGGCCCAGCTCGCCGTACACAAGGCGGTGCTGGTACCTACGCTCACGTATGGAAGCGAGAGTTGGATATGGAAGAAAGAGCATGAAAGTAGAGTAAACGCGGTCGAGATGCGAGCACTGCGCCTAATCTGCGGAGTGACGCTCGCGGACAGCGTTCGTAATACCGAAGTAAGAAAGAGACTTGGTCTGAAAGAGAGTGTCGGGGTGAAGGTAAGGAAAGGAATGCTCCGGTGGTTCGGGCATGTGGAAAGAATGCATGATGAAAGAATGCATAAACAGATATACAATGCAAAAGTGGATGGATACAGAGTAGTCGTAGAAGGCCACGACACACCTTCCATGATCAAATTGATCGTGTACTAGCAGAAGGTGATGTCAGGACCCTTAAGAACAGACAAGCGTGCATGACAAGAGTTATGTCGTAGGCGCTCTGTTGTTCGTGCCTACCCCGCAAGGGAACTGGCGTGAAGTTATGTATGTATGTATGTATGTAAAAATTCAAAGTAAATATCTCTTATGAAAAAAACTATAGAAAAATCAACGTCTCCTTTTTCTGTTTGTAAAATACATATTTTCGTAATTCATTCACCTGGATCCCAAATCGAATTTACTACAGAATTCAACCAATGTTAATTTTAATGCTACAAGAGCAATAAACCTTGATTAAATTCAAATTCCACTTCAATATTTGATTAACTCGACTATCAGTCATCAAAAGATATAGAAGCACAATGAAACAGTGTAACCACAGAAGAAATATATACAGTAGTCTCATGTTCACGTATGAATAGAGCCAATACTGGGGGTCGGATGGCAATTTGCAAGATTTACCTGTTTCTGTGCATATAATAAATTAGGAATAAAAATATTTTGATGTTTTCCAGTGAGATTAAATGCAACGTTAGATAGGATAACTATTAGATTAGCTTATAGGTTAAATAAAGTCGCTACAGTTCAAAAGAACGAGAAAAGCTTATAACAAAAAGGAAATAATAATTACGAGGCACAGCTTATTAATAATAATACTTAAATTTTTATTATTATAACATGTATGTTTTTGCAGATATGTTATAATATTTTTTTTAAAGACCACGGGCCATAATAATGACCCGGCCTTTTGGAGGGCTTGCGTGGGGCCATGGGTAAGCCAACACGTAGACACAAATTTAATCTAAAAGTCGCGTGACACTGACCGGCGATTATCCCTGTCTTCACAATATAATAAAGCACCCAAGGACAAGCCCCGGGTAGTGTCGAACTATTGTGGGAAATGGGAACAAAAAGTACCGGGCTATTGGGGCGAAGTGCTAGTGGTACTAGGGGTCTGGGAATATGGGAACTATGGCGTCTGCCCGTCGCAATGTTTGGGGACCATGGAAAAATAGGCAGACCGTGACTCGCGACTACCTTTTTTTTATTTTTTTATTGCAGGACTTCAGCAGACAGGCAGACGGCCCACTTGATGGAAAGCAGTTACCATCGCTTATGGACATTTGCAACAGCAAAGGTGCTACAAATGCGCTGCTGCTCTCTTAAGGGAGACTGGAACCTGGTCACTAATGCCGGAACACAACTCCAGGTTGTTATGACGACATACTCTAGACCAGGGGTGGTAGCCATCCAGTGGGGCAAACACCCTACCACCTGGCTGTGGGTTGTTTTGTCGCCTCTTACGACAGGCCGCCCGGCCGCAAGAAATTGTATTCTTTCTCCGTTCCTGCACGGATACCTGCATGGGCCCCAAAAAATGCCATAGAAGACAGGGTCAACATGGGTGTGAGTGGCTAAGGAGTGTTAGTGTAGAGAGGTGGGCTGTAGGTTCACCGAAGCTACTTCTGACGTTATGCCATTTATCACTTCCACCCCTGGAGCTTGAGTCTTAGCTCTAGCGATCTGGACTCCGTGCCGACTGGCTAAGGCAAGCATGGAGGCGGGGGCCTTGCCTTGGCCCCCGAAATCAGGTCCGAGGTGTCGCTACTCACCTGAGGCTTCGCCACAAAGCTCTTTGCAGGTATATTATTATTATAAATGATATTTTTATTAATACGGTTACCAATAATGCGAATGTGTTTAGAATGTACTAGTAGTATAAAATGCGAAGAATTACTGTGATATTATTTATACTGTGGTGTAGCCAAACAACTGGGAATAACGAGCCATAATCTTAGGGCGAACATGTGGCGTGCTCGCGATCTGTCGCTCGCTTGATTAATGAACCCCCTCCCTTAACGCCCTTTGGTAGGTAGGGCTGGGTGTGTTGACGAAAGTAGTGGGCTCTGATTTCCACACAGATCTCAGCAAGGTCTTGGTATTAAACTTTGAGGATGAACATTCTCTTTCGCGCAGACTTATCTCGAGGATTAGTTTTCTTGCAATTTGCCTCTTCTTTAAAGTGATTTATAAAATTCATTTAGCGTTAGATAACGCCTTTAATACAGTAATATATAAGTCACATACAAAGTGAATTTTATGTGATTTTATAATAAAGTCAGGTACGGTCATGTGATGGCGCAATTTTATATTTAAATATATATAATAACAGCTCATAAACGTCTCACTGCTGGGCTTGGGTCTGCCATTTATAGGAAAACGGATATTGTAACCACCACGCTTGTCCAAGACGGATTGGCTGGTTTGACACATCGATTATCTCGATGTGCAGGCTTCATCACGATGTTTTTCTCTACAGTTAGCACGTGGTATTTATAATAATAGGTCAGAAAACTGCCTAAGTGGTGCATACTTCAAATTCGCGCCTTTTGAGTTTCGGGACATGTGCGCTAACCACTAAACTACCACGGCTTATTTAATGTTTAATGTAAGGAAACAACGATCTATAATAGGATGAATCTTCTGAGCCCATCATTGTCTGCAGCCACGTTTTTCTAAAGTCCTATATCTTCTTAGAATTGGTAATTAACAAGTAATAAAAATATATGCTTTGTTGATAACAATAATGAACATAAATCGATGATCTTGCAGTCAAAACTGAATAATGTACCACAAGTTTTTATGTGCTCAGGAGATTCAGCTTGTAGCAGACTTTAAAATCGTTACACATTTTAAATGTTGCCATCCCTATAGAGTCATCCATCCATCCTCCCTCATTCGGAGTGTACCGTATCAGATCGTAAACCTTCCATTTCGCTGTCGGTTTTCAAATTTCCTTAATTATAAGGCGGAATCGTTTTGACGCCCCTATCCCTGGCTATATGGGACATGATTCAGAAGTACTATATATATCCATATAGTACGTGTTATATATACATATATATATACACACACACACATATATATATATATATATATATATATATATATATATATATATATATATATATATATATATATATACACTAGCTGACCCGGCAAACTTCGTACCGCCTCAGAATCAATAAATAAAAAACGTTGATTTCTGAACGACGGGACGAACATCAAACGTTTGACATTCAAAACCAAAAAAATAATTAAAAAACTTCACTTTTAAATTTAATTTGATTTCTGAACGACTTCAATTTATTTGGTTTCTAAACGACGGGACGAACATCGAATGTTTGACAGGTAGTAATAGTTTCTAAGGGCAAGCCAAATTGTTATTTTTACTATATTCCAAGCATTTTTTTCATATGTACTCACCTTTTAAACCTTCCCTGAACTTCAACAAATAATTCAAAATCAGAATTAGCCACATCAGTCCAGCCGAGTCGAGTTTTAGCGAGACTAACGATCAGCAATTCATTTTTATATATATAGATATATCGTATATAAGACGTATGTATGGATTACCCACATAGGTGACAATTACCAATACCTAACAATTTTTTTGATCTTTTGTAATAAATTCTAGAAAAATCTGCAAGAGATAGTCTATTTACCCTTTCGTCTGTTTGTGTATTTTATAGACATTTTCTTAAAATAATTTTATAGGTAAAATTTTATAATAGACTAGCTTTTAATTCCGGCTTCCCCCGCGTAAATTAAAAATAGTCATAGTTCGATCAAACTTTCTATGCCTTTTAATCCCCTTAGGGTTGAATTTTCAAAAACGCCGATGTAAGTGTATATTTATTTCTAACCAGCAGTAGGTGTATAAAATTCCGTGCTTCTTAGTCTGAAAATGACAGATTCTCATCCAAACTTTCATCCCCTTTTGCACCCTCATAGAGATTGAATATTCGTGAATCCTCTCTTTTTTATTGAATGAGTTCAGCAGGCAAGCAGACGGCCCAGCTGATGGAAAGCGGTTACCGTTATTTTGAAAACACTAAAGGCACTACAAATATGCTGTCGCTCTCTAAGGGGGGCTGGTACCTGGCCACTAATGCCGGAACACAACTCATGATTGTTATGGCGGCCTACTCTAGACCAGGGACGGTAGCCATCCAGACGAGCATAAAGCCCTACCACATGGCTATGGGTTGTTTAGTCGCCTCGGTCGCCTGGCTGCAGAAAATTGTATTCTTTCTCCGTTCCTGCACGAATACGGACGAATCTTTTAGTGCGCATCTACAATTTAGAAAGAAATCGCATACAAATGTTCACAACCCTAGCCCCAGAAGTTTGGGCTTTGCGTTCCATTGTCAGTCAGTAAATGAGTGAAATGAAGTAATTATATTGTTACGACCGAGGTGCCGACAAAGGCAAATTCACACCTGCGTCTGTAGAAACACATTTTATTACCTTGCATTTGGACTCCTTTTGTTTACTTTGTGTTTAAAATTTGTGATTAGAAAAACAGCCCATTGTGTATTGTAATCTTTTATGGCAGTCATTAGCCAGGTGTGATTCTAGGAAATTCGGTCACGCGGCCGAGCAGACATATTGCATCCGGGCAGTATAAAGCAATGCCTCGATTGATGGACGAAGCAGTCGAGCGATAACCACAAGCGGAGCAAGACTTGTGTACATTCGGTAAACTATTTAGTGACGGACTTTGCGCGTGTTATTGAATCGTGCTTTACGTTTGGACTGGTTGTGTTCAGTTATATTTGTACCTGTGTTGTACGTGTTTGTATAGTTCTAATAAATTCTATAGTAATTCCAACGGCATTTTAATTCGACTCCTCAACTCGCAACAATATTATATGTATAGATTTCGAAAATACAACCCAGATTTGAATCCATATAATTGAAGTGTGTCGTTACTACCTTAGCTACAAAGTACCACGACTTTCTAAACAGATAAAAAAGTTTCTAATTCTTTCTCCAGAACTAATCATTTTGTTTAATAACTCTAAACCCGAAGCAGTGACTGAGAGAAGCAGTGACCACTTTCCATCAGGCATACCTGTTTGCCTGGTAATAAAAAAATACACTAGAATTCGCTTTTAGTGTTCACTTTAAAATTAAATGCTTCTATTAAACGAGTTTTATTACCTTTATATTCCTCGTAAAAGGCAACCAGACTAAAGTAATTCTGCGATAAAGCATAACACCTACCTTTGCGAAGTTAGTCAATCAAACCCTCAGCCAACTTAGAGTATAAAGCCCACACATAAAACTTGATTTATGCCTTTACTTGAATTTATATTACGTATGTGGAATAACAACGGATAAAATTAGACTTGTTAGATGGAATTGGTTCAAAAAGTCTTTGCATGCAATCTAGCTAATAATCTATACATACATACATACATAACTTCACGCCAGCTCCCTTGCGGGGTAGGCACGAACAACAGATTGCCATTTAGGCTTATTCTTACACACCTCACTTGCCTCTTTGACATTCATAAGTCTTGTCATGCAAGCTCGTCTGTTCTTAAGGCTCCTGACATCACCTTCTGCTAGTACACGATCAATTTGATCATGGAAGGTGTGTCGTGGCCTTCCACGACTTAATAATCTATATACTATATAAAATTCTAAATGCCGTGTCTGCACATTATAGCTATTAAAAACAAACTGGAATAGACCATATAAACGATGGAGAACACGATGCAATTTATTTTAGATTTCTTGTCTGTTTGTCTGTTTGTTCAGGATTCACGTAAAACCTACTGCAGTTTTCACTGATCGATAGTAAATTCTTAGAATTAAAATATGTAATATTTTTTATCCCGGGAATTTTCCTGGGAGCGGCTTGAAGTTGTTCGAGTTTCGAGTAAGCTTATTCCGACACAGTTTCCACTAAAACGATAGCTTACATTCCTTTTTAAATGCTACGATACTTTGTGTCCCGGGAATCTGGCGGGAATTTTCCCGGATATTGTACAAATCAGTTAGATTTCATAAATATTAGCTGATTTCATTAGAACGATAGATAGCATAAGTCCTTTTTCAAGTGATACTGTACTTTAAATTCCGGGAATCCCGCGGAAATGTTCCCGGGAGTGTTTTGAAGTGATTCGAATCCAGTTGATACTAAAACAATATAATCCGGGTCTTTTTATATGCCCCGGGATTTTGTAACTTCGAAATCACGTGATATTAGGACTTGCTTGATATGACAGTTTCTATGTTTATTATACATCTTTAGTAGATTTAGATATGTATGCCTTTAGTAACATTGCCTATCGGGGGGTTTTGAGGGAATCTTCGGAATTCATGTATTTTCATACTATAATAAAAATCTGTTGCCCTGCTGGAAATACCCTTTGGTTTTAAATACTGGCAACATAACTGTAATCTACGTTATCCGTCAAACGTGGACGAAGTCGCGGTAAATCCTAGTAATAAATAATGAGAGGTTGATTCGACATTGGCAAAATCAACGCACATTAAAGCGTTGGAGCCATCGCCGAACAAAGTAGAATAAAGAGTACGTTTTAACGGTTTTACGCGTGGTAATTTTATTTGAAACGTCGGAAAAACCAAAATCAAATAAAATTACCGCGCTTAAAACCGTTAAAACGTAGTTTTATTATATATACAAGCCGCGAAAACTTAAGAAAATATTATAGAATAGAGAGGTTGGTTTTTATTTTTTATTAATATGACTCCGTACGGTTTGTTGGTATAGCCAGGGTCAAGTATACTTGGACGATTAAGATTTTTTGCTAGAGATAGAAAGAGATTGCTCGATGATAGATTTTGAAATGAAATCAAGCAATATTTTAGTTGATCTCTCTTTATCCTCTGTATTTACCAGTTAATTTGATGGTTGGCCAGACAGTTTTGGCTCACTTTGTACATTTGGATCTTTGGCGGCTAACTCTGGCTGGCCAATCGAATATCAGGCTTTCTTGCATAAATCAAAGGTTCTTGAAGCGCAGTGCTAACGTTCAAGTCTTGTGAATGTGCTGTGAGAATTAATAACTAAGATTGTAATAATTTCTACATTTGTTTTTCTCAAACGGTCAACGGAGATCAATACACCAATTGGCGTCTTCGTGAATGCCAACATCGGCCGTACAGGCTGTTGCAATGTTTACAAAGGGCATTAAACTCCACTCATAATCGATGCAATTTAAATCATAGATAAGCAATATTAATAGCTCTGTTAATTTCCCAAATTAATGCAGAGGTTAAAAACTTATAATTTTCTGGTAACCTCTAAATCGAACTTTTCAAAGTCATCAGGTTCAATAACATTGTAATAATAATATAATTTTATGTCTGGTTTATAGAAAAACCACAAGTTTGTTTAATGGTTCAACTCGTAAAGTTTTGATAATTACTCCGATTTTTTAATAATGTACACTGACCCTTCTGACATTCAAACAAATTTTATTGAACAATGTTCGAAATATAAAAAAGACCTTAAATATTCTAAGTTGTACTTTTTCTAATATATTTTTTTCCAAAGTCATGATGTAAGTCACCTACGCCATAGTACACAACTACGGCAAAATTGTGATGAGTACACAGAACAATTCCAAATCGCTTGTTTTCTGTTTGCTCTTTGTATTTATTAACTAGGATATGCTCGCGACTTCGTCCACATTTGACCTGGCATTCCCGCAGGATTCCCGGAATAAAAAATACCATAACTTTTATTACATACAATTTGCTATCGATCAGTGAAACAATCACATTAAAATTAGTTTCTTTTTAATGTGGCCATTTTAAATCATTATCAGAAAAATTCCCTCGAGATTTCCGGGATAAAAAAGAAGCGCAGATTTTAAGTCTAAGAATTTGCTGTCGATCAGTGAAAACCGCATCGAAATCGGCCCAGTAGTTTTTACGTGAATCCCGAACAAACAGACAAACAGACTAACGGATAAGAAATCTAAAATAAATGCATCGTATTCTCCATCGTTTACATAGTCTATTCCAGTTGGGTTTTTATAGCTTTAATGTACAGATACGGCATGTTTAGAATTTTATTATTAATCTTATCTTTATATATATAATTCTTCTGTACGTGTGTTGACAGTGAACTCCTCCTAAACGACTGGACCGATTTGAATGAATTTTTTTGTGTGTGTTCAAGTGGATTCGAGGATGGTTTAGATTCACAATTGGACCCGGTAGGTGGCGCTGCAATCGGGTTCTAAATTTTATTTCTTCAGGGCAGAACAACGTCTGCCGGGACAGCTAGTATATTATATATATCAAACACATTTTTTTTTAATATTCGTTGTTTAGGAGGTGGGCACTGAAAAATCAACGCTGTGTTGGAAAATATTTCTGCAACGCAAAATACCGATGAGTACCAACTATATTTCCTAAATTGCGGCATACAATTTTATATAATTATGTTTCCTGTGTATTTATTAGTATATTTGTTTTGTGTGTGTCGCATTTGAAAAAAAAGGTTTTTTCTATGTGCTTTTAGAAAACAGGTTTTCTTGGTCTTTCTTTTAACGAAAATGTTAATAATCTCAAGTTTTTTATAATTGTGGGTTAATTCTATTTTTATATGTATAACTATGTATAGACATACCGCAGTTCATATTACATATAATCATTTATGACCGCCAGTTTGTGTTTGTTGAGTACTAATTTAAAAGAGCTAAAGTATTAAGGATAGAACCAGACACGCAGTGTTTTTCGTATTAAGAGTATAATTGTCCTTTTGTGATAATATGTAACTTGAAGTTACAATGCTCAAAGTAAGCATTTATGTATTAAAACTCTATTAAATTTCTATAGAAAGAAATATTAAAAGTAACATATAAAATACTTCAATGTTATCAAAAAATAAATAAGAACAATAAAATATTTTCAATATTTTTGTAAATTTTCAACCGTTCCTAATCACCACTTAAACAATTGAAAGTACATTAATGAAAGAGCTGAGGGTCATTAGAGGACACCTACAAATGCATTTATACTCACGACTAATTATAGAGGGACTGCGCAGTATGGATTTAGGGGAAGTTCACACAGTTGTAGTGAAAATACACTGTTAAATAGCTTTCTTGAAGCTTTTTCGGTGACAATCTATATGGTTCAATTTTTTTCACCTTTTAAATGTGGCTTTCCACGATTTCTGTATGTAGCTAGTGTAATTTATTCATTATTATTCAAGTTTAAAAATAAATTTTATTAGGTGACAGCTACTTCCCACCCTAGGCTATTATTAATTGTAGATATTGGACATAACTTATATTTAAGTAAATTTTAATTTATGTACAATTTGCATGCCTGGCCGCCAAAATATGTGAATAATTGTCATTATTTAATTATGGACCATGTTTTAAGCAAATTAAATATATATGAAATTAAATTAAACAACAGAATTCTTGTGGCAATTCCAATATTTGTCGTCTCTACTTCCATTTTTTTTTATATTTCTTACATAAAAACAATATTTGTGCAAGTATTGTTTATATTAAACAAATATCACATATATACATATGTGTAGATTTGTATGTGTTAATTTATAAAGTAGTTTTAGTATGTGTATTGAAGTTATGTCCTATCTAATACTCTGCATCACCTACATCGCCAGATTAGTTTAAATTGTATTTTAAGTTAGGTTGCCTGGAAGAGGTTCCTTTAAGCGACAAGGCCGCTTATTGTTTTTACCAAGGAAATATTCTATAGTCGTCAATTTTTTAAACTGTTTATCAGGTGAGCAATAAAGTGTTTTCTAAAAATAAAACTGTCAAACTGTACAACAAAACATTACTGTATGTATTAAGTATATATAAAAATATAAAATTCAAAACGACTGTAAACATAATTTGTGTGAATTGAGTGAAATAAAATTAATCAAAGGGCGATACAAAAGAATCAAACCAAAACTAACGAGTGAATTAGGGTGGCAGAGTGCTGCTAATGGCAGTCGGCATTTGGGCAATGCATTTATATCGAGCACTAATTATGCCAGGGGTGGACTGATGGCCTTTTGCATACCTGATTATTCGAGTGAGAATTACTCTGTGGTTGCTTCAAGGAAACCTATTTGTCGATTCACCCCTGCCATTAAAAAAAAAACAATGTAGATTTTAAATATAGAATTTGCATCGTTTCGGTTTTTTCTTATATGCCTGCTATGTCTGGGATAATGTTACTGTTAATAACTATATAATTTACAGGTAGTTAAGAAATTAAAGCAATACTTGTGATGTTATACTTTTTTTTTAATTTTCGTTTATATTTCAATATATTAATTGTCAATAACGTGAAACATTGATAGATAACGTATACGTATACACTAATGCACTTATTCTTTTTGACGCTATAAACAAGACTCATTTGTCTACAGTCAATAACACTAACATTATCCCAGATGGAGTAGAGACATTAGAACTGTTCTTTTTTTACTTGTCAATATTTATTCGTTTAAAATACGTATTAAAATAAACAAATTTCTGTGTATAGTATACCTCGGAGAAAAAAATCACTTCTATCCGTTATATGTATATCTATCTATCCATTCCTACTATCCGTTCTTGAACAAGGTTTTATCAGAAAATCCTGTTAATTTCCATGATAAAAAGTTCAACACACATTTACAGCGTAAAAAAGTCTGTGAGGTTGACTCTTATAATCAACAAATAAGACGGGAAAGCTTAGTATCTGTCGCCAGGATAACTTCATTGTTGAGAACGCGGCCTCCATCCGCCCGCCATTTTAGAACGCGCGAAAAGCGCGGGAATATCACTGTCATGGCGACGAAATAATTAGATTTTGCCAGCGCACATTTCTGTATGTTGTTAATTATTTCTTCGTGGATGTCACGAGGTCTTAGCTTTTTGTTTCGTAAACTTAGTTCCTATATCGTTAAATAAAAAATAAGACTGACGTTTTTTTAAATATGTAATGCAAAACTATACATGTTATCTGGCAGACGGCCCACCTAAAGGATTGTGGTTACCATCGAATCCAGACGTTTGCAAAAAACAGGGCGAATCCAAAACGCGTGTCCAGCCTTTAAAATCAGATAGAGGTGATAGAGGAGATCCCTATCCTATAGGGAAAATTTCATACGGCCGATCAAGAGTCACAGACATCCCTCGGCGTCATAAAACAAAGGGAAGATGCGTTAGTAGAAAGGGGAAGTGGACCATCGTGTTGGCATCCTAAATTATATGACAGCTAATAGGAGATGTCATGAAACTATAGTTGTAATGATCTATATTTATACTATAAAGAGGAAAGATTTGTATTTTTGAATTCAAAAATTCTTTCACCATTAGAATGCCACATTATCTCTGAGTAACGTAGGCTATATTTATTACTAGAAAAATTAGGGATACCTACTAAAACTAGAAAAATACAATTCCTATTCTATGTCTATCGTAAAAGCCGACAAAACAACTCAGAGCCAGGGTGGTAGGGCGTTCTCCCGACTGGATGGCTACCAACCCTGGTCTAGAGTATGCTGCCATAACAACCTCGAGTTGTGTTTCGGGCTTAGTGACCAGGTTTCAGTCTCCCTTGAGAGAGCAGCAACGCATTTGTAGCACATTTGATGTTGCAGTGGGCCGTCTACCTGCAACTCATGCAATTAAAGAAAAAAAAGAACTTCAATAATGTAACTCAAGGTTTTTATTTTTTATTTTTATTGCAGGAGTTCAGCAGACAGGCAGACGGCCCACTTGATGGAAAGCGGTTACCATCACCTATGGACATTTGCAACACCAAAGGTGCTACAAATGCGCTGCTGCTCTCTTAAGGGAAACTGGAACCTGGTCACTAATGCCGGAACACAACTCAAGGTTGTTATGGCGACATACTTTAGACCAGGGGTGGTAGCCATCCAGTCAAGCCAATGCCCTACCACCTGGCTGTGGGTTGTTTTGTCGCCTCTTACGACAGGCCGCCCGGCCGCAGGAAATTGTATTCTTTCTCCGTTCCTGCACAGATAGACAAGGTGTAAAAAATTAGCCATAAACCACTCTCGCGAAGCCGGGACGGGCCACTAGTTACTCATATAATAGTGCCATAATTTAATAGATTATATGAAACTATGTAAATAATTTTATACTCGTATAACTTCGACAGTTTTGAAAATAAGTAGTTGTCATGTTATGAAAACCTTGTTACCACAAACATTCGCTGTTTAAAGATGGCGCCACTTGAGATACCAATCGTTTACGGCAAGTCAGTTGGTTTCGGCGCAAAAATATAAAAACGGTTTGTATTTGTTGGGAACGATTATTCGATCGCTATCTATGTAGCAGTAAAGGTTAAAGTGAAGTGAAAAGTCGATGATTGGAATTGTGTTTAGATGTGGAAAATGAAATAAAGAGTTTATATCGTGTATTGTGTTTTTCTGTAGTTCGGCGTCCCACAATTTAGGTTTTTTTATTGCGAAGCCGGCAAACAAGCAGACGGCCCATCTGATGGAAAGCGGTTACCGTCGCCTATGGACGTTTTCAACACCAGAGGTGCCAACGTGTTGCCGACCTCTAAGAAATTTTATAACGCCCTTAAAAACCCCATGTCATAACGCAAAGGCGGGACCGCGACGGGAAGTTCCCTCCAGATCATTGTTATACGCGGTATAAATGATCTAGAGAACCGTTGCGTAGTTGTGCCTGGGAGCTCAAGGGAATGAGGGTGAATATCCCGTTGCTGGCGAGCGTTACGGTTTTAAAAGTGAGGTGTTAACACCAGATTAACACTTTCCCTTATACATACATAACTTCACGCCAGTTCCCTTGCGGGGTAGGCACGAACAACAGAGCGCCATTCAGGCTTATTCTTACACACCTCACTTGCTTCTTTGACATTTATAGCTCTTGTCATGCACGCTCGTGACAAGAGCTATGAATGTCATCCCCTTATACATGCGGTAAAATACGCTAATTAAAGCGGTCGCCGTCGCTTACAGACGATTGCAATACTATGGGCGACGCCATTGCGTAGCCAGCCTTTAGCATGATATAAAGATGGGATAGAGGAGATGCGATAGTGGAATGGAATAGGAAAGATGGGAGAGTGAGAGGGGGAAGTGAGCCATCGGAACTCTCACTCATTGTAGGAAACACGATTAGTTCAAGGCTACCTCTTTAACCTCAATATTCTGTGAGAGCGTAGTATCAAAGCTAAAAGCTGTAATCAAGATTTCTTATACTTTGCATCCTTCATAACAAAATACATGGAACATGAACCCCTTTTGAAGATAAATTGATATTAATTGTATTAGTGGCCCTCATTGTATTATAACCCTTGTTTTTCTTTGCAATCAACCATTACACAAACCCTCAGCTGCTGTTGAAATAAAAATTAATCAATTTTGGACCTCCACTGCCAATGCTGTACAACTACCGACACCTAATTGCCGTTACACACTCTTTCACATGTAAAATTAAATTATTTGTCTCGCGCTAGTTCTAAATTCAATTTGCGTTCGAAATACAAATTGTGGCGGCTAAATCCCACGCGCGGCGGCCATATTTGAATTATGTATTCCATTTTTAACTAACGCGGGAAAACCCTTTATTGGGGTGATGTCTCATGTAAAATGTTTTATTACACTTTTGGGTTTAAACCGTTTGGAGTCCTGGTGTGAAATACATAACTAGTAATAAGTTATAACAGCATTATAATATTAAACATAACTCATAGGAGTTACGTTATGTTACGTACGTACGTTACATATGAAAATTCCAGGGAAAAAGATGAACTTGTCACTTTGTTTCGAAACTAATCTAATGTATTTTGTGTTCCTAACGTTTAAAAAATCGCATGCAGGAAAAAGTAGCATAGCCTACCTAAAAAGTCCAGGGAAAAAACAGGTTTCTCGGTGAAATAATATGTCACTTTCCCCTGTTAAATCTGACTTAAGATAGTTTTAATTTTTTTATACTTGAAACATTTTTAAGTGATTCAACTTATATTTTTGTTTTATTTTGTAACTTATGGGTTTCCGTAGCAAACTTTAAAATATCTCAAAATTAATGTTGCTTGAGAAGTCAGTCTTTTTCCCTGGGGTCTTCATATATATTACAGAGTTATAAGCTCCTAGGCCACCTGGGATAATGTTAGTGAGTGGGTCCAAACGTGACTTACAGCGTTAAAAAATAATATATGAATTATCTGTCAATGTTTAACGTCATTAACAATGTCGCATCTCAAATAAGGCATCAAACCCTTGGCTAAATCTGCGTGACACAGTCACTAACATTAACATTATATCGACAACTGGTACTAAAAAACTTTAGCTATTTCTATAATAACACTGTATAAACCGACTTCAGTTACAGCGACGGCAATGCAGTTCTGTCCAATCATTCTGGAGATTAGCAATGCATACAACAACAAGGCAAACGATCTGTTTAAGATTTTTGGAATGAAGTGCCTTATTGCACATTACTCGGCGACGCACGGAAGCTAGACGAAAAAAGTGTTAAAGCGAAATGAAAAATGCTGACCGCTGTAGTCTATAATATTATAAAATTCGAAACATGCCGTGTCTTTACATTAAAGCTATTAAAAAAGCAACTGGAATAGACTATATAAACGATGCAGAACACGATGCATTTTTTTAGATATCTTGTCTGTTTTTCTGTTTGTTCGGAATTCACGTAAAAAGGGCCGATTTCGATGCGGTTTTCGCTCATCGACAGTTAATTCTTAGACTTAAACTCTGCGCTACTTTTTTCCGGGGAATCCCGCAGGAATTTCAAAGTCAAGCGTAGACAAAGTCGCGGGTGCATTCTAATTTATTATATCATTTCAAATTTTAATGCAATGAAATAAGATCTAAAATAATATCCATTAGTGTAATATACGCTGTTTTGAAAATAGAATGTTTATAACCGCCGTTGTTATTCGGCTCCATCACAGAATACATTGTATGTTATATAAAGAGGCTGCATTTGGGCCAAAGAGTACATTGTATATATTTGGGCGCTGTCGCCGCTCACGTGCACAGGTTTTAAAATAATTTACTATTCTTAACCGACTTCTAAAAGGAGGTTCTCAATTCGACTGTACATTTTTCAAGTAAATTTAATGTCGAGTTTTTACAATATTTACTATATTTTGATACAATTTTTTTGATTATGTATATGTATACAGCTTTTTGATATAATTTGTTTATTTTTCGTTGATTTTTGAAAGTTGTCGATACTTTTTAACGTTTTGAGAATTTTAATAATTTTTAGGAGAACTTCGTTCCAACCTGGTGTTCCAGAGACACCTCATTAAGATTTTTTAGTTTTTTGTACTTAGGTATAGATATAATAATAATTTATTTTTCTTTTGTTTATGCCGAGATTTCAAAACTACATTGTGTCCTTTCTTATAAATAACAATACTACAATAAGACCAAAGGAAACCTGACAAAGTGCAAAAACTCTTATAATTGTTCTTTCTGTCGCAATTCAGTACTGTATTTCATTTGAAGTGGCAACACGGCTCGTTATGTAGCTTGCGGAAGTTTTTCACAGCGTTATAGACTACGCACAATTAATATATTCTTTTGCATTCACGTTGCAACTTCTGCCAAAGATTCAATTAACGTAAATCATTTCAATATATTTTTATTTCCCCCTCATCGCACTCTCATTTACCATCTTATTGTGGAATAAATTAGACAAAAATAATCGTGTTTATATTCCCATCAAGTGGTGTCACAAACATTAGGTATAGCATCTTGTATAGTTTTATGTAAATAAACTATCTCCCCTTCCTCTTAGCCCATCTTTCTACCCTATTTCCACTATTACATCTTTTCTTTCTCATTTCTCTTACCTCTTCTTCCCTCTATTTCACCCTAAAGGTTGTCAACGCTTTGGCTTTAGCCCTGGTCTTGCAAACGTCTAAAGGCGACGGTAACCATATTCCTTTAGGTGGGGGGCCGTCTGCCTATTAACTGATTCACGCAATAAAAAATACTTTCAGGTCGTATCTCGAACCTGCGCACAAAAAGTACATCATTTAAGAAGCCGGCAGCAGCTCTAGACCTACATATTTTTTGTCTCGTACTATCCAACTATTATAATTGGTAAAGTTTGCTCATTATATTTTTGGGAGAATTTTTTTCCTCTGATATCGTTCGTTCTGGATGAAATATAAATGTATTTTTGTTGGTACTTATTAATAACTTTCACGCACCCTACATACGAAAAGTTACAGTGAACGGAACTACCCTTAAAAGTTTTTTTTACTTTTATATGTTAATAACTGGCTGTAAATAGTTATATTTGTATTAGAGTTTTACGTAACTTATGGATATATTTTATATAAGTTGCCCCAAGTACAGACCTTTTGGTCACTCGAGACCTCTATCAAACGAGATGATAGATCTCGATAAAACCGATAGTCTTCAAGACCTGGCTCTAGAGTTTCGACACCGAACGCCACAAATATGTATCTATTGCCAGTAGATGCACATTTACGGCGTTTTAGGTCCTCTTGTCGAGCGACAGCTGCGCCACCTAAAACTGTCTGGAAGATGGGACGTAGCCAAAGTATCAACGCACGTCGCGTCCCACACTAAGGGTCGTACTATCTTCCAGGGCATCAAAGACATCCCGTCCGGTCTCTTAACATCATCGCGGCACAGTCCATACGGTTCTCGTATGGCTGGTACCCCGGCGGTGACAAGAGCATGGCGGATGATGTCATTCAGTGCAGAGCATGGCGCGGTATTCTGCCGACGCTCCTGACGCACAACAGTTCAAGTTTTATGTTAATTTTAGTATATATATTTTATATAATTTTTTTAATTTTTGTAAATTATTTTTTTTTGGAACATATTTATAGTGTTCTTTTAATTGACCTGGTTCAGCCATACTGTAATCATTATCTTGATTACAGCGTTTAGGATCGGTTCTCCCAATGTGATACCAGGCTCTTACAAAATATCGGTGTGAAATCAATAGCCTTGAACTAATCATCATATTTTATATGGTGAGTAAGAGTTCCGGTGGCCCACCACTTTCCCATTGCCCTATCTCATCCCCCAAACCCATCCCTCTATTCCATCCCCTCTTCCTCATTATAAAGATTGGCAACGCGTTGGTATCTCTCTTGATGTTGCAAACTTCCATAAGGGCTGGTAATTACTTTTTCATTTCTCATATTCTGAAAGTATGTTTGGAGTTGCCTGGGCACAGGGGTGAAAACAATACTTTTAGTCCCTGGCAAACGATTATCCCTGCTGTCAAAAAATTTGAAAAAATATGCGAACCATAGATAATACATGCGACTCATGTCCTAACTTTTTTACAGCCACGGTTAAATCGCGGCATAAATTGTAATAAAAAAATATCAACAATTTTGTAACATAATTTTATACTTATTAATTACTTTTTACTTAACTGTTATTTTTAATTTACATACATTTACGCTGAATATTTACTATCATCGGTGACGAAAAAATACTGGCTGGTAGAATGCCACAGAAAAATAAATTTACTTGACGTTTCATATGTAACGTATTAAATGGCTTCATCAGATTTAGGTATGGATTTCACGCCTCATTTCCTTATGTTTGTATAACTAATCAGCTTTTATTTACTTTCCTCATATTCGAAATGAATAGCAGATATTTAACTTCGAGTGAAAGGCCTATTTAGGCATTCGAATTATTAGCGCCCTCGCTACGCTCGTGCGCCAAACTAACCCGTGCCTAATTACGTCACCTTCACCTCTTGTGTAACAATCTACTATAATGTCAGGTCGGTCTGTTTGTCTGCTGCTGGAAATAAAAGTATCTAAATATAAAATTCATACTTCTCATATATCTTGAAGCATACATTTTTGTTTGTATACAACCAAAAGTTTTACGTTCATGAAGGTTTAAGGAGACTTTCAAAGGAGAAAATAGCGGAACCTTTGTATGTAAATACCACGACATTTTTGCACCTCAGTATGTGAGAGCGACATTTTCCAAAGGTTACCGGTGTTTGGCCTAGATTATGCGGAAATAAAGAGTGTTTTGTGTTTGCTGTTTATGGCCGGATATTATTTCCGGTGGAAGCAACAATTGATGGTGTTTTTCAATGTTTGTTTTCTGTTATGTAACGACGTTGCTTCTATCGTTTCTAAAGTATGTATTTGCTGAACGTTATCTCTTTACTACTTCCAATTTATTAAAAGACATTAATGTAGACAGTTGTATTTAGATATGAACTAAAGTTGTGATAGCTCCGTAGGCAAAGTAACCACACCACATTCCGATGACATGGTCTTTTTAAAAAATTTCCCTCTCGTCACTGTCTACATAGGTTTTTGTGCTCTTTTGTAAAATTTTATTTCACTTTGCGTTTTTACATTATTCTATGGGAAACGGGTATTGTTCAGTTTAGATAGCATGTTCTTTTTCAAAGTTTCTTAAATTCTAATACATTTTTTATAGCTATACTTACTTGTACTTAATACTACACTTAATACTTCATTACTTACACTTTGTACATTTTATTACAACTTCTTATACTTTACTATTTTATACTTTATTGTAAACTTAAATTCTGGTTGTAGAACATGCTCCATTTAGATAGGTTTTACCTAATATATTGTGACCGTTAATACGTACTCCTGATAAAGGCAACATTGTGAGGTAAGGCTTCTCACCAGGTTTAGCGATAACTGAAATCTTTCAATCTGATTTAGGTGGTGGTTATGCAATCCGTTATCTGAATGGGCTATCAGAGAATGGGAAATCAGAACTTCACTATAACCGAATTCGGTTAAGAAGTATTATTTGTACGCGTACAAAATCAAAGATAATTAATATTGATCACATTATTCTTACATTTCCACTTCTTCTTGTAGATAACTACCTGCTCTATGATGGACGCCGCTAACCATAACCGGTACAAATATTTTCAAAAATAAAAAGGAAATGTCTAGATTCATTAATTCCGTGATCATTCGTTCCCTCTTGACTAATTAGTGCATCATCGCCTTATCCGCAAGAAGTGGTTTTACTTTGTGTAAGTGTAGATACTGCTTTAGTGTGGCTTAAAGTATAAACGGAAGCAATTGTGATAGTATTTACTGTATATTATTGTCATAATTATAATCAATAAAACTGCTAAAGTATTGGGAACCGATTTGCTACATCTATAAAGACCTAATTAATTAAAAAATACTGACTAAAATTGTAAGAGAACTCAACTAATAAATTCCACTATTCACATACATACGTGTATTTTTTAAACCAGTTATCCCAGTCAGCAATCGAATTGGTAGTTTTTGGTAAAAACTACATACTGTATTATTACATCAACCCATAGTGTAGATTGTAAGGATCAATTTCTATGAAGGAACATTTCTACAACAATTGAGCGAGTGGTAAACAGAAGTCAAACGCTACATACTGCTTCTTCTTATTTTTTCTTATGTTTAGCATGGGTCGTATGTTTGAGACATGTGATTTAGGAGGTGGGCACTGAAAATCACGTTTCGGCATAACGAAATGCTGAGTGCCAACCTCATTTTCAAATTGCGACATACAAATTTTGTATATATTTTGTTTCATGTGTGTCGCTTTTAGAATTTTTTTTTTCTTCCTGTGACTTGGACCAAACCAATGCCGTCTCCTCAATAGACGACACGGAAATATAACCATCCAAACAGTCTAGAACTCCGACGGTACATTCATCCGTTCCCCTACTTTACTTTCTTCTTAACATGTCCCACAACGAGGGGGTCCCGATATAATGGTAACGGTGCATCTTTGATTATCAGCGTGGATCCAAATCGTGTGTTTTGAAACCGCTCGTTACTTACGTGTATATCAATTAATTTACGTGTTATACGAGATTTGTATGAGATCTACTATATCTGGACGGATAAATTAATCTATGTGATTTCCTGCTTCCAGTGTGATATGTTTCTGTTGACGGATCATCAAGATTATAACGAGTGAATTGGATGGAATTTTTTACACCAGTGCTTTAGTATTTCCTGGGTTCGTTCACACGTTTTTTGCCGAGTCTCTATATCTTAAGCTGGTGTGCATAGATATTTAACCGATAGTTAAAACAAAATAATCGCTGTTTAGCCATATATTTTTAGCGATTATATTATTTTACACGAGGTTTAATATCTATGCACACTAACCTTAATATAGAATAATTTGCCTAACTACTAGTTAAAATGTGACATAAGCTCCATACAAGTCACGTCGATTTTATTCCAATAAGACGAAAGATTTGGATATCTATCCACTCTTAGCCTAAAGAAACTCGATATTAATGGCATCTCCTTAATACGGTAAAGGACGTTCGTACACTTTCGAAAGGCTATATGGGATTAAATCCAATTTTGAGATGAAATTTCAATTTATTTTATACGCATATAACAAATGAAAATATGCCAGCCTATAGGATAGGACAGACGATACCTAATTATAAACTTTTTATATCAATCTGTCGATTTTCATGAATTTTGTCTCAAAAAGGTTATGAGTTGCCTAAATGTATTTTTATTACTATAGATTTCAGAATATAGTTATATAACACTAGTTGACCCGTGCCCACGTAGCTAGGCGTCACCTAATTATATCAAACCGTTTGGTTAGCGTACGGCGATAAATCAACGCACCGCGGAATTAATAATGTTAATCACAATCAAACATAGCTTATGTCACTCAAGAATAATGTAGCGTTCTACTAGTGAAAGAATTTTTAAAATCGGTTTAGTAGTTTTAGAGATTACTTCCTACAAACAAACAAACTTACAATATTTACCTCTATAATATTAGTATGAAGGTGACAATTTTATTCGATGAGTCGTCTATTCGATAGCCTACGCTACTAGAAATACATGAAATAATTTGTTCTAAGTAACCTGTTATTGCTTAATTAGAAAAGTACATTGTAAGTAATAACCCAACAATAGTAATTTAAAACGGTGTCAAAACCATAAAAAAAGCTTAAAGCACAACTCGTAAATCAAAAATGGAGCTCATAAAGTTGCACTTGGCTAGTTATGACCTAGTGGCAAGTGAAGTAGTTAGTAGTACTTTCCCGCCCCAGTTATTTGATTGTTTTTCGCTGAAAACGGAATTTTGTTGTAACGTATGAATTTTATGCACATTTGCTATTATCATTTTTTTATTTCATGAGTTCAACAGACAGGCAGACGGCACAACTGATGGAAAGTGGTTACCATCGCCTATGACATTTGTAACACCAAAGGTGCTACTAGTGTGTTACCGATCTCTAAAGGGAGACTGGCACCTGGCCAGTAATGCCGGAATACAACTCAAGGTTGTTATGGCAGCATACTCTAAATCAGGTAGGTGGTATAGCCATCCAGATGAACAAATACCCTACCACCTGGCTGTGGGTTATTTTGTCGCTTCTTAGGACAGGTCGCCCGGCCGCAGGAAGTTGTATATTTATATTCAGTTAACTTCTTTGTTTCTGTACCAATTTTGATAATTATTTTTGCATTGAATTTAACTCAGTTTCAAGGCTCATATAAATCTCATTGCTATTGGACTTTGGACTCCGAAGATACAGCAGGAAAATCATCAAAGTGAAGTAGGAAATATGTAGGAAATAAAGTATTGTTCCAGCCACATGTTTTGTTTCTGAACCTATTTTGTTAACAAAACTGTCATTATAATTATAGGATGCTTTTTAAACTGAACAATGGTATAGTATTTTCTTAAGTTTCCGCAACTAATAAACACCATAATACTACGTTTTAACGGTTTTAAGCGCGGTATTTTATTTGTTCGTTTATTCCGACTTTTCGGCCACTGTGATTACGGCTACTGAGAAGTGGCCGAAACGTCGGAATAATGAAAAACCAAATAAAATACCGCGCTTAAAACCGATAAACGTAGTCTTATTATGAAGAATGGTATTAAGTAAACGAAATCACAAAAAATTGCGAGGTAAACATGCCAGTTATGGACTCACGTAAATAATTGCATATCTGTAAACGGCAGTAACAAACACTCGAAAACCCCTTAGTCCGGTTAAACGTAAAATCATTTTTCGAATAATTTCTCTACATTCCCAGCATCTGTCGGTAACAGGAGATAAATTAATTATTTTTTTCCAACCTGGCCAAGTATGAATTGCTTGTTGAAAAAGAGGTATTCGATTATAATACTTTTGTGTTCAGTAATTTTTGTGTATTTATTTAATTTTATTTAGATCAGGTCATAAAGTCCCTCTACTGGGTTCGTGCTTAGCCATTTTTTGTAGATGATATAGTATTTCTGACAACTCTGTACAAGACAGCTTGGCCTTTGTGCATCGGTTATGTATTAAAAAAATGAAAAATAAATTAAATAAATTAATGTTTCTCTTTTGTTTCGGCGTACAGATGAATAAATATTAAAGCTAAATGAAGTTTTTTTTTCATTTCACACAAGATATTATGACGATTTTCATCTCAAAGGCCCCGTACCTTTGAGATGAAAATCGTCAGGAAGTAGATATTTTTGAGATTTTGACAATAATAGAACATAAGGCAAATTCTAACCAAACTCACATTTTTTTAAAGTGAAGCTTCTTTAGAATCGTTGTGATTTAAAATTCGATGAAACGAAAAAACGACACTAAAAAGAGATAAAAACATAAAATTCAACCTAATTTCATTCAAAATGAAGTTTATTTTGAATTATAATATGTTGACGGATGTAGGCTAAAGGTATTATATTTATATTAATAAAAGTTAGAAAAGAATTATCTGTGAGTATATTCTCTGAAGTTTCACATCTGCTGCGTGTGAACTGCACACACACATACATTTTTTTTTTTTTTGCAATTTACCATTGATCGTTTTATACATCCTGACCTACGGGGCCAAGATATGGACACTGACGGCAGGATTGGTCCATAAGTTCCAAGTCGCTCAACGGGCTATGGAGCGAGCTATGTTGGGTGTTTCTCTTATGAAAATTAGAAATGAGGATATCCGTAAGAGAACCAAGGTAACCGACATAGCTCGAAAAGTTAGCAAGTTGAAGTGGCAGTGGGCCGGTCACCTCTGCCGCAGGACCGATGGCCGATGGAGCAGACGAGTCCTGGAGTGGAGACCGCGTCTCGGTAAACGTAGTGTCAGACGCCCTCCCGCCCGATGGACCGACGACCTGTGCAAGGTCGCTGGTAGGCGCTGGATGAGGAAATCAGAGGACAGGGATAAGTGGCGCCGTCTTGGAGAGGCCTACGTTCAGCAGTGGACTGCGAATGGCTGACGACGACGACGTTTTATACATAGTATTAGAAACCTGTCTAAATATTATGAGTGAAAACGTGTATAGCCATATAACAATCATTATTTTAGTTGGTTTTTAATTATTTTGCATATAATGCTGTTCCTAAAATCAAGAGAAAAATCACATAAAAAAATATATGTACGTATTGATGAAATGAAAATCCTTTTTTGAAGTCGTGTAGTAAAATACGAAACCATTTTTATTACCCCCTGAAATAATATCGACTTGAAACTCCGTTTCTGTTCGAACTAATTGGGCCGCACAGCCCGCTATACCCGCGGCCTGTACTAAATCTCTCACACCTGGACACTTCGCGTGCGGTGCCCAACTGGAGCCCTTACCCTACTCCGCACATATAAATCACGGAGGCTATCCGTATGCGTATGTACGGATCATTTCAGGCGCGCTGTTTGAAAATGGAAACACCATTTCCCTTTTTAGTATTCCGTAGGTAAATCACAAAAAAGCCTAATAAACTCTTTACATCCGTGTGTCTATAAATGTACATACATATTTTCACGCCCGTTTCCCATGGGAGTAGACAGAGGCGATGGCTCTCCACTTGCGACGATCCTAACAAATAACTTTCGCTTCATCTACTTTCATTAACCTCTTTCATACATGCACGATTATTTGAAATGCTTTTTATCTGACCTTTCTTTAACACTTCTGCTATTTGATCATGGTATACACGTCGTGGTCTACCGGCACCAGCTCTAGCATTCACAATGCTGCTATACAAATGTTTTACTTTCTCTCTACATTCCCAAACCACCTTAATATTCGTTTTTAAATTCTTGTTATTATAAATAACTCTTGTTATCTATAATATTATAAAGTTGTAAAGGTTTTTTGTGTTTTTCTATTTGTTCGGGATTCATATAAAAACTATAAGGCCGATTTCGATGCCGTTTTCACTGACCGACAGCAAATTTCCGGATTTAAAATCTGCGCTACTTTATATCCCGAGAATCCCACGGGAAATTTCGGGAGAGGTTCCAAGTTGTTAGGACACGTATAAATTAGCTTATTGCGTTGAAAGTGGACAAAGTCGCGGGGCAATCCTAATAATAAATAATTTATAAGTGTGGCAGATTTTTTCTTGACGTCTTAGCAAAACAGTTCCCTTATGAAATCGTCATATCCTTAAGTCTGTCCGTCTGTCTTTGTTTGTCCACCGGCATTTTTATTGTTACTGGCTGTATATGAATGCAATTTTAAACGTATTCCCGACACCCACAAAGCAAACAATAGAAAGTTAGCGTATGGGATTTAGCCTGCAGGGAATAGAAGCAAAGATCTCGGTGTCTCAATCAAGTGGAACTGCTGACGCTTAGATCATATTTTTTTGGTATTCATTAAGTAAAAACGCATCTCTAACGCGGAAACACGTATTTTTTTAACAAAACCCTAAATATGAATTTCTGTATACCTAATTTGAGAAATTAAGAATTACCCATTCTAACTTTCATCCCCTATTCCACCGCTAAGATAATTAAGATCCGTTCAGCTGTTAGGTGTTATATAGTAACAAACTGAGTGGTCCTTTTGTATTTATACTTTGGTATCGATTGTGTAATTAGATGTAACAAAATATAATATTAAAAAAGTATAACAAAATCGTTAGGTTTCTTCTCCATTACCATTGTTCACTAATTACTTCTATTTCAAACAGATTTCTTTCCACAAAAACCTGTAATAAATCAATTATTTTTGCGGACAAGTCGGTCTCATTAACGAAGGGCGGTAAGAGGACTGGGGGGGAATAGAGAAGGGAGCTGAGGTAATGTAACGAATTGCATCCACCGATAATAAATCTTAAAATTTTCGGATTGTTTGAGAATAAACGCTGGATTTCGAATTTTATAAAATGCTACGGTTGAAATAGTGTGAAAGTGATTTTTTTGGATGCCTGTTTGTTCTGTGTTCACGACTTGCGAGGGAAACTGATTATCACACACAATACGCAATCTTTATATACTTATCGGCGTCATTGAATTTTTTGCTGCTTCCATCCAACATTTTTTATAGCCGTACTTTTAGTAGTCAACAGTGAGTTTTAGAGTAAAACAACAGTGATAATCGAATAAAACGAAGTGGTAGAACAACGAAGATATTTGCTGACGTGCTCGTCTGCTATGCTTATTTACTCCTACACATTTATTCCTGTGGAAAACAAAATGAAATGACGCTCTCCCTTTTTGAAGTGTTTCTTTGACCTTCCTCTAATTATTTAAGTCTGCACAATATGGAATCTTCCTTCCCGATTCCTCTGTTCCTGGCATACGTCCTCTAATACACCACAAACCATCATGTCATCTTTCACACAGTGAAATAACGCAGTTATACGATTTGATTAGCTTTATGTTATAACGTCGATTATCCAGAGATTCGATCTCCTATATTTGGAACTCGTTAATCTCAATTTCAGACATCCAATTATTTAATAACCGCGCTCTAACTCTGATAATTATGTCTATATTAAAATTTATATTCATCTTTTATGCGCCAAAACGTTATCAACGATCTAAGCCCAAGCAGACGAGCAGTTTTTTTTTGCAGTGCTAGTTTACTTGCAGCATCTTGCTGAGCATGGCCTAATTCTTTCTTTCTTTGTTTTGTTAGCAAGATTGTAAAGCGGCGCATTTCCCTAATGCAGAGTCTTGTTATTACTCTTCAAAAGAATCCTTGGGGTAGCGACCTCTTTAAAAGCTTGGGTTCTTTTGATTGATCGCTGTAAATCTCTCTTAATATTTGTCAAAACATTTTCCACTTCGACTCGTCTTTTAGTCGAGTTTAATGAGCTGTTTTTCCCGTCAGATTAAGGCTTTCAAACTTTAAAATCAATATTGCATTGAGAAATTTCTGGTGAAATGAGTACCGTCGATCTAAATATATATTTTTTTTATTGCAGGAAATCAACAGACAGGCAGACGGCCCACTTGATGGAAAGCGGTTACCATCGCCTATGGACATTTGCAACACCAAAGTTGCTACAAATGCGCTTCTGCTCTCTTAAGGGAGACTGGAACCTGGTCACTAATGCCGGAACACAACTCAAGGTTGTTATGGCGACATACTTTAGACCAGGGGTGGTAGCCATCCAGTCGGGCAAATGCCCTACCACCTGGATAATTAATTACGGGATTAACGGGATACTAAAATATATGTCCGGTGGTCATCAATTTTTTCGATATCGTCGATCATTGGACATTGCATTTGATTATTTACTAGACTAAGAAACCAATAAAATGAACAATAATAGAGTCAATGGTCGAGCATTCTGATATAATCGTAATCGCAAATTTTGAGAAGAATAAAAATTATGGAAAAAAAATTTAGAGAACCTGTTTAGATACTTTAAGAACTGAAATATTTATTTCACTTTTATGTTTAGAAAGTCCTTCTAGAATTATAAATTAGGACTATTTTTAAGATTTCATAATAATTTTTATGTTTATGCATTATTTGTATTACCGCCACTTTTCGCAAAAAAATCACAGGAAGGTATATTATATATTTCGCTACACGATGTTGTAGTGAAATCATAAAAAATGTATAAATAAGCCACCATAAATTTAATATACGATTGATTTTGAATAAAAATTATGGCTTATTTGTGATTATATGCTTTTCTTATGTTTCAAACAGTGAACATTTGTCGCCTATTCGGAACCCTTCAATGTGCATAGTCCAATACACACTAGTTTGATTTATTTTCCACTTATTCTCTTCATACATATAACACAGAAAGATCTGGAAATATCCTCACGTTTGTAACAATTGACGTTCGTTACAATGAAACCACTCCCGATTTCACTACGTACATCTGAAGATAGCATCTGGTCTTAAACATTGTCGGACACAAATCTTTGTCTGAAGCAAGCCAGTGTAAATGTTACAGGAAATTAAGGCATCCACCCAAAGGTCGGGCCAGCGATCTTGGAAACAAAAGGAAATATTATTGTGTGGACCGAGAGGGAACGTAGCTTTTATATGTGTAAATTGCCTTTATAAATACGTTATAGAATGTACAGATGTCGCTTTTATTCATCTGGATTGCCTTTTAGCGGTATTAAAATGTATATTTGGCGTGAATTTCTGGAAATTAAGTATCTTTTTTTTGGATAATTGGCGTGTTCGAACACAACATATTATCTTTACTAATATTATAAAAAGAGAAAAGATTAGTATTTTTAATAAATTCAAAAAGTACTGAACCGATTTCAAAATTTTTTTCACTATTCGAATGCTACATTATCCCTAATTAATATAGGGATCCCTACAAAAACTTCAATAATGTAACCCATTAATCTAAACAAAATACTTGGCGCTGGAATTGAGTTCTACAATTTTGATGAAATTTTATGTATGTTTGAATGGGTCCCGGGGTGGTTTAGATTCACAATCAGACCCGGTAGATGGCGCTGGAATCTGGTTCTAGATTTTTATTTTTTCAGGACAGGACAACGTCTGATAAGAGACTAGTTTATTGTAATATCAGCCCCATAACGTCCCACTGCTGGGTTTGAGCTTCTAGATGTTTAGTGGAACGTATGGCATTCTACCACGCTTTTTCAATGCGAATAGGTGAGTTTTCCATAAAGCCCGTCACAGACGTAGTTATAATATATATTAATATGAATCATAGCAAGGCATATTACGACATATTTTCCATATAAATTTTCGAGTGACCGCACACGCAGCTATAATATATATTTCTATGACATCACAAAAATATGTCGACATTAATATCTCAGTATATTTTGACATATTGATACTTATTTTAGTATATATAGTTTTTAATTCTTACCTCAAGCATACTGCAAGACGTTCTTCAGAACTAATGCTTTTGCGCATAACCGTATCGCGTTTTATTAAATCATTTTTTATCAATTCATGAAACTCTTTATCCGTGCAGGAACGGAGAAATAATACAATTTCCTGCGGCCCGGCAGCCTGTCGTAAGAAGCGACTAAACAACCCACAGCCAGGTGGTAGAGTATTTGCTCGACTGGATGGCGACCACCCCTGGTCTAGATTTTTTTTTTTTTTATTGGACTTGACTTTATGTTGTTGGTCCGAAGACCTTACAACTTTACCGGGGTCTTTGGGGCGAGTGCCTTCGCGAAGCGAAGGGCTAATAATTTTATATAATATTAAAATGGGTGGAAGGAAAAATAGCTCGAGCCCGGGGGGCAACTTGCTCGAGGGAGCTCCCTAAGGAGTTTTACCTCGGCTGGACTGTTGCCATGAATGGGGAATGAATTTAATGATGCCCACCATAGGGCGACACAAAATACTAATTGAGAACGGGCGACGGGTAATATAAAGCCCGAAGGGAAGGATCACGGCGGGCCGGGATCGGTGGTTTGCGGTGGCCTACGCTATCTTACTGCCGTTTCGCAACGTGTTATGGCTGGGAGAGAAGAAACGGCGAAAGAAACTTCCCAGCAACACGCCTAGTCTATCCTGTGGGGTGAGCTATGTCTCCTAGCGTCCCTCGCGGGGACGTGGAGAGATCTTGATTGGCGGCGTCTGAGACGCCGCCGTCTGTGTCTGTCTGTCGGTGCCTGCCAGCCTACTGTTCTAACCGTGGGCGGACTGATCCGGGCCAGCCGTTTCGTAATAACGTCGACTCTGTCCGTCAGGACGTTACGCGGTCGTCGCACAAGAGCCTTTCGACGAGGCTTATAATCGGACGCGGACACGACGAGCGGATTTCGATGGTGCGGCGCGAGATCGAAATACTTACGCGAGAGCGACGTAATGTAGTTTTTGATGGAGGGAAGCTCCAGATCGCGGTGGAGGGAAGCTCCAGATCGCGGTGGAGGGAAGCTCCCTGGTCTAGAGTATGCCGCCATAACAACCTTGTGTTGTGTTCCGGCATTAGTGACCAGGTTCCAGTCTCCTTTAAGAGAGCAGCAGCGCATTTGTAGCACCTTTGTTGTAGCAAATGTCCATAAGCGATGGTAACCACTTTCCATCTAGTGGGCCGTCTGCCTGTCTGCTGAACTCCTGCAATAAAAAAAAAAAAAAAAAAAAAAAATACTCGATAAATACCGATCTTGAACTTCTAAAATACTGTGAAAATTTATTCGATGATAAATCATGATACAAATTAAATTCGCCATGAGTTCTCTTTTGTTTTATATGCGGCTCTACCCAGATGGTTCTATTTTTCGTTCCTGACAAGTCAACATGCATATCAAATTCAGCATCGGAATCATCCTCTGAGGAACTTTCAATTAGATCTAAAAGTAGCGCTCTTGTCGAATTCATTTAGGTACCTAGATTCATTATAGTGTTATTTTAAAATTTGTACACCTGTACAGAAAATAAGCTTTGCGCTTGCAAGGACGACCGCAGACTGAGTGAGGGCAAAATATATATTATAGTTAGCTGCCGTGTGTGGTAGCTTGCTATACTATAATTTATATCTCGATATATTAATATATATTATAGCTACGTCTGTGACGGGCTTAATGTACATCTTGATGTGCAGGTTTTATCACGATGTTTATCACGACTTTCATATTTTCAGGGTTTAAAGATTCTCGTAGTGTAATGGGTAAAAGTTTAATTAATAATGTGTAATTTAGTTTAACTCAAATGTTTTATTGTCCATAATATATATAACTCGTACAAATCATCGACCAAAACCTTGTTTGTTGATTTGCATTGAATTACATCACCCATCTTTTCTTACTTTGAAATTGACAAAATCAATGTCGAATGCGTTGAAGCTATAATAAAAAAGAAAAATCAGAACATTACCACATCCGTCGGTTCTTGAATCTGTGAGTGGGGCGTGACCCCCGTCTTTGTTCTCCCGCCCCCCATAAATTCTTCCACGCCACTCGCACCTTCTGAGGCTTATTGTTAACCGAAACTTTAAGGACCCAATGCCTTGGGGTCCTTGAAAGTGAATTCAAATCTTGATACGAAGGTAATGAATGGTCTCACCTTTTGTTTTATAATTAATTTCTTAGTTAGTGTCTTTAGCACCTTCGAGTTATGGGTTCCAGCACCTGGGTTCTAATGTTCCATTGTGGGTAAACGCGTCGAGTTATATTGTCTTGGGGTACCGCAGCTTCGGTTTTGTAATGTGGTAATCGATTAATAGTCTTTGTTCCAATTAAATTGCTTTAGTGGATCTATTCAATTAAGTTGTCCTTTTGTTTCTATTACAGAATATGTCGACCATAAAAAGACTCTGAGTCCCTTCTCTAACAATGAGAGGCCGCGCCCAGCAGTGGAACGATTGTAGGCTGTATAATATTTGTTATTACTTCTTCCACAATTTCTTTGAATAGCTACATATTGCAAAGCAATACCTAATAGAAAAGAATATGAAACAGTATAAAAAATTTAATAGTTTAAATTTTATAAAATACTACAAGATATAATATGATTTCAGATACTTTTTATTTAATATTAAGTAACGTCTTACACGGGGATATCGGCTAATTATAATTATTATCTTCTTTTGATATCATGAACACTATATATTTTCATAAACGATGGTGGAGGTTGGTACCAATGGATAAAACCGTCTTAAAATATTATTATTTAAAAAAGAGAGGGGGTTTTTAATTTGTCTTATGTTTGTTTGGAGATGTTTTTTTCTGATAAGATTCATGAGTTCCAAACTTTTTTTATCTAGATTTAATTGGTATTGGACTTCGCACTTTGCAAATAAAGTACTGATGTGTAGTTTGATTCATAAGGTGTTATGGGTATTGATTAATATCAAAGATTAGGAGGTTGCAGTGCTATAAAGCAAAGATACTTTCAACAAACAATATCCGTTGAATAGTTTTTGATATTGGAGTACTTTAGAGTAAATGCATTTATTATATTGTAGTTCGGTAGCCAAAGGTTTGACTAGGTTGCTAACCAGCTGTACATGTCCATATGTTCATACTTTTTGAGACCATTTGACCATTAGTATTGTTTGTTACCATCTCGTGTACAAACAACTATTACCTCTATTTATACAAATAAAGATTTATTCATTCATTCGACCTTCTACTGTGTTCAACCCGATCTCGATGGAAGAGAGCAACTATTCACTGCCATCAAAATCATGATCCTTACCCGTAAGGGGAAACTACTCAGAAGAAAAAGAATAGTTCTGTATCCAAAAAACTAAAACAGACAACATTTATTACCTTTACGGAACCTTTCATACTTCGTTAACAGTCTCACACTTGCCCAATTTTACCTTCATTTTATCCCATACTTATTATATTTTTGAACTTGGTATTATAAAACCATTTAATTCAACTATATTTGTGTTTGGCTATGAAAGTTATTATTAAATCAATTGCGTAATACATACAGTTGGATCTGTCGGCCAGCATGTAAGCAATGCATCATAGTTTTGTATGTTTAGTTCCCGGCCCAACATGACTGATGATCAGACAAGATGGTAGGTTACCGCACTGATTTACTGCAGTTTAACTCGCCCGCATAGTTGAATGTGACATACTGCCGATAACGTAGTACAACTAATATGTACGCGTTAATTTATTCATAATAAAACTATATTTGGTCTAATTATAAAACTTCGTGTTAGGTTTATAATTATTGATTTTTGTTAATTAAATAAACGTGAAGTGTTTGTGAATATTTTTAAATAAATTGTAAAAAATGTTTTAATAACATTTTATACTCGCTATAAGTATATTATTTTATAAATGACAAAATAGTTATTCGAACATGTAAATTAACAACTAGGTGCTTTTAACACAAGATTGTCAAAGGTTAATGGTATAATTTAATAATTGTAGACTATATTTAGATAATTTCCCGTGCCAGCAGGCTAACTGCATTGCCAATTTGATTGCAATACTAATTTTGCAGTCATATTCGCAACTCCACAGCAATCTTGTAAATTAATTATAATTTCAATTCATAAACATTATACAGCTGTGATCTGGCTTCTTCTTATTCATAGTCAGCGTGTGGTGATAATAATACTATGCATGTAACACTAGAAAACTATCTAAGTGATGCATGTTCTTTGGTATAAGGATCCGAATTATAGGGTCCCGATATCTATCCGACATTTATGGATCTTTAAGCGATCTGAAATGAGAAAATTGGTATACATAATTAAGTTATTGAAATAAAACATACTGAATTACACATAACAATAAAAAATTAGCAATTGAAAAGAACTTCATTTTTAACTACCCATTAAATAATACTAAGATATTCAATATATAAAGTAAATTAATAAAAAGTAACTTATGAATAAAATGGTGCCATCGCTGTTCGTTGGGAACGTTGCCAGAATGCTGGTTGCATTTCCACGTCGGATTGCAAAGCTTATACGTTTTTCTCAATACAAGCGAGACTTTTGGTGACGTGAGACTTGTATACATAAATATTTTATACGGCTATTAATCCCCTGCCCCAGGTATACTCACCCGAGTATACCTGGGGCAGGGGATTAATAGTCGTATAAAATGGTACCCACCCGACATAGCCGGAGAGACCCAGATCTCCGGCTAACAGATGGTGGGGCCAGCCTGTAAAGGGGCCGGCCGTCGTCAGTTCACTTCCAGGACTTCCCAGGACGCTCGAGGATTGGACAGGGTCTTTAGTGGGTATCCCTAACTGCAGCTTGGCAATAGCACTTCACACGTGAAGTGCTAGTGTCACCCCGACCTGGCGAATCCCACACACGGGTCGCGACTTTTCCCCTTGCGCGGACTAACGTCCTCATTACTGTTAGTGACTGTATCACACAGATGTAGTCAAGGGTTTAATGCGTTATTTAAGATGAGACTTTGTTAATGCCGCCTTGTACCCAGTCACTGACACTAACATTATCCCAAGTGTAGCAAAGGCAAGTATAACTATGTTCGTAGCGAACGTTAATTTATCGGCCTCTCTTAATGCCAGTATGTAAAGAATTTAAACCCGGTTTAACGACCGGCTAAGCTTTGTCACGGATGCTTGTCTGAGTATTGGAATAGTATTGCATCCATTGTGTGCTAACCGAGTAATGGATAATGGTAACGGGACCAATGCGGGATGCCTTAACGGGAATGTTTGTGGGTAAGAGGGTTGGCCTTGTTAAAATTGATTGGGGGACAATCCGAGTGGTATTAGTTTATAATAACCGATTGTTTGGAATGTAACACTTCGGTGCTCAGAATAATAAATAATGCTATTATAGAAACCCTATTAAGGCTGGTAGCAACGCCAATGCGCTTGATAATTTTTGGGGCGATAGCGGAGATTCTATAAACGCAGTCGTTTTTTAGATGTATTATTATTTTATTGTGAATTACTAAGATAAGACGGCCCACTTGATGGAAAGCGGTTACCATCGCCTATGGACATTTGCAACACCAAAAAAAAAAAAAAAAAAAGCTACAAATGCGCTGTTGCTCTCTTAAGGGAAACTGGAACCTGGTCACTAATGCCGGAATACAACCCAAGGTTGTTATAGCGGCATACTCTAGACCAGGGGTGGTGCCATCCAGTCGGGCAATTGCGCTACCACCTGGCTTTGGGTTGTTTTGTCGCCTCTTACGACAGGCCGCCCGGCCACAGGAAAATGTATTCTTTCTCCGTTCCTGCATGGATAAAACAGATTGAAACAATATGATTGAAAGGCTTAGAACTGTATGAAATGAATGATTGAATGATTCAAGTTTATGTTATTTGATTCATCCAAATTGTTAAACAGAAATGAAGTGTCGGAAATCGGCCTTACAAACAAAGATCAAAATCAATACGTGTTTTTCATTTATGTTTGCTTGTAGGTAAACTGGCAAACGGGTCCCCCTGCTGGCAAGTGGCTACCGCCGCCCATGGTCATCTGCAACACTAAGGGAGCCGATGCGTTGCCTATCTCGTTAAAACTTTAAATATTTGTTTATGTCCTTTTTGAAGAGCCCCATATTGTAGCGCTCTGGGAAATTCTGGGAAATACGAGGGTTGGAGTTCATTTGATATCATAATTAGAATCTAATTTTATGAATTAGAACATGTTAGTTAAATTAGGCCATGAACAGAGAAAAAAATGAATTTCACATTTATCTGTTATTGAAGTCTAAAAAATTCCGATATTTATGTACAATATGTATACATATGGGTATATGCCATAAAACGGATGGGTCGGCTTGGAAAAGCCTAGCGATTTGCCGCTCTACTTCGCACAAGCATCGAACTCGCACCTATCCTTGTTAGTATGCGGATCTGAAAACCGTTTCATGTTATTAATTTTATAAAATATACTTTGCCTATTCCCATAAGAACAAAAAAGTTATTAAAAAACTTCGAGAGTAGCTAAAAAGCATAAAATAAATATTGTCTACAACATCTTGAAGTCGGTGCGAAGAAAACATAAAAATTACTATATTTTGCAAAATTGTTGTTGTTCTTTTATATTTTATTTGGCACTGACATCGAGATGTAGAAATACTTATTTTTGACTTTTATTTACCTTAGAAGTCGATTTTATTTTCTGTTGTTTTTTTCTACTTCATAGTTACTCAAATATTTGAATAGCTATAAAAAAATACGTTGTACGTACCTATAATATTCGAGGGTTGCTCTCGATTTCCTTCGAACCCACACATCAGATCCTGACTTGGTGACAATGGGACCACCTTAGAAGTATAATCTTTCGAATAAATATAATTTTGAAAATCGGTCCACAATTGACAGAGAAGTGACGTAATAAACATACAGTCGAATTGATAACCTCCCCTTTTTTGAAGTCGATTAAAAAGGAGAAAAGATAACTAAAATCTTCCATAATTTTATTTACTACAATAAATGAAAGATAAAAAATCTTGTGTTGCTACCAATGTCAGATGTTAATAGTAACATAAGTGGCTACAAGGTCCATTATTATTCCTGAATATATGGAAGCTTATTCTGAAATAACCAGATCCAGTCAGAATAATACAGAAACGTTGTGAGCACAGGCGTACTTGGGTCTATCTAAGTCGATAGCTACCCGTTCCAATTTGGCTAAAAGCTAAAACATCAAAACAGACTTACATTGAATTAGGTCTATATTAGATGTCTGGATGTGCTAATGTATTTATTTATTCAAATAAATTTTAAGTGCTCATATTCATTCGAGAACTACTTGTACTACCATATAGAAAATATAAGTTAATTAACGTTGTAAAAAATTAACTAATTAAATTCAAAGATTTGTCTTGTGAAAAGGTGCAGCTGCCGTCGATTGGAATTTCCCGTTTCCGATTTATATAAAATAAATAAGCTTAGATCAGAACACGGATTACTTCTAATATAGACAATTATTTATGTTACGTGTTCTAGAAACTCCAAGATATACAGTCTATATTTTCTCAAGCAATGGAATAATACATATTATAGTATACTCGCGTAAATCTTTTCAAAATTTCATTATTGTGTAAAATTTTATTTTTTTAAGCTCGTGCTTGCTCATTAATTTTTGGCTACAATATTATTAATGAATGCTAATTATTACTACCAATAAGGCTACTTGAATCGGAGAAAATCTTAAAAAGATATAGTACATATCTTTTTAAGATCTAAAAATAATTGGTCTTACTTATAATCGTTTGTTAAATTTTAAGAAATTGCTCAGCAACTGTTTAGTGAAAATCTTACCCATAAACTCCTCTTTAGTCGAATATTTTGGGTACCACCTACGTTAATCATTCAAATTTCTTTTATCTGTGCTCCTCTTAGGTAAACAACAGGTAATACACGTTTATAAGTGAAAAAAAAGGTATTAATTGATTAGCATTTGATTCTGATTGTCTTAGATGCCTAATCGTTTCTTAACGAGATTATTATAAGTAAGGTCAAATGTGTTTAGTGTGTGTGTAATCTTCGCTTAAATATTGAAATAGATGAATCTTAATTTTCTATTACATAATACAAAAACTTTTATAAACACAATATCTTAGTCTTGTCGAAATTTAAGTAAGAATCAATCATATCTTGTGATACATATATCTTGGTAACCTAGTTCAGTGGATAATTCAATAGACACCATTCGTATAAGCTAAGTCTGGTACGTGATACCCATATTTTTAGCATATATCAGATTATGTCCATTATATTACAACGAACCCGAGGGAAAGGTTTCAAGGATATAATGTAATGATCCTAGATATATTATGTAAGTCTTCCTCGTAAAATATTGGTTTGGTAGATAAGGTTACTAGTAAAGATTAACAAATCCCTAGTCTTTGATGTTTACAAGCGATGATTTATCTGAATAATGGAGTAAGTAGACAAACTAACCGCCTTGGTGGTGGAAAGTCTTACCGTCATCTATGGACATTTACAACATCAGAGCACCTATGAATTTGCTGTCAGCGACGAAGGAATTTTATTACAATTTTTTTTCAAACTTATTTTGTAGTGCTATAGGAAAACCGCGGCTGGGACGTACGTTTGAAAATCCTAAAATGAGCAAGAGAAACTTTCTTGAGAATATTTGGGTATAGGAGCGTAGGGACGTAAAGAAGTAGGGGTGAGTAGCCAACCGATAGCGAGCGTTGTGGTAATAGAAAGAGTAAGATGGCACCATTTTGAACGGTTCCTCAGAATACTTCCCATCGTACAGACGATAGATAATAGAGAGAGAGAGAAAGAGGTAAAGTCTCTTTGAAATCCAAAATATTTTAGAACGGCTCTAAATATGGGTTCGTCTATACAGGGTCATATAAAATAAATTACTTTAGTATCTATAAAGAGATTAATGATAATGAAGCGCAAAGCCTATGTATGCTTACTAAAATCTTTCATATCTTTAATAGTACTAAAATAATACTGTTTTTAACCGTTAAATGCTGAGAAAATTAAAAGATTGATTTTAGGCACCGTCATTTGCGGGTATGTGGCATACGTAACCAATTTAGCTAGGAATATGTGATAAATATCAGGCAAATTAAAACGTCATAACAGCGGTTATAAGTTATGATAATAAATGTGTCCGAGCCTTTTTCTCGTTTGCTTCTTTATTCATTTCTCTGCAAAGCTGTGGATATTTTGTTTTATTAACCGCTTCCACTTTAACCCAGGTGGCTGATGATTCCCATTTCTATGAGCTAGGGTCACAATTTATCGTATGTTCTTTGAGTACTTACATCTTGAATGGCAGACGCGAATAAATTAGTTTCTTTTTGCCCTGCTTTACTTCAAAGTGAAAGATTCTTGTATCATCCATGTATCCTGCTGTCTACCGTTATCAAAACGTGGTCTGAGCTCGACGTAGCACTTCAGTTTTTCTTATGCATACGTATCAGTGTACTACCAGCATATCACGAATACAGCGCATATATACTCGTAGAAGCGATCCAAAAGTGTGTTTCATGTACATGCATCAAGTTTATATTAAATTTGAGAGTACAGATATTATTATACCTATAGATATACATATATTGGGAAAAACCATGTTATATGTATGTACGTCCATTGTACGTACGTCCAATAACTAATACGAGGAACTAAACACAACAAACACTCATAACCAACAAAGAATGCCAATATCACAGAGGGCACACGTTTCATTCGCTCCCGCAGCACATAATGGCCAATAAATATTAGCTACCTTCATCACATTGCCCATATAACTACGCCATTATTCTTATCAATATGTTCTGTACAGACGACGTTCTGTTTTGTTTTTATCTGCTGGAGGAATCAACCGTGACAAAATAGAGGCGGGGAGTCTTCAATTTATTACGTCCTGCATGCTTCATTTGCTCTTCTTGATTATTAAACCCGATTTACTAGAATATGTATCTAATAATTTTATTTGAATTTTGCTGAAATCCTTAATTATTATCAAGTTTATTAAAAGAATACCGAAGTTTTTGTAAAACGTCGATATTTAAAAACATTCCATAAAATCGTCGCGTCGTTTTATCTTGGGAACAATATTTTTATTTATCAATTTTAACAACAGACGAGCGTGCATGACAAGAGTTATGAATGTCAAAGAAGCAAGTGAGGTGTGTAAGAATAAGCCTAAATGGCGCTCTGTTGTTCGTGCCTACCCCGCAAGGGAACTGGCGTGAAGTTATGTATGTATGTATGTATGTATGTAATTTTAACAACACACAAAAAGTAAAGTTGAACTATTTTTAAAGTATTTCTATTCGTTTGTAGTGTAGTAGTAGATTGCCTCGTCTGAAAAGCTTTATAGATTAACATCATAGATAATACTGTATATATAAATTTGATATTGAGCGGCATCTGGACTCTTTTATATGGAAACTATCCGCATATTTGCCCTAACCGAGCATAAGGGGGCTCTAGTAATCGATTCTTTTTTCGATTTATTTAGGGAGTTTCATTGGGATGATTAATATCTCTAACTTCATCATTACGCTTAGTATTTTTGTTTTTTTTTAATTTTGTTAATAGAGCCTTCGCTATTAGTGAGGATATCAGCTTCATCTAACATTGCACTTGTATAATATTTTCTTAAGTTTTCGCGACTTGCATACATAATAAAACTACGTTTTAACGTCGGAAAAACCAAAATCAAATAAAATTACCGCGCTTAAAACCGTTAAAACGTAATTTTATTATTGCACTTGTATATTTATTTACATTATGTTTACGTACATGTTTAGTATTACGACGGCATATATCAGTACTGTGAACCTCTTTCGGTAGGATTGCCACAGTATGTCTTTTCCTTTCGAATTCTTCTATTCTGGCATACATCCTCTATTACACTTATATTCATATTAGACTCTAAACCTTTGAAATTATGTAAGTAAATTTTACTACATATTATTTAATACACAATCCTTCATATCACCATAAATATTCGAAAAGTATACCAAAGTAGAAAACTCGGTCAATCCCCATAATCTGTCTCAAGTATACATACACCTTCTTACAATTCGCCGTCTCTTTCACTCTACATGTAATTAATAATGTATGAAAGGAGCCATGCATCATCGTGGTGCCGTGTACGGTCACCAAAAAATCCAACAATATAAACCTGAATTTTAATTAAAAAACTGCATTAATATTAAACATTGCCAAAGATTTATGCTTGTAGTTCCATTTTTGGACAAATGGCTCCGGTTAGTGAAAATAATGGGCCACATTGTATTTTAAAGTATCATCTTAAGTGTTTCAGTGTTACTTCGTCAAACTGGTTTATCAAACATCTTTCGAGATGAAATTGTTGTTTTATTTAATGGTTGAAATTTATGTGAAAATGATAATGAATCTATTTATTGACTTCCAAATAAAATCTTACAAGTTGCTTATTGAAAATCATGAGTCTGCCACCAGAAATTGTGTGTTATTATCATTTAAGCGTTTAAAATTTTATTTTAAACTAGCTATTAACTAATACTGTTTCCGCATTTATTTTGATACCCTACATGAATGAATTTAAATAAATACATACATAGCTTCACGCCAGTTCCCTTGCGGGGTAGGCACAACAGAGTCCCATTCAGGCTTGTTCTTACACACCTCACTTGCTTCTTTGACATTCATAGCTCTTGTCATGCACGCTCGTCTGTTCTTAAGGCTCCTGATATCACTTTCTGCTAGTATACGATCAAATTGATCATGGAAGGTGTGTCGTGGCCTTCCACGACTTGAATTTAAATAATATTTTATATTTTAGTTCCCTTTTTGTGCGTGTATGTATGTGGGGATTCCTACATTAACCCCGCTAGAAATCATTTGAAAAACATTGACACCTTTATTTCTTACCAAAATACTAAATCTGAATTTTTATATCCCTAATTTAACTAATTTTCATATCTGGTTTCATCCGCTATTATACGCTCGTGAAGATTATTTGTAAGACCAAAAGTAGCTTATGTCCGTCTCCAGATTACATTTTCTTGTCAATCGTCATTCAAATCCGATTAGCGTTTCAATTGTAGAAATAGCAATAAACAGAGATACTCTGTTTGTTGTTCTTACAATTATAATATTATCCGTGCAGGAGCGGATAAAGACTACAATTTTTTGGAGCCGGGCGGCCTGTTGTAAGAGGCGACTAAACAACTCACAGCCAGGTAGTAGGGTATTTGCCCATCTAGATGGCTAGCACTCCTAGTCCGCCATAACAACCTAAGTTGCGTTCCGGCACTACTGTTCAGGTTCCAGTCCTTCTCTAGAGAGTGGCAGCACATTGGTAACATCTTTGAGATTACAAATGTCCATAGGCGATGTTAACTACTTTCCATTAGGTGAGCCGTCTGCCTGTCTGCTGAACTAAACTGTTATAACGAATCTTAGAATATTATACTTTCTATATAAAGTATTTAGTAGTAGTAGTAGTGTAATACTCTTAATTCGGTACAGTGGGGTATTTTCGGCACGGTACAGATTTGAAATTGGACTATTTTTTACTTTTTTCTGACCATACATGAATTTATAAAAGTGTTCTTAATTTACTTATTCAATGAGCTATCTAAACTTTTTATTTATAACGTAATTACTCAAGTAGCCAACCTTTTTCTAATAATGAGATAAGATTAGAAAGATGTATGAAACCATCATGCGATACAAACATTATGGATGGGAACTTAATATGGTGATAAGTCATTTTTGAACATAAGAAGTACAATTGATGGTTTAAGTAGATTACTTTGTTTTAAGCCGGCTTTTAAAAGACAGACGAGATGGTTTGAACATGTTTGATATTAAAATGTTTGTTTATCTATGAACTTAAAGAGTGTAACGAATGTATGTATATTAATAATTTCATATTTTTATTTTGCAATATTATACTTTACAATTCTGGACATTTTATTTTTTCTAAAGTAAAACTTAACACTAAAGTAATTGCATTTTCTAAATTAAAATGTATGCATATTCAAACTTAGTCTCTGTAACGACCTGTATACCAAAGGTTTTATAAAATTGTTCTTACCAAAGCTCTTAGAGAGAAAAAAAATAAACAATCATTCAGTCTCCTTTACATTTATATAAATAAAAAAAAAATACATGTAGAAAACCACATTTTTGTACGTTTTTTCATTGTTGTTAGATTTTACGTTGATAGACAATACAGTATTGACGTTCGGGTGATGATGATGATGATGATGATGATGATGATGATGATGATGATGATCGTATTAAATCTTTGTGCTAGATATTCACGATCTTACAATGTTATTATAATAATATCTTTTTTGTTGCAGGTACGTAAAGTTCAGCGAACCAGCTTTCAGAGAAGTACTAGATAGTACCTAACTTAATACTGCATGTCTTCTGACATACGGCCCACCTATCTTCACACATTTTTACAGAAATTTCAACTTTATTTCCTACAAGAGAGAATTGAACTTCGTTTGTAGATAAAAATGTGTATATTACCACAGAGTAGACAAATCCGGTATTAAAATTCGATCGACCATACGTTATCCAAATGTGTTACATGGGAATCGTTTTAACTGTGGCAGGGGACAGTCGGTTGGATTATCGAATTCATTTATGCCTTTACGAATATCAAGATTGTATTGTATTTATGATGGGTATATTGATTTTGAGGAATATATTTACATCTGTTAGGCTTTTTATTTTTAGGGTTCCGTAGCCATTTTGGCAAGATTTCACTAAATGAAATTTGATAGGATGTTGTATTCTATATGTCGCTACAGAATCGCTTAGGAACGCTTTAAAAATAGTAGTGCTTGCATAAAAAAATGAGGAGTGCTTGCTATACATGTAAACAAGGGCCGAATTTTCTTCAACGTGACTGCCTAGTCACGTGCCTTTGTGGGATATCGTTTTAGAAATGTCTTAAATAATCATAATATTATTTTTGTTTGAATCAATAAGTGTGGACATATTTGCTTTCAAGTTCGTATAAAGCTTTCCCCTCCCTCCTCCTATCTTTTAAACAATGAGGTAGATAATTCAGATATAATCAATATTAAAAATACTTTGAACATAGTTAAAAAAAAGTACACCATGATTCGTTCTTGAGATCAATGGTATTTTCGAATAAATGCTTTTTTGTGTTTCTAATGATAAGAAAGCGAATTTCTTGCAGAACTATACTGTGAATAAATTAACACACATTTAGCTTATTTTTTGTGTTTTCGACTGATCAGCATTTTATCTATTTAAAGCGTTACCAAAATAGTAAAATGAACAATAGATTAATAATATTCAAATTCGATGGTAGCTTGGTAACAAACTACCTTTTTTCAGTCACGCGAAACATCTATTAAAGTGTTTTTTGCTTATTTAGAATTATCTCTAGCTTATCTGAATTTATACAGTCCAAGCAGAGTCAATTCTTGTAACTTTAAAAACACAATGAAATATTAGATTAATGGTTGACTTAAGTTACAGCTAAGTAATATGACATGTTACTTAATGCCAGACACATAAATCATGGGTGATGTCTAACAACGTCTTTTCATAATAAATTAAGTACAATGAATGATATGTTATATTTTACTAAGTCTTACACGCGGTTTCGCTTATCTATAATACAAATCTATATGCACCGAAATTTTATCCCTACATTTTACAAATAATAATTATTGTATTGTGTAATTGTAGTATTCTATTATAAAATCGTGGTAATTCAGCGGTTAACGTATCTGCATCTCATTCAAATGATGGGAGATTAGATCCTGATGGACTACTTTTCTGAGCTAATTCTTATAATTACAACGAACAATAAAAAATTGTGACAACGTGAAAACTTGTACGTTAAATTTGCCGTGTGAAACCCACCAATTCGTCTTCTATGCGTGTATTTTATTTAGTCTCGTAGAATGGAAGGCCCGATATCAGCAGACGTTTAAGGGTGATGTTATTATTATGAAAACAAAACAATTTTTGGTGTGTATATATATATATATATATATAGAGAGAGAGAGAGAGAGTCAAATGTATTTTATCCCGGCAACTATTCTATTTTATATATACTGAGTTTCTGCCAAATCGGTCCCCTATTTTTCCGTGAAAACGGAACAGACAGACGGAGTTACTTTCGCATTTATAATATTAATTGGGATTAGTAGCGGTTCCGGCAGACGTTGTCTTGCCCTGAATAAATAAATATCTAGAACCCATTCCAGCGCCACCTACCGGCGGGATCTAATTGTGAATCTAAACCATCCCGGGACCCACTCAAACACAATTTTTTTTGCATCTGGCGAGATCTTTAGACAATGCTTGTGGTAACAAGGTTTTCATAACATGACAACTACCTATTTTCAAAACTGTCGAAGTTATACGAGTATACATAGTATACAATTATTTACATGTTTCATATAATCTATTAAATTATGGCACTATTATATGAGTAACTAGCGGCCCGTCCCGGCTTCGCGCGAGTGGTTTATGGCAATTTTTTTACACCTTGAGTTATATTATTGAAGTTTTAGGAGGGATCCCTAATTTTGTCTAGTAATAAGTATAGTCTGTATTAATCTGGCATAATTCATCATTATAATGGTGAATTTTTTTTGAAATAGTGTAACGAATAAACATACAAAAATAAAAAATACAAATCTTTCGTTTTTATAATGATAGTATAGATTATCGTAATACTCTATCTCTTGCCTCTCTCTTTATCTCTCTCTCTCACACACACAAACACACACACACACGCACACACGCACACAGGCACACAGGCACACAGGCACACAGGCGCACACGCACACAGGCACACACGCACGCACACACCACACACACGCACGCACACACCACACACACACGAGCACGCACGCATGAACATGCGCACGCAAACACTCACGCTCTCTCTCTCTCTCTCTCTATCCCTGATCAGTTAATAACTGATAAACAATAAAAACATTGTTTAAGCGTTAAATGTAAAGTGATAGGTTTGTTTAAACTTTAGTGTATACTAAAAAATATTATTATTTATTATTATATTATTAAACTATCTAATTAGAATAGTTGGACTGCTCATTAAGTTATCATTAATTAATCTCTGTGGGTGTGGTCGTTACTAATTTATCTATTACTATTCCATTTAACAGTTGATATTAATTCAAATACAAATGACAGTTTCATTACAGGATTAGTCCTATAACCACTGTGATACAGCCAGCTATCTGCTGAAACTTATAATAACCATAATAAATTACGATCCAATCCAACTTAGACTAGTGAGACGACCTTTGAGGTTATGAGCGGTTACTAATAACTATCTTGCATTAAATAGTGGTTCTAACTTTGATTTTAGCTGTTAAATCTCTCTTATAACTGACTAGGCCGACCACGCCGCTTTGCTCATGTAAATTTCTACACTTACACCATCTATACGTGGGGCTTTTACGTTTCGGTTTCTATGTTCACTTTGGCAAAAGTGGAAGTTTATAAAGTTTTTACAGTAATTTTACTCAAAAACTATCAAAAGGTTGCTGATAATATTATAAACCTGAACTTTGTACCCCCAGGGTCAATGTGGGCCGACGTACTAACTAAGCCATTAGGAAAAGTTAAGCATCTTAAATGTGTTAGGAACTTGTGTTTGTCTTAATTTTTTTTTGTGGTTTTGTTGGCCCCAGTGTCTGTTTTGTAATCAACAATGTTTCTTTTTTATCTTTTATACATTGCTGATTATGGGGGCTATGTTGTAAATACTGGTTTGTAATATTTGTTCTTTTGTATTTAAAATTTTTTTTCAGTGTATTGTTACCTACAACCTTTGTTACCTGCCTTCGTTACAAAATAACTCTTCAACAAAACGTACATGAAGAAGACAATTTTTTATTTTCAACAAAAGGCATATAAAAAAGTCTAATAAAAATCTATGATAGGCTTTTCACATTGAAGTTATTTCTTTTATCATTTCTAATGCCTAAAGATTTTCTTGCTAAAGCAATTTTTGTACTTCTAAGTCATTGTGGCGGCCGTGGCAAATGAGAATGTATCGAAAAAACAAATTAACGAAACTGTATAGATGACTAGGAGAAAATGCCTGAAAAAAGTTAGGCTTTAGTAAAAGCAATTAGGGCACTTCATTATAGGCTACAGAAATAGGACACTATAGATTTAGTTAGGATTAAGATATTACTATGAAATATTTGATATGCTTTAAGTAATTTGGCCTGTAAGCCTCGTTGTCGAAACAACAGTGGTTCAAAAGCGGACCATATAAAGACGTCACAGACACCCGTCTGTCATCAAGAATTGCACCATAAAATTGTTTACGTTTTAGAATATTAGCATGGGAGGATTTTGTTTATAAATTGGAGTACACAGACAGGCTGGCGGCCTACCTGATGGAAAGCGGTTACTGACGCCTATGGACTTTTGCAACACCAGAGATGTTACAAACGCGCTGCCGGCCTTTAAGACATTTTATGAAACCCTTTTTGAAAAACTCCATATCGCAGTGCTGTGGGAGAACCTCAGCTGGAAACTGATTCCAAATCTCCACGGTTCGCAAGATAAACGTTCTGGAGAACCGTTGCGTACATGAGCGAAGCGGCTCGAGGGAGTACCTGAATTCAAATATTGTCACACGATTGTATATATTTTAATTCTTTTTTTCCTGGCGTCATCGTGGTCATGACATGGTCAGTGTTCTTTGGAGCTCTTCTAAAATGGGCTTTTAAAATAACTTATATTAGTATTACCTGCGTAGAAAGTTTGCCGATGACCACCCATCGTCCTTGTGGTTAGTGCTACGAACTAGGCGAATACAAATCTTGTTATTGAAATGGGAGAGATTTTCATCGGCAAACCTCTTCCTCCATGCGGTTTTCATACACGAAACTTATTAACGTCTGACTTCGGTGTGATTCTAAGAACATGTTTACCACCGAGTGGTGAATAAAACTCACTAAAAACCTCAAGTCTGTTAAAACCTAATTTTTGATAACAGCAATAAATCTCAACTTTCCAATCAATACTTTGTTATTTTACAAACAAAATAACCAGATTTGCATTTGTAATTAAAACATTAAAACCTGTTTCTTACTTTATCTTGAGAACTAATCTTGTTTAATATCATTAAATTGAATATTAAAGATCAGCTTCACAAATGCACTATCGTAAATCCTCTTTTGTTGAGTGGGCTTAAGAAAATAACTTCAAGAGTTGGTTAGGAATTTTGAGGTTTTAATTGAATAATATAAGCAAGGTATGCAAATTTCTTATGGACTAAGATGCAAGCACTTAAAGGTCTAGGGTATTCTACTGAAAATTCTAAAGTAAACTAAACTATTTTGTGGCAGGTAATATATAGGTACAAGTAGCTGATTGATGAGTGATCAAAATTGGACCATATATAACTAAAATTTTAGATTTTTTTTATTGCTGGAATACAACGGATAGGCTGACCTAATGAAAAGTAGTTACCTTCTACAGACATTTGCAACACAAAAGGTGCTACGAATGTGCTGTCGGCCTTGAAATGGACACTGGAACCTAGCCAGTAATGCCAGAACACAATTCCAGGTTGTTATAGCAGCATATTCTAGACCAGGGGTGGTAGCCATCCAGGCGGGCAAATACCTTATCACTTGGCTGTGAACTTTTCGGCTGCAGGAATTAGCATTCTTTCCCCGTTACTGCAAGGATAATCTTTGAATGTTATTGATGTTTATTTGTCAGAGTATATAATACATACTTCTATCGTCAGTGTATATCTAGACAGTATTTTAACTCTAGTGATAATTTCTATTCTGTGCGACTGTTTATCATTAAGTTACGTATTTGAAAATGTCTCTGAAACGTAAACAATGAATGTATTATTAAGCTTAACAATTATTTTTCTCCACTTCTTCTCATGCCAACACTTCGTAAGGCTAAGGCTCCACTAGTGATCGGAGACATTTTTTTGAATTTGTTAATCAAAATATTCAATATCAAAATGAAAATTAATGCAATGGAATTTAATTAAAACAAGTATTTGCTTACGTTTCGAAATGAAATGAAATATTGTTGATGTTATGTAAATTAATATTTGTTTTACAAGCTTATTTATTTTTCGATATAATACTATTTGTTAATACGAGTACTATTAATTGTTGAATTAAATACGAAATGTTTTATGGTACCGTAGCTATTTTGACAAAAACCTTTTATAGAACTCATAGCCTGCGGTCAGTTCCCTATCTACGTATGTACTCGTATTATAGTTAATTCCTATGCCTTACTAACCATTAATTTACTTTACTACTGCTTAAAATTTTACATAAGCTATGGAGCTTAGAAATTTATCATTACTTAATGCATCATCATCATGCATTAATGCAGGTGATTGATTAAAAAATAGGAATAATGAATTTAGGAACCGACCCTTAGTAATTTTTTTGATAAACTGATGGGTCTACAATGATAACTGCTGTGATTCAGCGACCTAAAATGAATTTTGGTTGCCAAATACTTTTGGGGCGCTCTAACCGAAATGGATTCAGCCAAGTTTTACTTCTTACATACATACATACATAACTTCACGCCAGTTCCCTTGCGGGGTAGGCACGAACAACAGAGTGCCATTTAGGCTTATTCTTTAGTTTTAGTTTAAGTTTCAAGTTTTACTTCTTACTTATCATATACCGTTAGCATAATTATTGAGATTCAAAACTATGTACTTTATAGGCTTTTTAAATTCCTAGCTACCCCCTTTTAAAACATGCAGACTTTTAAAGTCATTATCCTTACGCGGTCATAAAGGGAAAATCGCGTCTACCCCCGTAATAATCCAAACACTCAAAACGTCATACAATACACGTGGAAATTATAAACGAAGGGCCCCATCAGACGAAAAATTGTACCTCTAAAACCATTACACGAGGTGCATTCAAGTGGGGGGACTCAAGTGGGCGACTAGACTGGAAGGGGATAATGGGTGGTGGGGGTTATAATCCGTAATTATCGGCTTAACTCCAGACGACATTCGCAGGTGGAAACTGCAGCTCAGGTGGTTCTTAGTCGGGTATTTTGACAAATAGCTGATACTGAACGTAGATGTATTATGGTTTTGAAGTTACGCTTTGAGATGTCGAGCAAACAGGTGTGAGGAATCAGAATCATCTTGAAGTATTAAAATGAATAAATAAAGAATTTAAAAAAAAACTAATTTTTTTAGTCAATAAATGAGGAAACTTTAGCTTCCGAAATAATCAAAATTATGTCCCTCTGATAATATTAAATACTAGCTGACCCGGGAAACATCCCCTCAGAGTCAATAAATAAAAAAGCTGAATGATAATTGCAGAATGTTTCAACTTTAGTAAAAAATGTGGTCAAAACTTAACCGGAACGAACATAAACGTTTGACATTCAAAACCAAAAAAAAATTTACTTTTAAATTTAATTTGGCTTCTGAACGACTTTTAAATTTAATTGATTTCTAAACGACGACGGGACGAGCATCAAATGTTTGAAAGGTAGGATTAGTTTCTAAGGGAAAGCGAAATTGTTGTTTTTACCATATTCCAAGCATTTTTTTCATATTTACTCACCTTTTAAACCTTCCCTGGATATTTTATTGCAGGGTTTCAAATGCAAAAGTCACCCTTTAATAAACATAGAATATTTACATTAGCAAAGCCGCATGGCAAGTCCTAGTTTAATATATAGGTCAGTACACCTACGTTATTACCACACTGATACCGTGTTTGTATTTCATAAAGGAAATCTGTGATTTTAAGGAAGAGCGGACGGCGGAGTATATTATTATCATGTTAGGTTTATATTCAATAGTGGGTATGTGTAAAATTACTTTACAGATTTAGGATTTGCTTTAAACATTGACTGAACTTGACGTTGAAATAATTATTTAATTAAACAATATATTAAAGTTGTATGTATAAAAGACACTTAGGCCGAATTTAGACGGTTCGATTCTATCTTTCAATTTGAATCAACCAACCAAAGTGATCCACATAAACATCAACTTCAATCATTCAATGTATATATGTGAATACTGTCATAAATTCCGTGCCTTTCAACCAAAATTGTTTGGTTGGTTCAATCTAATTCATTCGTCTAATACCAGCATAATTTGCAAAGAATGGCTCATCTTGTGGCAAGTTTCTGGTATAGGATGCAAACTTTGTGGCCGTTGACCGTACGTCATATACCAACGTGGCTAGATCAGCTGTTTCAGCGGCGGAAACAGTGGAATCCCTCAAGCGGCGCAAATATGCTATCCTCTGAAAAAGTTTTTTTATTGCACGAGTTCAGCAGACAGGCAGACGGCGCAGTTAATGGAAAGCGGTTACCATCGCGTATGGACATTTGCAACACCAAATGCGCTGTTGCTCTCTTAAGGGAGACTGGAACATGGTCAGTAATTCCGGAACATAACTCAAGGTTGTCATGGTGGCAGACTCTAGACCAGGGGTGGTAGCCATCCAGTCGGGTAAATACCCTACCACCTGGCTGTGGATTGTTTGGTTGCCTCTTACGACAGGCCGCCCGGCTGCAGGAAATTGTATTCTTTCTCCGTTCCTGCACGAATATAATACAGTGAATTGTTTGTACCGTTAGCTGTTGAGACCATTGGATTGTGGGGTCCTAATCGCATATGCTAAAAAGCTTTCAATAGTTTAACGAATCATCGGGTACTGAGAGGGCTGGTACGTACTTCGGTCAAAGGATCGGTATGGCGATCCAGCGAGGTAACGTAGCCAGCTTTTTGGGCACTTTACCCATAAGAGAGAGTGACCTAGACTCGGTATACTATTTATAGTATTGAGTGATTATAGATAAATACATGTAATATTTTCTTAAGTTTTCGCGACTTGTATACATAATAAAACTACGTTTTAACGGTTTTAAGCGCGGTAATTTTATTTGATTTTGGTTTTTCCGACGTTTCGGCCACTTTTCAGTGGCCGTGATCACGGAAGACAAAGATGTCAAGTGTCAACGAGTATTGTTAAAGTTTTATTTAGCCTACCGCCAACTTATTAATTTTTATTATTTAATTTTAATTTTGTTTATGGTTATTATTTAATCTATGGGAGCCTAATCTAATTTACTACCGCTTCGCAACATGTTATGGCTTGAAGAGAAGAAGCGGCGCAAGAAACTCTTCAGCAAACATGCCTAGCTCTAATAATTTTATATAATATTAAAATGGGTGGAAGGAAAAATAAAAGTAATTATCAGTCAAGTTGGTTTGTGTTCCGTTGTACGCAGAAAGAGCTCATAGTGTCTTGAGGTCTGGCAGCTGGTTTTTGCTGGGTTTGGGTCTTAATAGTTTTGATAATTGGATCCCAAACAGTTGGTACTTGCCAACCATCTTCTCTATTGAAATTTGGGTGTTTTTTGATTTCAATAGCCTCACGCATCATTCTAGGTATGAAACGATTCTCTTTCGCGAGGATTTGTGGGTTATCGAATCTGATGTAGTGGTTGGATTTATCCAGCGTGTGTTCACTGATCGCAGACTTCGTAGACCTTGTGTGTTTCATGTCAGCAATGTGTTCTTTTACTCGTGTTTTTATGCTCCTCTTTGTTTGCCCAATGTATGAGAATCCACACTCACAATCAAGCTTGTAAACCCCTGCATCCTGGAGTGGGATATTGCATTTCACAGCTCTCAGAAATTGGGTAATCTTTTTCTGCGGCTTGAAATATGTTTTGATTGAAGCTCGCCTGAGGATGTGACCAATTCTGTCTGTGACCCCCTTGATGTAGGGTATGGTAGCAGGGCACCGCTCAACTGAAGGTGGTTTGGGGCCGTTGTGACGTTGGTGTGGAGTCTTGAAGAAGACCCCAAATTTCAATAGAGAAGATGGTTGGCAAGTTCCACCTGTTTGGGATCCAATTATCAAAACTATTAAGACCAAAACCCAGCAAAAACCAGCTGCCAGACCTCAAGACACTGTGAGCTCTTTCTGCGTACAACGGAACACAAACCAACTTGACTGATAATTACTTTTATTTTTCCTTCCACCCATTTTAATATTATATAAAATTATTAGAGCTAGGCATGTTTGCTGAAGAGTTTCTTGCGCCGCTTCTTCTCTTCAAGCCATAACATGTTGCGAAGCGGTAGTAAATTAGATTAGGCTCCCATAGATTAAATAATAACCATAAACAAAATTAAAATTAAATAATTAAAATTAATAAGTTGGCGGTAGGCTAAATAAAACTTTAACAATACTCGTTGACACTTGACATCTTTGTCTTCCGTGATCACGGCCACTGAAAAGTGGCCGAAACGTCGGAAAAACCAAAATCAAATAAAATTACCGCGCTTAAAACCGTTAAAACGTAGTTTTATTATAAATACATGTGTTTATATTTTATACTAGGATATGCCCGCGACTTATTCTACGCTTGACTTGAAATTCCCGCGGGTTTCCCGGGATACAAGATATTGCAGCATTTAAAAAAGGATATAAGCTATCGTTCTAGTGAAAACTATGACGGAATAACCTCATTTTTATGCACCCGAAAAACTAAAAACCGGGATAATTCCCATGGGATTCCCGGGAAAAAAATATCACGCATTTTCTTATGTAAAATTTTCTATCGATCAGTGAAAATATCGCATTGGAATCCGATATTTTTCAATTTGGCCATTTAAAATCATTCTCAGAAAAATTCCCACGGGATTCCCAGGATAAAAGTAGCGCAGATTTTAAAACTAAAAATTTGCTGTCGGTCGGCTAAGTAGTTTTTACGCGAATCCCAAACAAACAGACAAGAAATCTAAAAAAAAACATCGTGTTCTCCATCATTTATATAGTCTAATCCGGTTTTTTTTTCAATAGCTTCAATGTACAGATAGGGCATGTTTAGAATTTTATAATATTATAGATATTTTCTTATTGTAAATAACCGTACCACGTGTATATTATGTATTTATAACATTATGTACACATATCATCATGTCGGAACCCTTCCTTTAATGCAATGCGTTATGAGTTTCTTCGGCAAAGTTTACAAACACATATTTTACGTAATAAGACATTAATGCCATAAAGGCTCTCCTACATAAGAGCATTATGCATGCTGTGTACATATGTGAGGGTTAAACCACACCAACATTTGTCGATGACAACTTAAACAAGTATGAAACATGTTGTCTTTGCCTAAAGCCTTAAAATAGAGAGATGCGAGACAAAGTTTGCAAACACCTACTATATGTTCTCTAACATCAAATATTATCGAACTAAGTTTGTTTGTCTATTCTATTTATTGAAAATCGAATGTAAATCGAGTTGCAGGTATTTTATTATCATTGTTGAGTAGCAATAATATGTGCTCATAAAGTTTATTGATTTCATGCAATGGAATTAAAATGTGTAAACAAAGTAAATTTAAATAAAAGAAACGGCAATTTTGTTTTCAATATTCTCTAAAATCTTTTAATACACGCTGTGTCTATTTTTTAAGGAATTGTATTTTTTCATTTTTTGCATGTGTTTTGATTGAACTATAGTTATGATGCAGTAATGTGGGATTACATTTTGTCAAATCAAATCAACGTTCCTATTAATTTAGACGACATGTAAATAACTGACACGTATCTAGACTGTTATGATAATGTAACACACTACTGTTCTACCAAACTACTTAACTATGCAAAGGTTATCTGGAAGAGATCGCTAATAGCGATAAAGACCGCTTTTTGTTTTGTATTGTATCTTTTAAAACAAATTTATTCCTTTAAAAATTAATAAATATTTGTAGGGACCTTTTTTGGCTAAAATCTTTTTTTTTCAATTTTTATTGCAGGAGATCAGCAGACAGGTAGACGGCCCACTTGATGAAAAGCGGTTACCATCGCCTATGGACATTTGCAACACCAAAGGTGCTACAAATGCGCTGCTGCTCTTTTAACGGAGACTGGAACCTGGTCACTAATGCCGGAACACAACTCAAGGTTGTTATGGCGACATATTTTAGACCAGGGGTGGTAGCCATCCATTCGGGCAAATGCCCTACCACCTGCCTGGGGGTTGTTAAGTCGCCTCTTACGACAGGCCGCCCGGCCGCAGGAAATTGTATTCTTTCTCCATTCCTGCATGAATATAATCTATGACAATCTTAGCAAATGAGAATTTTCTATGAATAAAATTGACTTTTTTGGCTGGTATTATTATCGCCTAACCGCGCGTCGCTGCACCGTACTTAATTGGAAAAAATGACCCTAAAAACCATAAGAATGAGTATCCATTTATTCGTTTTCGTATTAGTTAATGCAAATTATGAAAATTAAAAACAGTTCGAATACATATATTAATGTTACTAATTCAAAACATCTACACTCAACCGTGATTTGATTCGACTTACAAATGCATTCGGTTAATGTTCTAGAAATAGTAGTAGGTGCAACCTAGAATCAGGCTCTTATAGGGTCTGCAAAATAATTTGTTGTATGAGTAAGTTGGCAGACGGGTGTGACAGGTCGGATGTTCACACAAGCTTACGAACGTTGAAAGCCCGTGTTGCCATCAAAAATGTTGGCAACAAACTTGTACAGAACTTCACTGCGGTTTTTGGGCTCATTATGTCAGATGTTTTAGCACATTTTATTGTGAAATGTTGTGTATTTAAGTTCATTTTAATACTGGTTACATTATATAATACTAGTGAATTCCACGTGGTTTCGCTCAGTTAGTAATTTATTTTATTTATTTACACAAACTTCGCTATACTTACAAGTTAGCAATACAATATTAATAAAGACATATGTATTATATGATACCTACGTTATTATTATAAATTCATTTAATGAGCAATTAAAAATGTTAATTTATTGACACATGTGGTTCAGTGTTCGCAAGATCTGTGTTTTAAGTACAGCAAGTTTGTCCTGTCATTTGGTAATACGAACATTATAGTAGCTGCCTAAATATCATCAAAATTATGTGGTATATCCAATTTGATATCAGCATAATTATTGTAACTGCTTAAATGGTGCATGCCTACCGGTCAGGATTTGAAACCGCCCCCTTTGAGCTTACGACGCGAGTGCGCTAACCACTGCGCTACGGCATGCCCCTACAATCTATCATAGTTTAAATCATATCATGATTTATATTTAGGTATATTCATCGCTTACTCAATAAACCCAAATCCTTACAATTTGCAGTCCAACGAACATGTCTTAAATCAAGTGGGAAGCAAAGCAGATGTCTTACAATCACGTAAACTAGTAAACAATCCAAAATATAAACAGAATCTCGAAATAACTGAGAAGGTTAATTTCTATTCTAAAATATATCGGTTTTCAGATCCAATACGTTTGCTATTATTCGGTTGGCATCTATGATGGAGTAACAGCAAATCGTCAATGTTAAATCCTAGTCGCGTTCGGAGTATTCTGTTCGTAGTTCAGGATCCTTGTTCTTCTCCACTTGGGCACGATGTTCAGAATACTCTATTGTGACATCGTTAGGATGTATATCATCCCTAACGACATCAAGTCAGCATTTTCGTTTCAATTTCGTGTCGGCACATAATTTCGTTTTTTAAATATGTTTTTTATTATTATGTGATTTGTTGTTTTGGTGTGTGTCGCATTTGTAGAAATACATGTTTTCTTTCTTCCTTTCCAGGGATCATTTCTTCTACTGGCGAACGCGATATGGCTAGACATTTATTTCCCAAATAACAAGTCTATTTCCGTAAAATGTGACCGTCTGCAGTACGGAAAGGTAGTGGCGGAAAAATAGCTCACGCAAAAGTAAATTTTAATGGATATTTGTTTCAATGACGTAGTTCCGATTCTAAACTAGAAAGCTTGTGACAGTTTTTAAACCTAAACACTCAAACAAAGTATACGCTTTGGTTGAGACCGGGGTTTTTTTTTATTGCAGGAGTTCAGCATACGGGCAGACGGCCCACTGGATGGGAAGCGGTTACCATCGCCTATGGACATTTGCAACACCGAACATGCTACAAATGCGCTGCTACTCTCTTAAGGTAGTCTGGAACCTGGTCACTAATACCGGAACACAACTCAAAGTTGTTATGGCGGCATGCTCCAGATCAGGGGTGGTAGCCATGCAGTCGGGCAAATGCCCTACCACCTGGCTGTGGGTTGTTTAGTCGCCTCGTACGACAGGCCGCCCGGCCGCAGGAAATTGTATTCTTTCTCCGTTCCTGGACGGATAAGAGAAGCGAGGTATGCCTTCGAATTTGGCCATCTTTTACTTACTTGAAGATTATTATAAAAATTAAAATTATTAGATACTTAAACATCGGCTAAAGACATGAAGCGCAACTATATTTAAAAAATATGATTAAAAGCGGGTACACAGAGAATTATAGTATTCCAAAAGATTATTACAATCGTAACTATAGAAAATAATGAGAATGAAATGAGTTTGGAAAAATATAGATAACCCTTTGTTGTACATCAAACCATAGACAAACGAATGAGTTTAAATCTAAAGTAATGTTCATTTATTTCACTAAATTTAAGCCTATAATTATAAATATAAAATACCATAGAGTAAGGCCACTTCAACATCATATAATTAAACCATCAAACGAAAAATATTCAAAGTGTAAAATGACATTAGTCACAGGGCACCATAAACAACAGAATAAACCGCGTTCGTAGTTAATCGAGTGACGTAAGAAAAGGGGGGTAGGAAACACAATTATTTTTATGGCAACACAATTTTCCTCGGCTCATTACACACACACCGCCGTATTACTGGCAACATTAACATAGCCCGCTTTGGGTGGGGCTCGTGTAATGCCCACAAGGCACGCGAACCCGTTTTTTGATTATTCCCCCAAAATTATATCCCATTTTCACACCAAAAGTGCTGTGGCATGGCGTGTAGATAGATTTATAGTAACGTACACGTTGCACAATATGTAGCAAACTTTTAGTACGCAACATTTTTAAACATTGAAATAAAGTAATATGTCTTTAAATAAATATGTCTAATATGATTAGAAAATTTCATATATCCGTATATATTGGTATTCTATTAATGTGCCTGGATTTGTATTCAATGTATAAATTAACATAAGTATGTATATTTAAATTATACAGTCCTATCTTTTTTCTGCTCCATCTACATCGCCTGTTGATTTGCCAAGAAGTATTTTAATTATACATTTTGCTTTTGTAATTATTTATTTTGCTGAATAATAAAGTGTCATCTAATCTAATATATTATATATACAACTTTATTACATATGCACAGTAAGATTGTACATTCAGAAACTTTCCTTTATATTTGAAAAATGAAGTTTTTAAAACTACCCTCGAACAAGCAAAAAGTTAGTAGTCTGATTCCTAATTTAAAACTTTGATGTTCGTGACCATACGAAAGTGTCATGGCCGACTCGCGGGAACTGAGATACGTAGTTATCCTTTTTTTATTTAATTTTCTCTTCGGATCCGGTCATTAAATGATAAACCTTTATAAAATACATGTATATTTTTAACACCTCGAATATGATGCTTAGTTACACGGTAAGGCGTTAAAAGTTTAAAATTTGATGGCCATAAATAATTTATAATAAGGGACCTCAAGCTCTTATGCCCACACATTTACCTGACCGTTAGAAAAGAACCATGGTATTCGACTAGCATATTTTTAACCTCTGGACAAACTTGATTGCCCGGGCTTGTTGCTTTTTATTTATTTATATAGTATATAGTTATGACTCATGAGATATGCATGCTGATGCTCACACAGTAAGTGATGTTGAAGAAGACGCCATTTAGAGAAGAAAATGTAGGAAAGCCGACCCCGGGCTCCTATGTTGATGCTCTGACTGTAACTGAGAGTTAATGGTTAAAACAGATTAAGTCTTTCGGGATCATGCTTTCCCATGGCAGTGAATGCGGTCCTAGGAGCCCCGCGTGCCTGGGTGCGCGAAGTTGGTAGAGTCCCGCTTTCCACGTAGCCCTGGCATTTGGAGAAGGAAGGAATACCGACGGGTTTTAGTGGGTATCCCTAACTCGGGTGTCAATAGTACTTCTTCGAGGGTTAGTGCCACTCCAACATGAAGAATACCACACGCTCCCGCTGCTTTTCCCCATGGCGGTTAGTCCTCATTGACATTTCCCTTTGTTAAAAAAAAGGTCATCAAAGCTTCGTTAAAAATACATACGTATTATCACGCCTGTTTCCCAAGGGGGTAGGCAGAGACTATCGATCTCCACTTGCGACGATCCTGACAAACAACTTTCGCTTCATCTACTTTCATTAACCTCTTCATACATGCACGTTTATTTGAGATGCTTTTTACCCGACCTCGTTTTAACACTTCTGTTATTTGATCATGATGTGGGACGTCGTGGTCTGCCGGTAGCAACTCTACCATTTACAATACTGGTTAATATTCATAACAAAACATTCGTATCAGAGTATAGTATTTCAATGTAAATTTAACTGAATGTTTTTGAAATGGTGCTGTTGTAGCAATTAAATAATCAGTCCATTTGTATATATACATTATAATATCCTCTGCAATAAATAACTAATCCGATATTTTCGTAATCGGTATACGTAAAGTATATGCATATAATTAATTTATTACAGATTTAAATTGGAGATTGGTGACGTGGGACCGATTTAAGTTTTTTGTTTAGAATTATTTAATTTTTAGTAATTTTATTTGATTTGAAATTATATTTCACATTGACATCAGTAGTATATATCCTTGCAGAAGCGAAGAAAGAATACAATTTCTTGCGACCGGGCGGTCTATCGTAAGAAGTGATAAAACAACCCAACGACCGGTTGGTAGGGTATTTACCCGTCTGGATGGCTACCACCCCTAGTCTAGAGTAGTCGCCGTAACAACCTTGAGTTGTGTTCCGGCATTAGTGGTCGGGTACCAATTACCCTTTAGAGAGCGGCAGCACATTGGTAGCACCTCTGTTACAAGTTGCCTATAGACGATGGTAATCGTTTTCCATCCGGAGGGCCGTCTGCCTGTCAATAAGCTAAACTCATGCAATAAAAGAAATAAAAAAAGTTGTAGTAGTATTTGGCTCAACGGCAGACAAAGGCACTTAGTCCATATAGCTTTTTCTGATGTGTAAAGTTTACACTATTGTTTTACCAAATTTTCAAATTTTAAATCTATTATTAAATTATTGTTTTGTTTGAATTTTTATATAGAGAACGACACAAAGTACACACTTTGTAAACAAAACTGAATATATCAGATCCTTTTTAGGATAAAAATAAACAATGATAAACAGTTCACAGTCAAACCGTTTACCGGTTTTCCAAATCGTGTTGTCCGCGAGAAACGTGCATTAACATCCTTAATCCAGTAAACGAGCCGAAATAAAAGCGTTTGAATTTACGTAAAAATCCAATAAATGGCAGTCATCAGTCGATTTGGGCAGTTTATATAACGATTGCGGTGGCTAAGCGCTCGATTATTCGCATCGAATTTGATGCTTTGTGTTGTATTTTTGGAGTGTTTAAAAAGAAAAAAAATCAAAGTTGTGAAAAAAGAATGATATTTTTATTATTATTCTGATTCTTTTTTTAAATTCATTTTCTGTCTTCAGGCAATATTGGAAGTCAATACTTTAAGCTAATATTTGAAAACGTATCTGGCGTGATCTGAGTTTCATGTCAAATAAGAGTAAGATTTAAATATTGTTTTACGGGGTCTATACCAAGAAAATATTATGTTTAAACAAGTATCAATAACATTATCTGCCTGTTTACGTACCCATATATATTTCTTTTTTATGCGGTTATATTTGTAGATTCAGCCAGTGTCAAGAAATTCAAATAAAGAATTACAAAACAACAGATTACAGATAGAGATGTGCGGGATTTTACCGACGCATATAATGTTGACGTTTTATTGTGCAGTTTTATCGTTATAAACGTATAATTGTTGACAATAGTTGTTTTTAAGCAATATGTAATAGAGTTTAGTATGGAAAATCTCAAATATGTAGTAAAATATTAATTTTGAAGCTACTACAAGAATTCTGCTTGGTGTCAATCAAATAAATAAAAAATCTAAGATTTTCAATTGCTAGAGTAAAACAAACAGGCTCATGATTCGCCTAATGAAAAGTGAACATTTGCAACAACAAAATTTGTTACCCAAGTGCTGCCGGCCTTGAAGGGGAGGTTATATGTTATAGAGAGTTTTAGGGGTTTGGCTTTCACCGTTGATCTATTTGCTTGAACATTATCATGAAATCTTACTGTCACATCATTAAAAAGGATAAGAAAAGATGTGCTCACTGTTAATGATTTATTCTTATATTAGTTCAAAGTAAATAAAGATAATATAACGGATTAAATACTACGGTATCAAATTTGCCGGGGACGTCCGCTCATATTTTTTATGGAGACATGTCACGCGAACGAGTTACATGAGCCCGGAATGCTGTTACACTTATCGTGCTGATTGCATGTAGTATTCAATGTTTTTTTTTCAGAATTATGTATGTTTCATTTGTATCTGTGGGGTTTATTTTTAAATGCAAAGTTGGATAAATATTTTTCTAATTCAGTTCAAGTATTTTATTGTTTCTTCGTTTATTTGTTATTTTTCACTTTTGTTTTCAATTTAATCTGTAAATTCTTATCAATAGCTTTCCTTAATTATATTGTAATCTAAATATTATATAATGTTTAGCTCTTTTACGCGATTGTAAATTTAATTTAAATGTTTGAAGGCGAAAGACCACTTTTCATCAGACGCGTCTTCTGCCTATTTACCACTTTTGTCAATAAAAATATATCCATCTAGAAACTTGCACGCTTTATGAGATTAGTTCTGTGACTTAAATTAAATAATAATACCTGGCCGTTTTGATCAGATGATTAAATTTGAAAAACGTTATAAATGCCGACGCGTGCTCTTTGCTTGTGTCGACCTAACGTCATTGGTATGACCCTAGTTCCTTAACCACTGCGCTTCCACGAAACGCAGAATAATCTTTAAAAATTATACATTTTTTTTTACCGGAAAAAACTAATTTTGATAATAAATAACCCTACACTGTTACATCATTGTTGTTACTTGGCATGTCTAGCACGTCAATAAGCCAACTTACTCTAGTTTGGTCTTAAATACAACCTCCGTAAAGGTCATGTAGTGTGGACACTTGAAAGGTCAAATTAAGGTATTCCCTTGACACTTTCTAGCCTGATATCTTTTATTTTCATTACCTATAAACCTTGTTTTAATCTTTAGTGCCTACGTGGACGCACTTTACATTAGTCACTCGAAGACAATAGGTTGTACTACAAATATTATACGTATAACATTTATATCATGATATTATATGCCTCAAGAATATTATTTAATACACTGGTATATTTATATTTTGAATAATAATTACTAATATTCATATCGAACACGTTAATTTAAAACAATAAATCTAAATTTAATAAACAATATTCCCGATAGCAAAACCTAAAATTAAATATCACATCTCTAAAGGTGTTCGATTTTCAAACGGTTGGTGCGGTGACGGTTTAGTCGCGTCAAGATGGCCGCGCCGCCATAGATTCGGGCGATATAGCGAGCCAATTCTTCTTTGACATCTCTCCGGATATAGCTTTAAATGCAGATTTGAATGGATAAGTTAAATCTGGCCTGGGTTTTGCTTATCTGGGTTTAGCTTTCTATTCTAGAATGTAATTTGTAAGCATATTTTATATTTGTGTAGACTATTGTTTTATACTGAAATTAATGCAAAAGAATATCATTTTACACACTTTAATTAAGAATTTGCAAATATAGCTTTAAATATAGCAAGTAGGATTTCAATACAATCTAATGTAGTTTTAGTATGTATTACAAATATACGAACCTACGCCGTATGCCACACTAGTGTGATTACAGAAGTGATGTATTTTTACAAAGCATAGTGCAATATTTCTAAAGCGAGGCTTTAGTCCGTATTCTAGTAGAAATTTTTCAAAACAAGTGTTGTTTTTAGACAATTCTAACACTCTAATTTGCATATTTTCGTATCTTTTTAATTAACAGTATATACGTATGTTACAGTCATACCCGTTATCGAAATTACATTTCGACTTACTCTGTTTTGCTCGCGTAAAGGAGACTGGGACTATTGAGCCAAAGCTATGTAATGAGTTGGGATATAGCTTAAAAAAGCGTTATATTTTTCTATTACAAGATAGAAAATATCAGCCGTAAATTCTATCTGGAACACAAGAAATCTTAAAATAAACTCACAAATAAAATAAGTTATCGATTGCTATAAGCGTTTTATCTGAATTTGTTTCAACATTTCATAATTTGAAAACACTTGCACAAAATTGGTGTAGTTAGTCACTTTTATTTTTTACTTCTTTGTGCTCAGATTGATTGACAGTTGTGAGTTCTACAGATTGTTTTAGAAATGGTTTCTAAATATATCTATAAGCTATTAATTGACACCATTCTTATCTTTTTACAATTTGGGCCCAATAATGTATGAAAGCGTATCCGTCTACTTTCAAATTGATATCCCGCGAACACTAAAATATTCGAGGATTAAGAGTATTATTCAGTCACGGTATCGAATTATTATTTATGTGTTGAATTCCATGACAATTTGTTTAACCCCCAGGCCGTAAAGAAAGAATATACATATCTTCAAACTTAGTTACTTTCTTTTATATAAATTGCGAAGGATTTAATACGAGGAAGAAAGATAGAAAAACGAATATTACAATCAGGTGGTAAAACTTCGAATACAACAGAGATTTAACGCTAGGATAATGGCGATGTAACAATAATTTAGAAAAATAGCAGTAAAAATTTCTTACTTACATACTTAAAAACATTTTAATGTTATCTTGAAATGTGTAATTGCCAGAAACGTATGCCTGACAAGTGTCGCCATTTTTCGGCGATTTCACATATTCAAATGACGAAAGAAAACTGACTGCTGTCACTTCTCACAAGTCAACAGAGAATAGACGTCTAAATAGACTGACAGATACAGCGGACATTTAAAAGCATTTTGAGTTATCTATTGTTTATTTATTAAAACTTTCACAAATTATGTTACTTTTTTAGGATTAGGTAACTATTTTGTTAAGAGAATTGTCAAGTCGCTCGTCCGTTTTTCCATAATTCCATATACTCGTGTATCACAGCCATTTTTCTCAAAAATTACCGGATCTGTGTTAAAAATAGTTAAATTTAAAGAACTGTCACAGCACTAGTTTTTAGTCATAGTGTTGTATATTGTTACATCACTATTGATCGTTCACTCTACTGTCAATTCTCAAAACCTATGAATACAGTGCTCCGTTGTATCAATATATTTAATTTAAGTACTATAAAAATTTAAAATCACATCAATGTGTATGAATGATAATTATCTATACCAATAATATACAGAGGTAAAGTTTGTGAGTTTGTGACGTTGTAGGGGGTAATCTCTGGATCTACTAAAGCTATTTTAAAAATTATTTTACTGTTCGAAAGCTATGTTAACAGGAAGTGTTAACATAGCTTAGCATAACATGACGCTATATACCACGGGAGCGGGACAGAGCGCGGGTGAAATATAAAATTATTACTTTTTATCATAAATAGCTTCGCGTTTGACCACGATCTCGCCTAGTATTAGATCATGATGCGGTTAAAGATGGAGCACGATTACTTATAAAATCCTATTTATACGAGACTTTAAGATACCCTGATCGTACTTTTCGGAAAATACAGGCTCTGTCATATGCAGAAGGAACGTGAAGGCAAAACATTTCGTTCGCACTGGTAGTATTACCACAGTGAAGTGATGGGGTAGACCACAGCGCCTTATCGTCTGAAGATGGAATGGTGCAGGTCGAACAGTTAACTGCACACTCTCCGAAATTAATTCTATATAATTTGTATATACTGGCAACCCGGCGTCGATGTTAGGTTTTAAAACTTTGCGAAAAAAATAACCGATTAGTTACATCGATAATTTAAAAATAGGGTTACTTCACTACATCCCTTTTCACAGATGATTAAAGCTGTCATAAAAGTTTAAAAAAGCCATGAAAATAAATTGTATTTAAAAACCTTTCAGGCATATAAATAACTATAAAACTTTAGGGTTGTTTTAGTATAACGCGAAGTAACGCCCACTGGGGTAATATAGTGGTTACCATTAAAAACGTAACGAGTTCCTTAACTATAAATAACCTTAGGCCGTTATAATTATACTGAACGGAATACCTCTTATCGCGCACATATTTCACACAAAGTTAAAGGTATAATAACTGTATGCCTTTGCCTAACAATAAAATATATCACGGAAAAAATATGAAAATAACGCCATCTTTTGAATAATGTTCCGAAATTTTAACGCTCTCTATAAATTCGAGAGTTGCTTTCCTAAATACATACATAATATCACGCCGTTTCCCATGGGGGTAGGCAGAGATTATGGATCTCCACTTGCGACGATCCTGACAAACAACTTTCGCTTCATCTACTTTCATTAACCTCTTTATACATGCACGTTTATTTGAGATGCTTTTTACCTGACCTCTCTTTAATACTTCTGATATTCTAGTCTCGGTCTACCGGCAACAACTCTACCGTTCAAAATACTGTCATATACCTGTTTTGTGAGTCTACTTTTATCCATTCTCTCTACATATCCAAACCAACTTAACAATTCTTTTTCAACTCATGTTATAACATCCACTTTCAATCAATACAAAATAATCAAATCAAATCATTAAACAAAAGTTTTATGCTTATTAGAGAAAATTTCGAAGACCAGTGCGAGTTTTAACATTTGAGGCACGCAGTTGAAGCTTGAATTCAAAAAAATATGCTGCCCAAACGCCGGGACTGTAAGAAACTAGTTCACACTGGTATTATTGAAAAACAATTTATAGTGTTGCTAGCGGGCCCAGCAGACATTGTTCTGCCCTAAAAATAAAATTTAGAACGCCATTGTAGCACCACCTATCAGGTCCAATTTCATCAAAATCTGTCCGACCGTTTAAGACGAGTTCATTGACACGAACAGAAGAATTTTATATCTATACTATAATAAATCTGTAAATGGTTCAAGTTTGTACATTGTGTTTTAAAAATGTGAAATAATCAGGGCAGATAATTCGGACCAGGAGATTCCGAAAATGCAATTTTTGGATTTTTGACTGTCTTTCGGCCTGCCTGTCTGTCTGCCTGCCTGTCTGTTGGAGCATCACGTGTAAAATTCTTAACGGATTTAAATGAAACTTGACACAGAGCAAGCTTATATCTCGAGGCGTAATTTAAAATACTTTTTATCATGATAAATGACGTCGTTTCCGCGGGATAGACGAAAATACCGAAAAAAATTGCGCTGCGATCGCATCCTTTTTGAAAATTACAGAGCGTATGTAGACGAAACTCGATAGATGCTTATATCCCGAATCAACACTCAGGAACGACTCGTTTCATCCCGATAAAAGACTTGGAATAGACGGACTAGTAAAATAGATGGCGTTGCAATTGCGATGTAGACAACCATCGCTGTAATTCAATAATAAATATGTTGTAAGGTTGCCCACGTGTCATTTATTACGTATTAGAAACTTCAAATCAGGTTGGGTGCGATTTTTCTTTATGTTTTGCTGTGCAGTAGCCTACACTACATTGACTTAGTTTCTTTGTAATTGTAGTGAATTCAACAAGAAACTTAACTATTGAAGGTTTGTATATATAAAACATCTCATTTCTTTGTACGTAACAGACTACTCCTACACTAGACACTACTACTACTACATCTAGGGTTATTCACGCGACGTAGCCGCGGGGAAAACTCTGGTGTACAAATAATAATAAAAACACTAAATGACAGCCAATGTCGAACCTATACTACAAAAAATGTGTGTGTGCAGCTCACACGCAGAAGAAGTGAAACAAAGTGTGAGAAGGTGTGGGAGGAATTCTAAAATCGTCACATTTCATATATTATATCGTTATAATATCTATACATATAATAAAACTGTAGAGGTCGAATTTCTGTACAATGAAAAAAAAATGCTAAAAACAGAATCAGGAGGATGTAAGAAGTGAAATAGAACTTAGAATTAATTAATTTAGATATTTTTTGTTTCTCTGTTTGTCTGTTTGTACGGACTAATCTCCGAAGCGACTGAACCGATTTAAATGAAGTTTTGTATGGTGGTAGCTTATATCCCTGGTCAACATATAGGATACTTTTGATCCCGAAAAATTGAAGAGTTTCCGTGGGATAGTTAAAAAGATCACACCACGCGGATGAAGTCGTGGGCATCAGCTAGTATTTATATTTAATAAAACACGAAATTTTAAGTATTAACGAAAAACTTCAAAACATTTCCAACTCTATCTGTATGCGCATAGTGTTTAAATTATTAAATGTAATGTATTCTATCTCATTCTCCCGCAGGTTTAGTACTATAGATTTGTGTTTATTTCCTTTCAGCGACGCTTTTACGTTTCATCGAGTTTCAAATCACAACGATTCTAAAGAAGTTTCACTTCAAAAAACAATCGATCTCTAATATGTAAAATCAAATTACGTATATGAATACAATAAAAGTCAAAAGCGAGTTTTTAATTCGGTGTGTTTTATTTGTCTATCATAGGTTCTTCCACTGAAAAACAATAATTTCATTACAACAAGCTGAACTGTTGATCCGGTACAGCACTAACGTACTGTAGCTTACCGATCTGTACGCAATCGATACGAAATCGAATTATCCGAGTAGCGCTACACGTTCCTCCGTTTTATTTCGTTAATTACATTTCAATATGTGAGTAATTTTAAACGGATTTTATTTCGATATAAAGTTTAATCACTACACTAATAGGAGAATCGATTTAAAAAGTTGCATTTGGCGGTGATTTTGTTTTGCGAAAATTATATTAACAAACTGTAACTGTATAAATAGATATTTATACATGGAAATTAAATTAAAAGCATTGTGTTATATTTCTTATTTTCGACGATATTTTAACAGAACCCAAAAAATAAATTATAAAAAAACATGTCAAAAAAAGGTTTATGACCATCCAAGTTTTAAGAATAACAATGTTTTTTTTTGTTTCGTAATTTAATTTTTAAAAAATAATTAAATAGAATTTTTGGTTGGTTGAAGTTTAATGTTTTGATGTAGTCTTATTTTTAACTAGCTGTGCCCGCGACTTCGTTAGCGTGGATTTTTTTTACCTTTATATTTTGACATTACAAACAGACACTTCCATTTTATTTACCTGTGTAACGGACATATATTTTTTTTTTATAACTTACAAGAACGATATTTGTTGGATATTTGTTTGTTTCTAAACAGTAATTGTGAGTACGTGTGAAAAATGTTAACTCTTGAATGAAATGTTGTAACTTTTCAGGTTGCTCCAAGAACTAGTATTCCGTTTTAGTCAAACATAGAATTTCACTTCTTAGTGGAATTATAAGTTTGACTAACACTAAATAAGATTTATAAGTCCGGCTTTTGCTTGTTTATTTGAAGATAATTATAAAACTTCAATATTCAAATTTCTTGTACCTATACACAAACCGTGCGAAACCACAATTAAAAAGTGTACCTACTATTGACACCGACGGTATAAAAATGTTGACGTGTTCTATGAAACATTATAACTTTCGACGAAACCCCGCAAAATGTAATTCTATTTTTGATACTTTTCTACGTTCGTCGTAAAACGTATATAGGCCACAAAAATACCTATATCAAAGTAACACCGACATCCAAAACTCACATTTTCCCCAACAACAAGACAAAAATCAGTGAACCGTGCAATCAAATCCAGTTTTCACAATTACACCGAATTGTAAAAAATATTTCACCGCAACGCGATGATATTCTCGATACAATTGTATAATGCTTGTATAAGAAACAGTATTTATTCACGCGTGGCGGCAAAACACGTCGCAAATCCCCGGGGATTTACCGCCAAGGAGAGAAAAAGAAATTATTATTTTTTGACACTCGCTTGCGTCATGCGCTAATGTTGATTTAGAACATTGGGAAACGTAGATTGGATTTATTGTGTACAATCATGCACACTTTGCTAGATATACAACACCTGCTTTAAATTAATAAGTAATAACTACCATTTTAAGGTTGTCTTACTTTATAAACAAAGATCATGAACAGGACAATATTTTAATCTAGTAACATAACTATAACTAAATTGTGAATTAGAAACACTTGTGACTTTTAACTTTTGAATACTTGTCACGTCCAAAGTAATAGAAAGTTATCTAACCTCTAGCAGTAAGAAGGTCTGACATGCAAAAGATATAAATAAAAAATAAATATATGTATGTAGTATATAAATGTCATGATGATGAAAAATAGAGCAAGAAACAGACAGAAGAAACTGGTAAGAAGAGATGTAGAACAAAGGAAGAAAAATTAATGGATTGTAAATAAATAAAAGATACGATAGACGGAAAGGGCACCCGTCTAAAAGAAATAGTGAATCTAGGAATTAGAAAGAAACACCTAATTCATAATAGCTGTAATATAGTCCCTAACTAAGTTAAGGGTGATGCCGTACCTGAGGGCCCTTCAGGTCTGACATCACGTGATTTCTTTATATTAATCTATAACTATATCTATAATTACTAATAAATATTAATAAGAAAACTTGAAAGAAGTTCGTTTGTCGCTCAACTATTATTGTAGATCGGTTTCTATCTACAGCTTTGTTTATTGTTAGTGTTGCTCTTTGATTTTGGAGATGTTGCAGTAATACTTTTGTGGGCTTGAGGCATTTGTCACAATATTCTTGTGCGGTTCGTAATTCAATTGAACGAACCTCGGGCTAACTTCGATTATGTTGCGGGGTTATAAGGGGAGGGGAAGGTTTCTGGTGTGGGACATAGTTTTGAGCGAAGGGAGTTAACACGTCGTTTATGTAGGTAAATAAAATTGAAGTGTATGTCTGTGATTTCAAAATAAATTCCAAAATTTAAGTAAAAATTACTATTTGCATTTTTTTTTTATAAAGGTTACATCAAATATTTGAAGATGAAATTCTCGTAGTATTTGTATAAATAACAATATGTCTATGTTCTCCTTTGTTGATCTATGTCTGTGAATCCGGTGTCCAACTTTTACTTCGAATAAAATGCGTATAATGGCTAGCAATCAAATTCCACTGCGTTTTATTTATAATGATAAAATTGCTTAATCAAGATGTTCTTCTGTCTAAATTTTCTCGTATAGGCTCCAAAACGACTCAACAGATTTTAATTAAAATGTTATGGATCGAAATCAGTCAGAAATATCTTATATGGTTCAAAATATATAAATATTGGTAATCTCATGCGAATAAAATTGCAGGCACAGCTAGTTAATAGTAATTTTCAAACAAATCTCAATACCTGTAATAACATATTTCCAGGCCAAGTCAAAATGATAACTTCTTTCAAAAAGCTCCTAAATCCTATATAACTAGAAGCTTCAGACTTCCAAATTTTTAAAATAAACACACACTCAAACACGCTCTTACACATGCACGCAAACATGCACACACACGCACGCACACACGCACACACGCACATACACACACACACACACACACACACACACACACACACACACACACACACACACGCACACACACACACACACACACACACACACACACACACACACACACACACACACACACACACACACACAGCCACACAGCCACACGCACGCACGTGCGTGCATATCATGGCCGAATGTGCCCCCCCAAAATATAGGCCTGTCCCAGTTTGGGGGCAACCCGTAAACTTATAGTCTCAAATAATAAACTTAGCATAAATATATTGTATATTGTAATTTACTTAAATAAATAAATAATAATTATTATTAGATTTCTTCGGATTAGGATAAAAAATGTTTTTCTTTGAACTACGTACACATAATGTGTTTCACCATTTCTATGTGAAGTCCAAGTCTTCCCAGTAAGAAACCGCAACCTCAATCTCTAAGTGTCTAACTGTTAAATACCTAGTATTACTCAGTATTTTGTCTATACAGGGTTTTAGTATGTGGTTTTGATGAAAGACAATGCACGAAACCCACAGCGTACGTCGACCGCATGATTCCGGTCGCTACAACCACCGGTGTCGCGTTTCGATACATGATATTGAGTGAAAAATGTGTGGTGTGATACAAACATTGCTTAAGATAAGGGAAGTGAAGGGAACCTTAGAGGGCACAGAGTCGACATTTATCTACAACATTACAAAATGGGAGTTTCAGTAAAACCATAATTAAATACCTTTGATGCCGGCACTACATTCGTAATAGCGTCGTTGTTGTAAACATCTATGGGTGCTAATCACATACAATTAGCTGGATCTTTTGCCTGTTTAACTCAATAAAAAGAGATTATATTCAAATAAACTATTGCGTGCTTCTGTAAATCACACGCAGTTTTGATTAAGTTTAATAGCTAGAATTCAAAATTTATGATTATCATCTCAGTGTAAAAATTTAGTTTGCTTCCGAACTCGAAGTCAATTTTTATATCACTTCGCCAATTCGCAAATATCATCTTTCAAGACATCAAGGGAAAACTGTTTAGGCCTAAATTTTTGGTGCTAAGGTGTAATTTGTGTTTATTTTGTCTCAGGTCCAACAACAAATTTTAATTACAAGCCGGGATGATTTATAGTCCCCTGTTACATGTTGTCGCAAATATTCTCAGAACTTTAATATCAGCCGGATATCTTTTGTATTATTTTTGCACGACGACGGTGGCATGCGAAAGTGCAACTTGAGTAGGTGGGGAATTCGATCCCACGTCAACACTTGCCTCCTTGTTATCGAGACTCGTTGCTTTGGCTTCTTGAAATACCTCTGGATACATTATTTATATCTTTTTGTCCCTTTTATGAACTCTATGTGAGTATGTGTCGACACCGACAACTAGGTGTCTTACTTGGGTACATACTCAAAGGAACTAAACTCTTTGAATTAGCTTTGAAGCTGTACAAAACTTAACACTCTCCAATTTAGGTGTATAAGGTCGTGTATTGTCTCATTTAGTCTGAAATACGGTTAGAAGAAGTAAGGCAATATTTGAATTAGGTAACATATTGGCTTCTTTAATATTATTGCAGATGTAGACAGAGCTAGGGTAATATCATTGTCAGGTATAACACCGTTTGCTCGTTTGCTAACAAGCATATTTAAATAAATACACATACAAAGATTACTTACTCGAACCCAAGAGCGTTAGAAGTTTAGTTCCTTTTTCCGTTAACTATAATATTATGTCTTTGTCTGTCTGTCTTATGTCTGGTAAAACGCTCGCTGCTTTCCTAAAATTCGCTCCAATGCCAGAGAATCACTGACATCAGGTAACAACATAGCGGTCGAATGCGAACCTGATATAAAAAATATATAAAAAAAATTTAGTTCAGGATATATAAAAATTTTAGGAGAGTAGGGATTTTTTTTAGTTATACATGTCTAATCTAGCAAAAAATTAATGAAATTGCAAGTAGTGCAAGGAGCTTTTCTAATTTAAGAGTAGCAGGCATAAACGGGAGGATAATATTGTATTTTTAAGACCAGTAGTTACATGACGAAAAGAGAGGACGTTTGTCATCTCTACGGACCCATTCCTAGTTCGTAGGCAGGCTAGCACCTCCACTGTTTTATTTTAAATCCAAAAGAACAGTGTCGAATTTTGTTTAGAAAATTCTCGAAGATTGCAGACAGTTTTATAATACCACCGATCCAGATTCGACCATATCCAAGTAGACAGTGCGAAGACTGTAGTAGTAAAAAGCAAATATCGATTGGCTACCGGCATTTGAAATTTAAAAGATTTAACGTGAAGGCAGTAAAATAGTCTGAGGGGCGAAACTGTAAGGTGTACTGAGTTAGGGTTGTAAAAGTCTCGAATAAAAGTAAAAATGAGCCTCCGTAAAGTTTAAAGGGTTCTTTTTATTACATCTTGCTAGCGGGCACAACTCTATCTAGTAGTTTTTAGTGCTATTCTTGAAGTTCTACATTTCGAATACAGTTGTTGTTTCATTTAATATACTCAATTTTGACACATATAATTTTCAGTAACTTACTTTAACGTTTTATAAATAAATAATGGGCAGGCAAACACACACATTGTTTATCACCATTGTTTATCCTAAGTAAGTTATGCTTGCGTTATGGTTAATATATAACGGACCACTCTGGGGCCAATCCTAGACACCTAGACCACAGTAAATAATGGAAAGTTCGTTTACTAAATTTACCATGCCAGAATTTGAACCCGGAGCCTTTTGCTTTTCAGTGAGCTCGGCCAGTTAAGACTTAATCCGCTCAACTACAGTGGCCGTCTATTTAGTTGTATGTTATTTTTTGAATCGCTTTATAGCTTTAATACTTTACTAATTTAATAGTATTAATTTACAAACTGATAATATATCACTAAAAAACGACTCATTGACTCTTCAGGTAATGAGAAGGCTGGTGCTTACCTCGGGCAATGGATCAGTATGGCGATCCAACGAGGAAACGTAGCCAGCGTTCTGGGCACCTTACCCATAGAAGACGGTGATCTAGGCTCAGTATTCTACTTATAGTCTTGAGAGACTATGGGTAGAATACAATACAAATGAGTAGTAAATAATAAGTTTTCTTTTATTGTATTCGATTATTTATAAATTTGTAAATTTTATTACATGTAAGAGTCACTAAAAATAAACTATATGTATAATGTTATTTATATTTGACATGAGGATAATGTAGCAGACGTTAAACGTGGCCTCATATGCGAACCAAGAATATATTAATATCTCACCTAAACTTGTATGCTAACAAATATTTGGCGTTACTGGGCGTTTAGTATTTCCAGAATTCTTTTCTAGTGCTACCAAAGCTTTCGAGCCTTGTAGCTCCTAGGTTCTAGTTTCCGACAACACTAGGCTGATGTGTCGGGAATCGATTCTCAAACCGAAGGAGACGTTTTACTACTTGTTTTACGAGTTACAAAATCGCCCCCCGATTTGTCGGGAGTAGGGAAATCGAAGCGTTGCTTGCGGCGCTGATAAAAATAAACCCCTTGAGATTTGTTTCTGTAGGATACGGTGTTTTTACTAAACACAACCCATTGGGACCTACGTTACGTATCGCAGTAAGTTTTATAATAGAAAAAATGAGTCTTATTTATTTATGCCATTTTAGAGATCTATAGAAATAATTAAATATGTACTGGTATATACCTAGCTACACATATACCGGTAATTGTTGATTAGTTTTTACTTTATTATTCGGTTACAACTTTAAAAATGCTGTATTTATTTGCGTAATAAATGTTAATAGATTATCACTGGGTGTTTATTAAAGAATTTAATCTAATATTTACTGGCAACGCTTTGGCAGTCTTACAGCGACATAGGACTAAATTTACCGGATGATAATTGTATGATCATCGATATGAAATGATGATGGTCGTCGATGTAAATCTTACTAAAAATATAAATATTTCTTTTGATGATTGATTGATATTGATGATTGATTGAATAAGACGTTTAATATACACAGTATGTTTTATAGAGGAAGTCTCTATATCAGTGGCAGACTCGTACACGGCTACTCGTTTGTAGATGAATCGTTTTAAATATACAACATAAAAATAGAGAACGTGTAATTATACACTTGCTTATGCCCGCAACTTCATCAACCTTACAAGCATACGGAACTTCGAATCATAGCATTATGAAAATTACCGAATCCTTTCTCTTAGGAAAAAGTAGTAATAGTAGTAGTCTTATAGAATAACTCATAAAAAGCAACTTAAATTAATGTACGTATTACTTATTTAGTACCATTGATTTAATTTGTAATCTTCCTGTAAAATGTAAATTTTTAACTTATACTATTTCGACGGTTTAGGGTAGATCGAAGCATTCCCTACATATTTAAGGATGTGATACAAGATTTATATTTGTTGTATTCATAAACTCAAAGAGAATGGTTGTATGCGTTCCTTTTAACGATACATTCTTATTGTTATGTTCGTCCTTAAATAAGTAGTTTCGGTTGTAAATTAAAGTCTATTTTTATGTATGGGTTTGTAAGCTAAACGTGTTTATTTAACCATGGGCGAAGAATATTACGAATGATAAGACGAATTACAACTTTCAACCGACGATTTGATATTTAAAAACTAAAATATTAAAGAATCGCAATAGACATAAATTTACAAACGTGCCAACAATCCATTCGCTTCTGGTCTGAACAATCGAGATATTTACCAATTGTTTCAACCCAACTTATCCGATTCGATGATTGGTCGGCAAACGAAGCCATTTAGCGCGTCGTGCTCTCTAAAGAAGCGTGATCGTATCAGCCTGCTCCGCTTCCGCCCGAGGAGGACGTGTGGTCGCCAGAGTCTTCGACCTTCGATCGCGGTGAGTGGGCGGCAAGCGCCTGGGGAACACTCCTCACTTCTCATTAATGCCGTCAAAATACAGGCGAGCTGGTGTTCCATCTGCGCTTACAGGCAAAGAGAGTACAAGTAGACGCTGAGGGCTTGGTTCCATCCGGCAATGGACGAGGCCGATAATCCATCGTCGGCCAGGGCTGTAGCATAAGTCAAAGGAGGAAACATCAAGGTGTTTTAGTATGTATCCCCCGACTCAGGTAGTAATAGTACTTCTCCGGGGGTGCTACTGCCGCTCATAGCGGCGAATACCACATGCTCTCACCGCGCTTCCCCCGCGGTGATAAGTCCTCAATCGGGCTTCCCCTCGTTTAAAAAAAAAGTTTCTATCACACTTACTATCGCTTATATTTTGATACAAAAATCCCAATATAAGTAATATTCATTTTCTACCAATGATGAAAGTAAGTGGTGGATAGTAAGATACAAGAATCCGACAAGTGAGATCGATTTATAGGGGCGCGTTCTTTGATTACGACTATCGAAGTCGGACTCGAAACCATCGACTACGAGTAAAAATAATCGAGAGCAATCGAGATATTTGAACTATCGAAACAATCGATTTGAGTATATCCTGCTCCCGCATTACTAGTATGAACCGATTCGATTTATTCGTGCGTGAGTACATTAAGTTATGGAGTAAATCGTACGTGGATGCATGGGGTCTGAGGGTCAAAGGGGGTGCAAGAAAGGGGTCCTAAGGGCTTTTTTAACAGTTTCTATGTATGCACCCCTGGTCACGTATCGTATGAAGTAGCTTCCTGTATGAGCAGTTTCATTTTTCTTTCTCGCCTGTCCAGGATTTGAGTTAATGGAAATGGATTTTGTATACATTAATCTTTGGGCATTTGAAAAATGTACACAAAATGTTACGAGTCATTAATATTAGTCAACATTGTAATATTTTATATCTATGTCTAGTTTTGCATATTTTGTGAGTATAGTTTGATTTACCATGTAGTTCAATTTATAATTTAATTTCACTTGTAGTTTAATTTGAAAATACTTTTTTATTTATTTAGGGTAATAGATGGCAAAATGAGCGCTTCCAAAATCGTTAAAGTATGGAATTCAAATTTTTTAACAAATCCATAATAGCAGGAGCTCCAAAAATACTTTCATAGAAAAAATTTTTTAAACAACTATATTTGCTGGTTTAGCAACTACCGACTTTTGTTGTTCTTCTATACTCCATGCAAAGGTTCTCTGGAAGAAATCGCCAAGGGCGATAAGACCGCCGATTGTACTTGTATATTAATGTTCTTGATTTTATGTTGCATTTTTGTACAATAAAGTATATTCTATTCTATTTTTTTTTTATTGTTAATCTTGTAAATAGGCAGACAGCCCGGTTCATGGTAAGTGGTTACCGTCGTCTATAAACGTTTGCAACACCAATGTTGAAGTCAACGCGTTGCCAGCCTTTAAGATGGAATAAAGTAGATGGGACAGGGGGATGATATAGAAAGACCAGATAGGAGTAGTGGGGTAGAGAAGATGGAATATGGGATTGGAATAGGGAGATTGGATGGGGAGGAAGTGGACCGTTGGAACTCTTACTTCATCGTACAAAACACTACTGGCACGAAGCTAGCCGTTTTACGCCGATATTCTGTAAGAGCGTGGTATCACACTAATCGAGCCGGCCGTAAGAACTGTAATCTAAATAATGATTCCAGCATGAGCTCTGCCACGTACTAGTTGAGAAACTTTGCGATTTTCAAGAACAGCTAAATTACAAGAAATGTAAAAGTTCGTCGTGGTTATGGAACCATTGAGTGAGCCTGGACTAACACACACTTGGCCAATTTTTCTTACAATAATAACAATAAACGTCCCATTGCTGGGCTCGGGCCTCTCGCTATAAGGGAACGGACAGTATACGCGCCACGCTTGTCCAAGGTGGCTTGGCAAGTTTGACGCATCGGTTATATCGATAGGCAGATTAGCACGTGGTAATTGTAACAATATACACATTAGGTCAGAAAACTGCATAAGTGGTGCATTCGTTCCGGCCAGAATTCAAATTCACAACCTTTGCGTTTGGGACTCGAGCTACCACGACTTTTTAATAAATTTTTTCTTACAAATACTAAATTTAATACACCAAAATTGTGTTCACAATATTTTGTACTCTCCGCAGGATATATCCACGCGTTGTCCACAGGGACTAGGGAGGTGCGAATTGTAGGGTCCCCCCTCCCCCGAAAATAAGATTTTTTTTCCTCCAAGGGTGTACACACCCTCAAGGGTAACGTCCGGTTATACAATTTGCGATATAAGAGGATTTAGCAGTTCTTATTCGCCGTGAGCTACTGAGGAAACGGATTATTCTGATTGAAGAGTTTTGGTGTGCTATAAAGGGTATATAAACAACAATAATCTGCGAAATATGGACAGGTTTACCGTTAAATTCAAGGCTTGTTTTTGATGGCTAATTTTGTAAAACTAGTAAAAAAAAATAATTTCGAAAGTAAAACTTGAAAGAAAACTTAAAGACGTCCAACCTCATGGCATGGCAAGTGGTCACTGTCGCTTATAGACGTGTTGCCAAGTTTTAGGATGGGATAAAAGGGCCTCCGATTAGAGAAATGGGATAGAGGAGATTGAATAGGGTGATGAGACAGGTGAGAGAGAATTGGCCATCGAAACTCACTCACCATACCAAACACGATTAGCTCAAAGCTAACTGTCACGCCGATATTCAGTGAGAGCAATCGATCGATGTAATAACCATTACACCGATTTTGTATTCGATTATATGTAATTTATATTAATAAATTAAAAATACATTTACAAGTGTATATATTACAGCGATCGAACCTTCCCTAAGAGCTAAAATAACGACCCCAGCATAGCTATGCTGGGGTCGTTATTTTAGCTCAGCTGTACCATGTCAAAAAAAAATCGTATTAATTTTTTCACCTTTTAGTAACGTGCATGGGAAGCCACCTCTAATTTTTAGTTTTTTCTTGATATTACTGCACTATCGTATAATGATATATGTACTACACCTTCAAGTTTCATCCTTATAGAATTTAAACCCAAGATTTTTCAAGAAAAATGACTGACTTACATAGACAGACCAACGAACAAAATAGCATGACTAATATTTTACGAAGCTGAATCAAATAGTTCTTGGAATCAATATTAAACAATGCAAAAATTTAAACATTTTTTTTCTACATAATCTCCCTCCAATGCAATGCATTTAGAATAAAGCGTTTCTAACTCCCTTATTCCTTGCGAAAAAACATTTTTCTTGTGTCTCGAAAACTCCCCTACGGCAGCCATAACCGCGTCATTATCGTGAAATTTAGTTCCACGAATTGCCTCTTTTAATATAAGAAATAAGTGAAAATGATTAGGGGCTAAGTCCGCAGAATATGGTGGGCGGTCAAGGAGATTGAACACAGCGGGTTGCGTGGAGCGCAACTTCCGATCGAGGGCGAGCGTTATCGTGAAGAAACAACACGCCCAACGACAGTTTTCCACGACGTTTTCTTTAGTCGCTTCATGCACTTTTGGAATTAAATTTACATAATAGGGTCCAGTGATCGTCTGGATTTTTGTCATGTAAATAATACAAAGGATTCCTTCACTATCCCAAAACACTGAGGCCATAACTTTGCCAGCGGTAGGAACGACTCGAAATTTCTTAATGGAATGAGAGGATGGTCGTTTCCAAGACATGCTTTGTCTCTTAGTTTCCGGATCGAAATGGTGGACCTACGTTTCATCCATGTTGACAAGGCGACGGCTAAAATTATCGGAATCACGCTGGAACATTTCGCTTAGAAATTTCCAAACGTCGCGGTCGCTTTGTTATTTTCGTCAGTTAACATTTGTGGCACCCATCTTGCTGACACTTTTTTGAACCCCAGTGAATCAATTAAAATGGAGTGAACGCTATCAAAAGATATCTTTAGGATATCATTTTATGTTTTATAGATATTCTTTTTTCTTTCAAAACCAGATTCTCAATCTTTTTGACATTTACTTCCGTAACGGAGGTTGTAGGTCTCACAGAACTCGGGTCATCTTTAAAATTTGAGCTACCTCTTTTAAATTCAGCTACCCAGTACGCAACCGTAGAATAGGGTAAAGCATCATCGCCTAATGTCTGCTGAATGTCCGAAAAAAATTCTTTCGTAGAATTTTTTTTCAGGCTGAGATATTTTATCACCGTACGTAAATCACTTTTATCCATAATTTTGCGTTTTTTGGAACTCGTTGCACAACTCGTTGAACGAATTGAAAAAATCAAGTAACAGTTGGCATAAATATTGTGTTTTTTTTTTGTGCGATTGACAACTCTATAACTAACTGACTATATCGAACTTCTCCCAAAAGGTTTTATGTATTATATGTATATACAAGTAAATACATATAATACATAATGTATTATATGTATAAAAGTTCTTTTTGATTCGCCTAGGTATTAACTTTTCGAGATAGGTACATATAATTAAAGCTACGTTTTAACGGTTTTAAACGCGACGTTTGATTTGATTTTTATTTTTATTTAGACGTTTCAGCCATTTTTCAGTAGTAGTTATGATTATGGAAGACAAGCTGCCAAGTGTCAATAATATCTTGTGATCACTAAAATTGATTGATGATATTGATGGATACTAAAAATTAATGCCGCGCTTAAAACTGTTAAAAGGTACTTTTAATTACTGGCATGAACATTTTTCAATGATTTCGTCTTTTCCACAATGGCAAAAGAACCCTAAAAATCCAGCAGTTTTGCACTTCTATCTAGGCCCTATCACTTTACATGCACACCACATCCCATTGGAAACGACCCAAGGGCATAATAGTCGCTCTTCACACATATAAAATATAAATCAATGTCAACAGGGGCGTGAAGTCCAATTTCGGTATTAACTTGGGCCCCCTCAGAAACTCAGGTGGCAGTGATCTCTTGTCAGCAAATTTTGTAAAAAGTGCAAAAAGGAATTCGCGAATTTTTCTCTCTACCGGCACGTACAGTTATAATTTTATAAAGCTATACACTTAATACAGGTGTAAGTAATTTATAACCTTTCGATTTTATTAAATACATAGACTGATATACCTCATTTTGTTCTGCAAAATAACCAGTTACAAAAAGGCGCATTAAAACATTTTTTCATGACATCAAAAGGCAACCTTATCGCTTAAAGCGATGTCTTTCAGACATCTTAAATTAAAAAATACTATATATAATATGTATATATAATATGTAATCTAACATTACTTAATAAAACAATTGAGTAAGTTAAGGTGTTAGTACCTAAACAGTCTTAATGCGAAATGCGTTATAAAATTCTAAAAATGCCGTATCTATGCACTGAAGTATTTTAAAACAAAAACAACTGAAGTATACTATATAAAGGATGGAGAACACGATGCATTTTTTTATATTTCTTGTTTGTTTGTCTGTTTGTTCGGGATTCACGTAAAAGATACTGGGCCAATTTCGATGCGGTTTTTACTAATAGAAAACAAATTCTTAGACGATATATCTGCACTACTGTTTATCCTGGGACTTCTGCGTAATTTTTTCTGGGAATAATTTAAAATAACCAAATTAAAAAACATCTAATTCCAATGAGATTTTTTCACAGATCGATAGCAGATTTTATGTGATAAAATGTGTGATATTTTTACATCCCGGGAATCCCATAGGAATTTTCCCAGGAGGGGTTTGTAGTTATTCGGGTGCATAAAAATTAGCTTATCCCCACACAGTTTTTACTAAAACGATAGCTGCAGTACTTTGTGTCCCGGGAATTCCACGGGAATTTCAAGTCAAGCGTAGACGAGCCGCGGGCATATCCTAGTAAAATAAATAAAAATGTATCTGACATGAAGTGCTTGGGAGTCCAAGCTCATGTAACGGTTCCGTGGAGATGATAAATTGTTTTTGTCATTTGCCTATGGAACCATAAAATAAATTGTGCATCTGATTTTGGAAGCCCGCGCCCAACGTCTAGAGTTCCCTAGAAATGATAAACGTTGACTGTTCCAGCCACAATAAAACAACCTTGACAGTATTATCATGGTCATGTAACTTAAATTTATCAATTTTAAAAATACCCTTTAAATTTATTACTGCTATAGCCCTGATTGCATCACAATAAAACGTGGGTGATACCTCAAGTAAACATTAGTAAGATATCCAAAACCGGGCGCCATTGTAATCGGATTATGTTAATTAATTACAAAACCGTCAGCCGTAACATATCCCATTTAAACATATTTTACCATACAATTAAACGTTGTAAAACTGTGCTAGATTTTAAGCCATATTATTTGAGATAACGGAATGTCAAACTGTCAGCCAATTTCATAATTGTAAACTATCGCTAAAGGAGGCATCAGTGTGTTTAGCTACAACCTTCTTAATCATAATCTCTATAATAATATACTAACCTAACAACAACTGACATTTAATCAAAAGGTGTAATTAGTTTAACATACATACATACATAACTTCACGCCAGTTCCCTTGCGGGGTAGGCACGAACAACAGAGCGCCATTCAGGCTTATTCTTACACACCTCACTTGCTTCTTTGACATTCATAGCTCTTGTCATGCACGCTCGTCTGTTCTTAAGGCTCCTGATATCACCTTCTGCTAGTACACGATCAATTTGATCATGGAAGGTGTGTCGTGGCCTTCCACGACTTCTGCATCCATCCACTTTTGCATTGTATATATGTTTAGTCATTCTTTCCACATACCCGAACCACCGGAGCATTCCTTTCCTTACCTTCACCCCGACACTCTCTTTCAGACCAACTCTCTTTCTTACTTCGGTATTACGAACGCGGTCCGCGAGCGTCACTCCGCAGATTTTGCGCAGTGCTCGCATCTCGACCGCGTTTACTCTACTTTCATGCTCTCTTCCATACCCAACTCTCGCTTCCATACGTGAGCGTAGGTACCAGCTGGGCCTTCTGGCTGAGGTTCTTAGCGCCTAGAAGTTTTATTAGTTTAACATTATATATATAACATAACTGTTTGTTTCGTAAGAACAGACGAGCTTGCATGACAAGAGTTATGAATGTTAAAGAGGCAAGTGAGGTGTGTAAGAATAAGCCTAAATGGCACTCTGTTGTTCGTGCCTACCCCGCGAGGGAACTGGCGTGAAGTTATGTATGTATGTATGTATGTATGTATGTTTGTTTCGTCCTCAGATTTTTAGAAAACGTACTTGTTTTCTTCGATCAAAATTCTTCCCGCCGCTATACAAGTTTTTATTGCTTCTTATTAATCACCTGTCGCTTAAACTCTGATACTTGCAAAAAAAAAACAAACTGCATTGTAGCTATTAGCCTAAAGAAAGAAAGAAGAAGGGACACCAATATGACTTACGTAAATATAAGAAATCTTTAAATCCTAATAGCCGAATAAGGGTCGGCAAAGTTTATTAGCAGGAAATAAAAGAAGATACTCGTTTATAAACTGTATTTATTCTGAGCATACTTCTACTAGAATACCGATATAATAAATAAGTACATTTAATTATAGATTATAATTTTCGCACAATTAATTAGTCACCCTAGAGCGCTACTACGACTTGTGTATTAACCAAAGTAGTGACAAGTAGTACACGTGAGAGCCAGCAAATTTGTCCCGTACATAATACATTTCTACTGATAAAGCTCAATATTTGAAAATTCGCGCTACTACTCCTCAAACGTAAACTGAAGGACAGAACGAGGCTTTTGCTACGACAGTACAATAACGCCTCTATAGATATGACAAAAAGGGACAACATGACATGTCCATAATACGCTGCTAGTAATATGAGGTGTCCGAGGTCGATCACGTCCAATTTTTAACGAACATTTCCGAACTAGAAGTTTTGAACGGCACAAATGAGGGAATGATGCTCACCGTCTCACCGGCCTCATGGGCCTCATCGCTTCTAATGTACTGCCGCGGTACAAAACCGTACAAATCTTCTTGCCTCATTTGCAATGGTACATTGTACTTATTCAGTACAAAATGTCATATTACTCTTATAAAATTGTTTTATAATCATGTCCTACCCAACACTAGACCAAAGTTGGAGTCAAACTGTCTCGTTGTTCCGTCCACACGCTTTTATATTCTAGCGATGACGGAACGAGCCGAGTAGTGGAGTAATTGGTACAAGCTACCCTCTAATATTATTTACTTGGCAACACAGCTTATTAGCAAAAGTAAAATAATCTAACTAACTAACTCCGTTGGCTCAGCGACCCAAAATGTGTCTTGGCCTCCGAAACGAGAACACGCCACCTGTTTCTGTCCTGTGCGATTTCTTGCCAGTGAAGGGCTTGAAGCTCACACAGGTAAAATAATCTAGCAATATTAATATTAAAATCTGAAAATGAGTCTGTTTCTGTTACGTTTTCAAGGAAAAACCACGGTATCGATTTTACTAATAGGTATATAATTATGTAATCTCATTACCGAGAATGGACATAGGATACTTTTTATTCCGGAGAATTCTATATTTAATTGATTGGGTAAGTCAGAATTTTCCGAGGGCGAATAACGCCTGGATAAAAACTTAATGCAATGTAACCGGTGTGAATGCTTGCTCTTAAAATAAGGTTAAAATTAGGGTCTCAAATCAAACTACATAAGATTAAAACTAGGTCTCAAAATAAACCAGGATTTTAAAAAGCGGGTAGGCTAGGGTTTAATATTGCGTAAAATTTGAGTGAATTAAAGTTTGATATTTATTTTGAAATCATAGTTTGTAGTTTTAGTTTTTGCATAAATAATTCATTTTACATTCCTTATTTCATCTAGACTTAACACTTCTTTAAAAAAAAATAAAACACAACTACTAATGACGTGTTCTCAGTAAAAAGCTCAAAGGTCGAAAGGTCAAGGTCAGAGGTATTACGAGTGTAAGTCCTTCATAAGCAGTTTAACTGTTTTATTAAAATATAAATGCTCCTAACGAAAATGAGATCCGGGGTCCCATGTAAATACATAGCGTTCCTTGAGGCGCGCCCGAATTCAAATACTTTTGCTCCTCTTTACTCATGTTTTTAAATTGAGTCTTTGATATTTGCTTCGTTTAATATAAATACACTAGCTTGAGTAAGCGATGCTTGACTGTTGAATGGGATCGGTGACTTGGAGTTACTATACTCTGATTTTTAATTACCTAGACTAATATGACAGCGGCGATCAACCATTTTGCAAGCTTGGAACAACTCACCACTGTCAGTGGAATCCTATACAATTTCTATGGAAATTCTGTAGGATTCAACTCACGGTGGTGAGTTGTTGATTCACACACTCGCATAACTCACTTATGAATCAAAAAAGTCAACCGCAGCTGTCATTTTAGTCCAAGTAATTAAAAAGCAGAATATAGATTTTCAAATTTAAGTTGTGAAAATTTTATAGGCAATCTACCTAATACAGTAATCATTTCATTTTTTTTTTCAAATATTTATTTGGCCCAAACAGTATTAATGTAACCAGTCCTATAGTTCTACTGTTGTAATAGTAATAAATAAATGACTATTGTAATAATGATAACTTTAATAATATTTTTTTTTATTTTTTTTTTATTGCAGGAGTTCAGCAGACAGGCAGACGGCCCACTTGATGGAAAGCGGTTACCATCGCCTATGGACATTTGCAACACCAAAGGTGCTACAAATGCGCTGCTGCTCTCTTAAAGGAGACTGGAGCCTGGTCACTAATTCCGGAACACAACACAAGGTTGTTATGGCGGCATACTCTAGACCAGGGGTGGTCGCCATCCAGTCGAGCAAAAATACCCTACCACCTGGCTGTGGGTTGTTTAGTCGCCTCTTACGATAGGCCGCCAGGCCGCAGGAAATTGTATTCTTTCTCCGTTCCTGCACGGATGGAAAAATGCAAATAAATTAATACTGTACATAATCTTCCATTTAATAATTATGTAGTAAATAAATACTGTAGTCGGTGTTGATAATAATTGTATAGGGTAGACTGGAGGAGACCGCCTTTGGCGCCAAGACCGCCCATTGTACTTTAATGTATGCGCATAAAGTTATTCATTCATTCATTCTAAATTTATACAGTAGGAACATCATTTGCAAACATATTAAATAAATAAAATTCTTAATAGATACCATAAATTACTTATAAAGAGAAAAAATAATTTTGTAATCGTAACGGACTATGGTTCAAGCGTGTTATTATTAGTTACATTTTAACGTTACAAAAGGCTTCTATTATACAGTTTTCGGACAAATTCAAAGAAAACGAACAACGAAAAGCGTTTGACTGTAAGCCATACTTTTTTTTTATAAAATAAAAGCGGATGAAATTGTAATAACTGGTAGATTATAGACGCAAACCTTGTATAACCGGGTTTCATTGTTCAAAAGCATGAATTATGGAAATAGGGTACTCATTTTACTGTAATAACGATTTCAGTTCTGCAACGGAAATTAAAAAAGGTATATAGTATTGAGAGCCAATCTATTTCAAACATGTCTATGCAAATAAGGCAGTAAATGAAATTCCTTTTTATATCGGAATTAGTTTTTATTGAGTTTTCAAGCTTGTTTTTTTTTACAGTGACCACCTTCATGAGTAAACACTAAGTAAACAATATAGAATATTCTTTATAGCACACAAGAAAGTAGTTAACATGAGTATTAACAATAATTTAAATAACATAATCGGTGGTCTTATCGCTTACAGCGATTTCTTCCAGACAACGTTCTGAAAATAGACATGCATAGAAGAATGGGTCGGTAACTAGTCTGCAACATACCTCTTAATATTAATAATAAAATATGACATTTTGCATACACGTTATCAGGGGTATGAAAAAGGACATAGGGTACCTTTTATCCAGAATAAAGAATTGTTCCTAAGGCTAGACGAATATAGCCTAAAAGATGGCGCTACCTTTGTAATTCACTAATAAATAACCTTTGACAACCTTTGTGGTTGAGCGGGCTAAGCCTTTGCCGGCCGAGCTCACTACAACGCAGAGGTTCCGGGTTCGGTTTCTGGCATGGTAAATTTCGTAAACGAACTTTCCTTCATTTACTATGGTCTGAGTGTCAGAGGTCGGCCCCAGAGTAATCCGTTATATATTACCACAAGCGTAACTTACTTAACTTGGGGATATACAATATGTGTGTTTGTCTGCCGATTTATTTATTTAAAAATTCATTGTCATGGCAACTAATTGTAACAGTTAACAGCGCAGCAAAATTAATGTGTTGCTCTCATGGTTATTGCCGCTTTCGCCAGAGGGCGTTACGGGTATTATCAATAGGTATTGTGAATTAAAAATTAAGTTTGACATTTGTAAGAATTACAAAATGCCTACTTTATGATATAGGTACGTATAGTTTTTTAACGCGAGCGAAGCAGATGGCACATCTAGTAAAATATAAGAAAGAAATAAGTAGTCTAAAGACCACTTTACATTTACAACAAGAAAGAACACAGTCATCATATTTCAAATTTTAATAACTGTCAAAGAAACATAATTCCAAAGCCTAAACAATCGTTAATACCTCATTCCCCTTCAGAATACGACACCATAAAATACCGTTAATAAAATTACCTATAATCCCTTAGTATACCACTACTGGCTCGATTAATGACAGTCGAAATTAAATTCACCAGGAAACCAATATTGTTACATCTGTGGCTTCATGGAGACACATTGAAAAATATATCTTATTACTTTTCTACTTAAGTACATTTTCTATTGAATAAATAACACATTTATACAGAACATCATGCTGTTCGGCGGTACGATATCGAATGACAGTCACATGTATAAGCTAACGAGGTACCATAACAACGGCTATTTTGCATTTGTATTCCATTTGTATAAATTCCATCTTTATTATTTAGGTAATAAGATTGATTAAAACGCAAAATATGATATTGTACATTTAAAGAAAGGTAGTTAAGTCTTTCTCGAAAGACCATCACAACTGTAAGGTAATTATTTACGTGCATGTGTGTGAGAGAGAAATTCAAAAATGGAACGGTGTGACAGATGTTTCGTAAATTTTTAATGTACCCTTTGTTTATTCCAGCTTAGTGGATTGTAATGGGTCCCTTAAATAATTAGTGTTGTAATGATATGATATCGATATAATTATTTAATTATATATCACATGAATACGAAAATCTGAAAAAATAACAAGAAGGTTACTGACGTTGTATTTACAGTTATACACAAGCTTAAATGTTTCCACATGAAGTAAGCACGTATTATTTACTCGTAGGTACCTATTTATTTTTATTATTTTTAAATATAGTTTCGACCGTTTAAGGATCTAGCCTACGTCATTCTCCGTGTAGTGTTCATTGTCTGTGTAGCAAATAGTATTCATGTGTATTCAAGGTTCAGAATAACACCTAAGAGATAAGTTTGGCCTAGTTTATATCTTAATATCCAAACGGTCTCAATTTTAAGACGAAATGTGTACGAAATTTTTGTGTCAATAAAAATGTTTTATTATTGTTTATTATAATCTACAAAAAGTTAAACGCTAGGCGAAAAACCGGAAATTTAGAAACACTCTAGCCTATGTTACTTAAATTCCTACGTTTTGACTGACGTCAAACAAATTGAGTTCTTATGCTTACTCTAAAAGTAACATACAATTCACTTAAAAACAATGATTATCCAAGCAAACATACAATTCTTACTTGAAATAATATCCTGCAATTACTAAACTTTTTTAACTAGATTTACACGTATTTTAGGAAATTGTAGCAATTTTTTTTAAAGAAAGTGTGTATAGTAACATCACTTTTCAAGTATCCTCAACAACTCTACATATGTATCTTTTGGCTTTATCTCAATTTTTATTAAGTATATATAAATACAAAATAAAACACTTTTAAATATAAAAGAATTCTAGTAGACTAAAGGAAATCTAAAACCCAAAACTGTGGCCCTTAAAAATCTACCCTCAAAAGGATATCATGTAAATTGTTTTCTACCCTTCATAACGAGTGGATATAGAACTGGACATCCCGTATAAATCATTTTTATTATCCCCACACCCTCAAGCCCTCTATTAGGGGGGTGACTGGCGATTCCTCCCCCTTATTCACTGAGGTGTTATTTTCTAGTGATTTAAAATAGTTTTCTAACGGGCGACTTTTTTTTTAATATTGACATTGTGTGACATTAAGTGTAGTTGTAACAATAGAAACATTTGTTATCAATGTTTTAAAATTTTAACTAGAATCATGAGTTTCTTAATAGTATGTTTGTGAATCTGTGACGGTTTTATTCATATTGAGTACAGCAAGTTTGTACGCTTCTTTGAGATTCTTAAAGAGGTCTACATACTTGCTCTAACTCAATATGAATAAGCCCGTAAGTGTTTAAGGTAAAACGGTCTCTTTTAAATTATCATAATTATTTGTCCGTCCGTTTATGTATGTATCAGCCCATAAAAGTCCTACTGTCCGGTTCAAAAGACGTAAAGCGGATGTGTTTGGAGAATAGCGCAGTGAAATTAAGACCTGTCTAGATGTAGGTGAAGGAAGACATCCTGATGAAACTTGCATATCGAAATAAGCGACGTGTCAAAGCCGGTATTCCGCCTTAAACAAGCGTACATACCGTCTTTAATTCTAAAGAAGGCACGAGTGTCCAAAGCAGCCTTTTTTGCCGATTCGTAGTGTCAAAATAAAGTACTACTTTATGTGTTGTCTACTAGTCTACTACCCAGTAAGTACTTTTGATAGTGGTTTTGTATTCGTTCTATCACAGCAACGCTCGCCATCGACTGGGCGTTTATCCGCATTTCCTTGAGCCACTTCGCGCATGTACGCAACGTTTCTTAAGAAAGTTTCTCTTGCGAACCGGGGATTTGGAATGAGCTCCCGACTAAAATTTTTCCACAACGCTACGATATGGAGTTTTTTTTAAAAAGGGTGTTCTTTCTTAATTTAATATTTTTCCGAGACCGGCAGCGCGCTTAGCAGTAGCTATCGCCTGTCGGCATTAGCCCTGGCAGGCGCCAGCCAAAGAGGCCTCATTCTCGGTTTGTTGCATACTTTGGCCTAACTCCTGTTGGCCATAACCGCTGTTCAAAGGATAAATTTGCGAGGACAAGGGGCTTATCGTTAATCTGTGCCGGCAATAAATTGTCCTCCAACTTTTTGATTAATGGCCATCGGTTTCCATACGATTATTGCGGTTGTCCAATGAAAAATAACCACAGTTTTGTTGCGGTATCAATTATTTTGATACGCGATCCGATTGGACGAGATCTGTTGTTATTGGTTGGGTGCCGCTTCGGTGATTTTCGTTTTGTTATACTTTTATTGGTTTATTTTAGGGACTCGTAACCATTTTGACAAAAACGGAACACTTATAAAATCTATGTCTGTACGTCCATCTGTCTTTGTATACCATTTATTTCATAAACTACTAGGTCCATGTCTGCTATACTCAACCTGCCGTCTACTGAGATTTTGTGTGTGGTCCGCCTGGCATACTACATAATTGTCCAATATAATGAATTCTTTGGTGTTGCAAGTGAATAAAATTTGACAGAAAGTGTAATCTATATGATGAATTATAGTCATATATGTAGTAAAACCGCCAGTGTTTTTCTGCATATGTAAATATATGCCATTCACTCGTATTGTAATATCATTAGAATACGAATTTGTATTAGATAGAAAGATATAAACTAGTCTTCAAAATGTCTTGTAAAGACTTTGCTTCTAAGTTATTAAAGGACCTTAATTATTACCATAGTAACGTATGTACTTACTGCTTGAAATTCATTTCTACATTAGAAAATCTTATGCAGTATGTTTTTATTAACACGTTTAGACGTGAAAATAAATAAGTCCTTCTACAGAAGATATTGATCTGATTACTCAGAAACAATATTCTAACCCTAAGCAAACAAGACAAAGGAAAAACTGCCAATTCAGTATTACGTAATCAATATCTGGATTCATCACGCTTGAGACCTTGACTATTAGATATCGTACCACCATATTTCAACATACATTGAAGACTAACTTAGTTAGATGAAAGTTGGCTTCAAAGCAAAACTGCAACGGATACTATGGCAAGATTTATCGCCGGGTCGTAATAGACAGTGATGCAACAGTATAGTTACATTAGTACGGTAAAGCACTTGAGTTGTTGAAACTTTATTGAGCTCTTTACTCGTTGGAGTGAAGAATTGCTCAGTAAAATTATCGAATTGATATACTGCTAGGTGTAAGGTGTAGCTTAAAGTTCCATTTTATTTTGATATTTTGATACTTGTCACATTCGGAATACGAATCGGCGACAGCGGCCGCTTTAGGCCCCCATATCTGACGGAATGGGATCCTACGAAATGCATAACTCTTTTCCTCTATATAAAGGGGCTAAAAATCGAATTAAAGTGTAAATCGATTTTTATTCCAAAGTGTAGGTAATGTTAATTAGTTATTCTTTATCAGAAATGTTCTCATTGATTTTTCATTTCGACACAATACTATACGGTATTTAGGCCTTTTTGAATTTCCATGTCCCACGGGCCATAATCGAACACACCTCATAACGAAATATACTTTTAAGATAATTCTACATAACATAAACACTGTAAAGTACCGATTCTGGGAGAAAAGTATCAAGGTCCATCTTTATTGTATTTAATCCTATCAGGTTTGAGAAAACATTAAACTACTACTTTTAGCTGTACTACAAATTTAAAATATGCTTCCCATGACATATATCTACCAAGTTTAAATGTAATATAAGTTAACAACTAAATTATAACGAACTTTCCCCACTGAATTTTATTGACACTATACTATTAGGGGTATAAGGTGTGCATATTGTAAGGATCGGATAATAAATCGGGGCAAATTAATGAAAGCACTGACAGATCGTTTACGCGTATTTCTGCAACGTCATACTTCGAAATGAATAGGCAGGCTCGGTATCATGGGAATAGTGGAGCTGTTTTGGATTGTTTTGTATATGGCTACTTATGAACGTGGTATGAAGCAATTTGCAGTTTTTTTTTTGTTTTCCTAATCTATTGTGAATGATTACCACTAACAAAAAACATATCTTTGATTAGCTTTAAGACAAGTTGATGGCGTTACACGTAATTCTCTTCTCACTAGGTTTTATATCTATATCTATACTAATATTACAAAGAGGTAAAGTTTGTGACGTTGTAGGGGTAATGTCTGGATCTACTGAACCGATATTAAAAATTCTTTTACTGTTGGAAAGCTACGTTAACAGGGAGTGTCATAGGCTATATAACATGACGCTATATACTACGGGTGCGGGACAGAGCGCGGGTAAAACAGCGCCGGGGCGCTAGTCATATATATATAAGTCGTGCGCAGAAGGTTTGCCGATGATCACCCTCCCCGCGTCCTACGACTGGGACCGAGGCTTGTCTAAGTAGTACTAAGAACTAGACGACCACGATCGCCGTTGTAGGAAGCGGGAGGAATTATCATCTGCAAATCTTCTGTACACGACTTATATAAGATTTTCAGAGTTTTCGGAGTTAAATTATTTACTAGGCATTTATTATTGTGATCCCGGATTTTTTAAGCGGGAATTTAGAGAGTGATGTTTTGCTTTGCAGATTTAATTTCAAAAATGGTATCATTTACTGGTTCAAAATAGTCATTAGTTGAAGAATATTGACTGTTTTTAACTCTCAACTCTCTACTCTACTCTCTAACGCTAACCTCACCTAATCAATACAATAAAAAAAAAATGAGAACATATCATAGCCGAATGTGCCCCCAAAATACAGGCCTGTCCTAGTTTGGGGGCAAACCGACAACTTACATATACATTGTATATTGTAATTGTAATTTACTTAAATAAATAAATAATGATTATTATATTTAACGCGGAATTGTATGATTGTGTGAAATGTATATACTGTTTAGTGATATGTTTTTTCGAGCTGCTCCGTTTGGATTCAGTCAATAAACCTACAATTTTCCTAAGGTTTTTGCTTCAGTTTTCATGAATAATTGATATTGGGTAGAAGAATTGCAGTATATAGTGTAGCTAATGTTCATATATACTAAAATGAATATATACAGACCTAAAGATGAATATATACAAAAAGCATTCTTTTAAGCGTAACCTTAAAGCATTCCGTCTTAAATAAGCATATTTAGTTGATAATGCCTTATTATTGACATAATATTTTGTAAAATGAATAATGTTTAGTGTAAAATTGTGGTTATTTTAAAATAATTATTTTGAGACCTACGTTCTACGTATTTGTATTCAGACACAAATGATTTTTGTCAATGAATTAATAAAAAAAATGTGTGTAGGTAGTTTTGAATAAAGTCAGTCGTGTTGCGTACTCAAGTGTTTAAATGATCAATCCTTGTATCTTCTTAGTATTCAACTGGCGACGAGGATGGATACAAATAATGCAAAACAATATTTAGACAGAATAAGCATTGTCATCCCTTTTCCTTCTTATATTATGATTATTTTTAATGTAACCTTTATCTTCACAGAACCACGGTACGAGACTGCGTATGCCTGCGAAGGGAAGACCTTGAAAATCGGATGCGGGGAGGGTTCAGTCATACACCTGATCAGAGCGAACTATGGGAGGTTCTCGATAACGATATGCAACGATCACGGGAACACAGACTGGAGCGTGAATTGTATGTCTACGAGGAGTTTACGGGTGTTACATAGCAGGTTGGTGTGATAAAAAGAAGCATTTTTATGTTCAGCACAAGAACAATTAATAAGTAGGAATACAGTATATTTGCAATGGGCAAGTGTTTCAAAGCGAAAGTTACACGCGTTGATAATCTAGATTTTTTGATCATCGTCGAAACATAAAATGCAAAAAAGTCCGACTCGCACACGGCTATTTGCTATATCCGATAATCAAACCTGCCGCGGTCAATATTATTTTATTATGACATCACTTAGACAAGTTCAGAGTATGTTTGCAAACTCGCATTCTCTAGAAAACATGTTATGATACACACATCATAACAAAACCAATATGCATAACTTTGTATCAACTAATCTGGACTTTATTTAATATAAAGATAAATTTTATGCAAGAAAAACATTTATTTTACAGATTTTTTTTACAATATCACACAGCGGGATCGTTGACAGTATTGTCAATCTATGGTTTTGACACTTGACACTTAACTTACATATAAACGTCTTGGATACAATGTACTTTTATCCACACTATATAAAGCGCCTTTTTAATAACTATAATATTTTGTAACTTCTAACATTTGATAAAATTATTTTCTACAAAGCCGCTTTGTACAGTTACCAAAAATAACTATCGATTCAGTGAAACCAACCTTTACAATAACACCGATACGTAACTACAGATTAACTGGAATGCATTGCGACCGCAGACTCATCGGGCTATCGAGATAGTTCGAACTGGACCCAGTTATGCCAAAATGTATCAGCTACAAATTGATTTCGAGAAACTTACAATAACAATACAATACTGTTACAACCTAGGAGCCGACAAAAACAAATTCACCCCTGCATATTTGTAAAAGCACATTTATTACCCGTCAGCATTTGAACTGATAACATTGAAACTATTGTAATTCTTTTATGGTCGTCTTCTTTTCTTTACTTATTTATTGACATACGGCCTATTGTTGTATTGTAATCGTTTACAGCCACTTGCGGCAGTAATTGTTAGCCAGGTGTTACCGATTTTAAAGTACAAGCTGATTCTAGGAAATTCGATCACGTTGCCAGGCGGGCATATTGCATTTGTGCAGTATAAGGCGATGGCCTGAGGGAGGGAGAGGCAGTCGAGCGAGAACCACGGTCAAAGCGAGACGTGTGTACTACAATCGGGAATCTAATAGTGACGGCCTTGCGCGTTTATTGAATAACGACCTTCTGCATTACGTTTGGACTTGTTGTGTTCTGTTATATTTGTATCTGTGTTATACGTGTTTGTTTAGTTGTAATAAACTCTATAGTAATTCTAGCGGTATTTCAATTCGAGTCTCGCACTCGTAACAATACGTTAAATGATTAAAATTAGTATTGATGGCACATTTCACTGATCGTTATATTAGCGTGATAAAATATAAATCATTTATCACACTAGTTACACAAAAAATAGAAACGACTGTTCATGGTGGTACAAGCTTTATGTCCCGTTAATATATGTTCGCTTCGACTTGACTTTTGTTGGTTTTGATTTCAACCCCTTTGGCATGATTTTGCCGATGTCGTCGTACATACGAAAAATGACAGGTGAACCCGCACGACGAATTAAGCTTTGAAAAAGAATTTTGACCGAGTACATCGTACAGTAAGGTTTTTATTTGCCTTACTGTCTGTTAAAAATTGACATAAGCTCCATATAAATATTGTCAAAATTCAATTGATGGCCATCGGTGACCGGCCGTTAGTCAAAACAACAATATTTGAGACAGAGATAAAATACGGTGCGCATAAGCGAACCTGCTTGAGTGAAATTGAATCTTGTTCTTTAAAGTTAGTTAGGCTTCATTTAAAGCGGCTTAAAGAAGTCTAAAAATTTACTCTAACTTAATATGAATAAGAACGTTAATATTTATAACATCGTGAAAAACGGATCGTAATTTATCACCGTGAGATAACAGTGACAAACTTTTCGACGTAAAGTTATTTTATTTTTATCAATTTCCATCACTAATTAAATGTAATTTATTAACCTAAACCCACTAGACCGCTGCCATTGTCACATAGAGCACATTTTAGATTAAAATTTCACTGTCGATTATTAATTTATTTTAGCCAATATATTTTTTACATAAAATGGGACAACAAGATATTATCACTCTTCAATTTCCCACCAACTCCGATTGTAATCAATAACTTCTATCCGATAGTTGTTCTATATGAAATTGCAAAATCAATAGCGTAGTTTCATGTGTAATTTTAGGTAATACTTCGGTGATGGAATGCGGATTATTCACGCGAAACGCCGCAAATATTTACACCGGTTGTTATAATGATGGCGGGATTAAATTAAAACGCGCCATGTTAATTCGGAGTGACGTCATCGAAAGTGACAAGGGCCGTGTTCTGATTAAAATACGTAATTCCATATTAAAATTTTGAATTTCGTATTACAACTATTTCGCATTCGTTTTTTTAAAATGATTTTTTACGGTTTGTACATTAAACCAGTTGCGTTTGAATTTATGTATCGATTTTTAGTGATTGTAATTCACAAAAGCTTTCAAGAACCGTGTAGGTACTGTTAATACTGTTATAATTGTCGGTATAAAACTATTTAAGAGTTCGGGTGCGGTATAGATACGAGTATGTGCCACAAATCAGGCACATATCTATCTATACTCCATCCACCGTAGAGTTCTTTCTTATGATCTGAGTTTGCCGGGAAGAGGTATAAAACTTTCCTTTTGTGCACAGAGATATAGTTTTAGTTTGTTTGTTTTAATGATGTAAGAAAGAATTGGTTAAAGATGTTACGTGTTATGATGTTACGGTAAATACTATCATTATTTACGTAACAAAAAATAGGCCTTATAATATTATCTTGTTGTTTTAATTTTAGAATATTTTTATATTAATGATTTTACTGTTTAAACAATAATTATTGATGCGATATTTGACTTCTTTTACTTTAAAAAAAATCATTATAAATTTGTAAATTCTTAAAAGATATATAATAATATGAGAAACGTCAGATGATGGTTCGGCCATGTGGAAAGAATGCATGATGAAAGAATGACTAAACAAATATACAATGCAAAAGTGGATGGATGCAGAAGTCGTGGAAGGCCACGACACACCTTCCATGATCAAATTGATCGTGTACTAGCGGAGGGTGATGTCAGGAGCCTTAAGAACAGACGAGCGTGCATGACAAGAGTTATGAATGTCAAAGAAGCAAGTAAGGTGTGTAAGAATGGGCCTAAATGGCGCTCTGTTGTTGGTGCCTACCCCGCAAGGGAACTGGCGTGAAGTTATGTATGTAAACGTCAGATGTCATTAACCCCGATATTAAAAATATACGTATCCAAATAAAAATATGGATGGATTTGAAAAATTGAAAAGTGGTACCATTTTTCGAAAAGGACACCACAATGACAACCTTGCTGGTGCAGTTGTTACTAACAATTAAATAACAGATACAAACTGCACTCGGACCATAAAAAATAATTTTATATCTTGGTAATTTCTCCTTGTTAGCAGACGATCGTCGAACGCGCATCATTGGTCACAACCAGGTATTTTTAAAACTAGTCTTAGATCATTCTTGTTTAACTCAATTAACTGATTAGCAGTCATAATTGTTATCAACCAAGCAGTTGAAACGAAAAGCTATAACATTTTTTAAGAAAACCTGGTTGCGGCGGATGCACTTGGACACAGAGAATCACGCTCATACAAGAATATTTTGTTTCTAGCGATTATCAAATAATTTCGTGAACATATCAAAGCACAGTGTAATCTACCATACATAGTTTTACCTAGTACGACTGTGAAGTCTGTTGCTTAATATTTAGCTGTTAATTCTACTCAAAATCATTAAAGATCCACTTCTAACTCCAATCTCGGTTCATCGGGGAAGTGTCGAAAATTGCTAAAAATTAAATATTCCCCTAAAAGCGGCGTGATCACGTTAGGCCTGGCGAGATTGCCAATAAACTACCCGCCACTCCCCCACCGCCTAACTCATGCAAATTACGCCTAAATTGATTGTTGACATGACATGTATATTGTAGATGTATTTTACATCTTCATTATAAATAAAATTGTATAATCCTTTCGCGTGTTTCTGGGAAGTTAAATTTGTAATAGTTATTTTTTTGTAATTTTCCTTCGACCGTCTGTAATTGTCGGGCTAGGGTAATTACATTCATACTACCAAACTATTAAGTATAATTATATTTAAATTTAAAAAATCATTTTCGAGTTCCATTTTTGAATTTTATTATGGAACACTGAACGGAAACATAAGCGGTGGAAGCTGCCATCTAGTGGTACAATCGGACATACCATTTCATAGATAATACATTATATATAAAATAGATGAGCCTCTCTGTAATATATAATATCAAAATATCTTTTAACCTGAAGTTAAGTGGACTAAATGGAAACAAATTATAATTTTTGATGTTCCTGAACCACTTAATGGCGCTAGTTTCCGTACATTTTGGAGATCCACTGGGATGTTTAATTTCATAAACCTTACAGTGTTATCCTAACTATACTATGAATTCTAATTACCTGGACTAAAATGACAGCTGCGATCAACCTTTTTTTTAATATTGCAAGCGTGGAGTATAGTATTGTTGTATGTCTAATTCATAAATAGATAAATAATACACAAATACAACAATATGCAACATATAAAAATAAGTCGATCAAAACTCATTTTTGTTCAGCTATTTGAAAATTATAATATAATACTAAAAATGCTAATATGAAGTGTGACGTTTTCACGCCTTCGTCATGAAATTTTCTACCCAATAAAAAGCTGTTCCCGAGGGATAGATGAATATAGCCGAAATTATGGCATTCCAATCGCTTTTTATTAGCGCTTTCGTTGCAATCCACTAATAATATATCGTCATGGCAACATCAATGGCAACGCAATTTTATCGTACTGTGCTGCTCTCATGGTTTGTTCTCCATTCGCTAGACGGCGTTACGAGTATTTTGAATTAAAAATGAAGTTTGAAATTTCCAGTTTACATATACCTATGTAAACAGTCATATTATGATTACTCCAATTTTTAAACGTACTCCGTCTTATTAATAAAAATGTCTTAGTCCTAAGATTACTCCGACTTTAGGCTGAACTAGTTACTCTGTAATTAAGCAAGTGTTAATTTCATTCTAACAATGTTATTAATAAACAAGAACCATCCTTAGAAAAAAAATCTTCCTTACACCAAGAGTAATAATGTAATGTTATGGCAACGCTTATAAATTTAAAAGTGAAAAGACCGACTAGGTGAATGAAAATGACCGTAAACTGACAAATAATGCTTACAGATTATATTTACACTGTCAGTAGTTATATTTAAAATAGTGCAGTGTACAATAGCTATAAATAAGTTATTATTCTGAGCCGATTTTGACGCCTGTACTAGTTTTTTTAGTTTTTATTTAGGTAGTTTTTAGTTTTTTTATTTACTTTAATTTATTGATTCTTTAACCATAAATAAAACGGTGCTACTGGGATGAAGATGAAAAGAGAATCCAAATTAAAATTTGGTATTGTGGTATTTTAGTATTAATATTTATAATTTTGTTTTCTGTTTCGGAAATCATACTGATTTGCAGGGTTAAACATTATAAAAAGGTCATAGAAAACAAATGTTTATAAGATCTACTAAATAAAATATCTGCGTATTCTATGCATAATCCATCCTAAAACTATCCGATAGCTTGGAATAACTTTCACTCAGGGAGTAAATTCGAATTAGTGTACTCCAACTTTACTTCGTCTTTATTAATACTGAAATTGGTTAGTACTGACATAAGGAGTAAAGTTAATCTAGCTTTAATCTACGTTTAAGAAGGACTGTCATGTGTTGGCTATTATACTGCCACATATATATAGCTCTTGTATGTTCCCTGCAAATAATTGTATTTTTTTTGTAAATTTTTCAGATGTAGTATGCACCAGAACTGTAGCATATTAGCAAGTACGAATATGTTTGGCGATCCATGTCCAAATACGCTGAAATATTTAGAAGCACATTATCAATGTGTGCCTGGTAAGTTTTTAGTACTACTGTTATATTTATATTAAAATAAACTCCTCTAATGTAAGGACTAATCTGTACCTTCCAAGCCTCTCACATTATTTCTGCTTAAAGTCTTGCCACTGATTGCACAAAGCAAGAATAGTAATAATTAAAAAATAAACACATTCTAAACTAGGCCTATCAAACGCTAAATGGCTAAATACTGAATATAATGCGTTATATGCTCACATAAATATTTAATTGTTCAAATATTTGCCAGAGTGAATAAGTTTAATTATGTAGCTAGTTTCAGTTTATTAATTATGCCATTAATTTTCCCAATTCCAGCCTCAACAACCAGCACGACGAACAGGCCGTCACCGCCATGGTTGATAACGTCCCAGCCGACGGTCTGGAGGTCTACCGTGCCTCCTGTACCTAAGAGTCCAGTGCAAACACAACAGAATGAGAGGAAGAAACCAACAGTTATTACTCCACCGACGTTCAGACCTCATATTACTTTGCCACCTGAGGTGAAATTAGGAGATATTGGGACGAAGGTAGATTATTAGTAATTATTAAGTACACTGTGGATTAAAAGAGGATGTAGAAGTTACTAGCTAACATTTGTTCTTGTAGCTTCAGAAAATATATTTAATATAAAAATAAAATAAAATATAGTGTCTTTCAGAAAATTCAATTGGAAATTAAAACATAATTTAGTAAACTATTAACAATTATATTTCAGAAAACAACAACGAAGCAACCAGACTCATCTTCAGAGCGTGAACCGCCTCCCAATGTTCCAAATCCTCGCGATGAACATCAAGGCGAAGAAGAACAAACCAAAGCAACAGACGAACATAGTCATAGGAACGACAAACCAGCTAAAGAAGAAGAAACTGGTAATTTCAATATTATTCACCGAATTCTATAATAACATCTTCAACAATCTTCGTTTGCATAAAGCTTCAAATCTGTGTACCACGTAAAATATATTATTACGCAGAATAAAAAACATCTTATGTACCTATCAATCAATATATATTAGCGGTAATAAATAAATAAAACCTTCAAGAACTGGGTATGCCGTCCAATTTTCTGAAATAGGCAGACTTAAGACCAACAATTCATATATCTAAAGCTGATATTTTATAAAAATTGCGACGAATTTAAACAGATAGATAAGCTAACCATATTACGATAAGTTGATGACACTGCATATGGAATTATGCTAAATCAGTAAATAATTCCTCTAGGTTGTGATAAGTATACAATCTGTGAAGATTTGAAAACAAGGAGATAAACTATCTATAGAGTTAGATAAATCGTTACTTTTGTTCTATTCGCAGTGGCTGTAACAGAAGAGACACTCCAGTGGCCAGCGAAGGAAGAAGATTCGGACTCTACACCTCAAATACACATACCACCAAAAGAGAACAGACCGGGTGATGTAGACATGGAGGACGATTATGAAAGGAGTTATTGTAAGTGTCAATTGTCTAATTTAACATATCGGGTGATGAAAACCTTTCTGCGGCTGATAATTTTATGGATATGATGATATTATTCTGATTTTGGGCTGTACATATGTTTTTAATAGAAATGGATATGTCTTAATTTTATTTACAGCTACAAGCCCAATACCAGCCATAGGTCGTCGGTCCTATTGTCCTCAAATCAACGCTAGAGGTCTGCATTGGAACTGGACATTAGCTGACACATACGCCGTCCAACCCTGTCCAGGCGGAGCCACAGGACTAGCAAAGTGGAAGTAAGTACTACAAATAAATAATTAAAGTAGCAGCAAACTCATACATCGTATATTCCCAGGATAACCAAGTTATGCTTATTTTGTGGATAATATACAACGGAAAAAAGGGAGTCGAGCCTAGATACTAGCACCAGAGTCCGAAACAAAAATTTCGTTTCGAAATTTATGCCGTCGAGAATCGAACTTCGACATCTGTAAACTACGCAACTACACAGGTTAAGGCTTAGGCACTATATAATAGCAGTATCATCATCAGAGACTTCAACCCATGAATGTTCCACTTCTGCGCTCAGGCGTATCTCCGCTTTTAGGAGAACATACAGAATACACGCCAGGTTTGTCCAAAATGACCTAACTATCTTACCCATTACTTATCTCAATGTGCAGGTTATAGGTAGGTTCCTAAATTAATCTTGCTTCCGTCCGCGATTCGATGCCACATCGTTGGATTAATACATAAAAAAATCAGACCGCGATACATAAATAATCGTATTACTTTTTTAGATGTTCCAGATCTGCACATCAATATGTAGAGGTGGAAAGGCCAAGAAGACGGGGCACCGGTCTACCTTCCGGCGAGAATTACCACGATTTAGGGCTTGATCAGCCTAATGATAGGCAAATGCAACTAATCAGAAGATTAGGATCTGAAGCTTTGCTAAAAGGTATGAATATTTGTGCAGTAAGAAAGCAAAGTTCGTTTTTGTTGTGAACTCTAAATATATTAATCCCGAGTAAAGGAAAGATTCTGAAATCATGAACATAGCGAGTGATTCTGTAATTTAATCTTGAACATAAAGAAAGCCTTTTAACGCATTATGAATTAAATGTAAGATATAGGACAATAGTCGAAACAAAACTAAACAATCGTTGTGTACTTTAAAAGCATTTTATTACATAAAAAAATAATATTTACAAGAGTGAAGGTAAATTTTGAATCCTATTTATAAAGGCTCAGGACTCTACGTTCCAAGCTTCAACAGCAAACGTCACCATCGAGAGTTTTAACTCGTTTTGTGATTAATTATCACTATCACTATTAATAAAGTGAACAAATTGTTAGGTCGCGACGATGACAGTCCAGAGCACATTATCGACTACCGTGGAAGTGGCGGAGTGTTTGACATCCAGGTTTCGACCCTCAATCCCATGAGTCCTGATTATGTTTACAGTAAGTAGTAGTATTTTATTGTGATTTATTAATAATTTTCATAACACTGAAAGATTAAACACATATTTCAAACCTAGTCCCTACAGTGACTGCTGTGTATAGCAGAGATAAATGAAAACTGTGAATTGAACAGACGAGTGTGCGTCGAGTGAAGTTAGTTCTGTGAATTTCCATAGTTCCAGTCAAATATTAACGTTTATTACAATCAACAGTGTAGTGCGATACTCTCAGCTGAATCTTATAATTGTGTCGTACACATAAACATTGTACAACTTCAAGAACGCAATAAAGTTTTGCGCATACTATATAAGATTTATAAAATGTTGTAATTTTTTTACAGCTGATGCTGCTCCAGAATGGCATGGATCCACACCAGACCTTAGTGAATGCCGATCTGTTTGGCTGAACAGTCTGGAAGCGAGAGTCAGAGAAGGGGAATCATTGCTTAGTATCAGCAATGATTTGGCTCAGGTAAATTGCTTTCAACAATATCTTTCGCTTAGCTTATATTAATATTATGAGATTATGCGTATCCACTTTACAGAAACCGCGATACTATTCCCGCCAGGCTTGTGCAAGGGCAGTTCATATGTTTTACTCATCGGTGATGTCGATGTGCAGGTTCCTCATCATATTACGGCCTCTGTGGTTGAGCGGGCTAAGCCTTTACCGGCCTACCTCACTGCAGTGCAGAGGCTCCGGGTTCGATTCCTGGTATGGTAAATTTCGGAAACGTATTTTCTCCGTTATTTACTATGCTCTTGGTGTCTGGGATCGGCCCCAGAGTGGTCCGTTGTATATTACCCATAACACAAGCGTAACTTGCTTAATTTGGGGATATACAATATGTGTGTTTGTCTGCCGATTATTATTATTATTATTATTATATTATTATTTGCCTTCACCGTCCATAAGTCTACCTTCTTTTTTTTACAAGATAATTTTTTTGGTAAAATTTTACTTCAATTTTGTCTTTAAAGAATTAATATAAGATATTATCTACTGTAATATGTAACTCTAGATGTGGTTTAAGATATCTAATACATTTAAACATCAATAAATAGCGTAATTCATTACACAAATCCTGTTTGTAATGTACGAAAATGATCTTCTAAAGAAAAACAATATATAGTAATTATAACAATAGGCCCATTAGGTCAACAAATCTTCCGAAGTGGTGCTTAAACCTTGACGAAGATACGAGCTTATGTTACTGAACATGAGACGCAGATGCCAGCCATGCTCTTCGCAAACTTCCGGCTAATCTTATTTTGAAATTATCCTACAATTTTCATTGACAGGTGACATCATCAAAAACCCTCTACGGTGGAGATATGACGACCACAACAAACATTATGAAGAAACTGGCACAACGTATGTCACAGAATGTGGAGACATTTCGCGATGTGCAACAGAGGGAGGCACTCGTCACGGATATGCTGCTTGGAGTTATTAAGACCGGTATGTACAGTACTATAATAGTAAATATGAATGTTTAAGTTCTATCTTTGAGCACTTTATTGTTCACCGTAAATTTTTAACTAGACATTATCGATCAACTGCCGTTCGTATCGCTTACCGAAGTCTGTTATCATATTTACTCTGTTATCTTTATCCGAATTCAGAACACACAAATCTAAATTCAAGATAAATTAGTCAATTCTCAAAGTCATGAAGAAGAAACAGACAAACATGTTCAAAAAGGGACTTCACAATATTTGTATGGAATGTAATTGAACACTGGCAATATTTTTTATGTTACTTTTGACTGGAATGGCAGTTGTTAATGGATGTCTATATCGTAGAATATTCAGTAACATTTTAATGAATATTTCAAGTATTCGTTATTTAATCAACCCATACACACGCCAGCCAAACCGTCCGCTCAATTTTCTAAATGGTCGTTCGAACTGGACATGAATTGACGTGTTCTGTTTATAATAAGTAATATAATTCAGCCCCTAAACGTTAAACTGCTGAGACAAAAACCTTAATATTTAAGGACATAGTTTTGTAGATTTATGGTCATTTGAATTTGACAATATTTTTTTAGGATCGAATCTTCTAGAAGAAAGTCAACGTGCCTCCTGGGCGGATTTAAGTGCTGAAGCTCAGAACAGAGTTGCAAGTGCACTGCTCACTCAACTAGAGGAAAATGCATTCTTGTTGGCTGACGCTGTATCTAAGGAAAAGACTATTTTGCAGATTGTAAAAAATATATGTAAGTATTGTGTAATGTTTAAGGAAATCTTATATTGTGGGACAACATTTTTCAAAAGTCCAAAACTATTTAATATGTAGTTATGGAAATTAAAAGAAAGAAGAATAAAAAACAAGCATGAAGCAGACATTATATCACTGGAAGTATTATTACTACTATTATCCTTCTTTGATATTATTAAGATCCTAATACAATTCTTTTAGGTTTATCAGTGAGAGTGTTAGAAGTTAAAAATGTCGAAGATGAAACATTTCCGTCGGTTATTGCTCAAGAACAATGGAAAGCATCCGAGGACACTATCACAATACCTAAGGCAGCTTTACTTGGTAAGCCTTCCATCGTATCCGAACGTAGAATTTAATGTCAATGTATCCAAACGTTTAATTCTCTCTTTACTAAATACAATGTAACATTATTTATGCTCTCTCTTGTCCTGCTATTTTTTTTAAAACAGGTGCGCTTACAAAAGATTTAAATAAAACAAGAAGTTAATTATCTTTATATTTAACATACGACACCTTCCATAAAAGCATCTATTATAGCTAGGCATGTATTATCAGGTCATGGATCAATGTATATTATTAGTCACCGCCCCAAATTATAGAGCCTCTTTTACAAAAACAGGTACTATGTAGCCTTTTGTAGCTGGTTTGAATAGTGAGTGAGAGAAAAAGACTCATTATGACCTCTAATTTTGTTTGGTTCCCGATGTCCCTCAATAGAGCGATTCCCCTTAACTATATTCTATTGCTGAACTTTTAGTTACTGTAAAACTTGTTTCGTTACAGATAATCGCCAAGTCGATCTAGTCCGCATAGTTTTCTTCGCTTTCGATCGTCTTGAGCAGATCCTTCCGCCCACATTTGGAAAAGTTCCTCAGTTTCTACCAAAGTCCTTTCAACCCGACGTCTCTTCTACTACAAGTATCAACTCTGAGAGAGAGAAGAGAAACGTCACTAGAGTTTTGAATTCTAAGGTTTGTTAAAAAGACATAAACAAATGTTTGAACTGAACAAATTAAATCTGAGATTAGCCTGTTGCTGAAAATTTAGTTGTTACTTCTCTTTAAATTAGAACTTATAATAGATGTAAGTATCTTCGAAAATCATTTAAAATTGGTCAAAATAGTAAAGCTTTAAGATAGTTAAAGTCAGTTTAGCAAACTGAACATATTCGTTAAACTTTTCACATAATTAATTTAAATTCATTTTATAATCACATTTTGCTTTACTGCAAACAACCTAGCCGTACGCGAAATCTTAACGTAAAAGAAGTATTTTAATAATTATATTCATAATGTTCAGGTGATATCAGCGAGTTTGGGCAACGGCCGCCATATTCAATTATCGCAGATGGTTCATTTGACAATGAAACACTTGGCAACCGAAAACGTCACTAATCCGGCCTGCGTTTTCTGGGATTATACTTTACAGTAAGTTTAAATTGTGTTTATAGCTTTCTGTAACAAACTTGGACAGTTCATTTCGTCATAAGTGTAAACACATGGAGTATTAGAAAGACAATGTAACGTTGTATAAATGTTCTTGTTAAAGTAAATAATAATGTGTAATAAACATTTCTATCATCTTATTAACATTTTCAGATTTTGATTTAGAATAATGTATATCGTCAATATGACGTGATTTACTTTTTCTTATCTTGTTCCTATATACGATCAATTGACTTACTACAAGCATATGTTTTGTTTTTAAGTATTGTATTTATAATTAATTTTAAATAATATTAAAACAGGAGTATTCCAACATAGACTTTTTATATATTACATTATACTGAATTGGTCTTACTGTAGGAGTACACCAAGGTTCTCATATGAGCCCGTTTCTATTTATTGTGTATGCTATGTTTTTGTGTTCTAAAGCATACATATACACATATATCACAGATTTCCAATAAAATTAGGTGGACTAATGATCTCTATTGCATCTTACACCGCATCTTTCTATAAGTACTTTGATATCTAACATAAATTTGAACTTTTGTTATTAAAATTTGCTTATCCTTCAGTATAATTTCCATGTAATTATCTTTGTTTCTATGTTACATTTAAACTTCTTATAACTTTATTCGATAGCTAATTCTGAATTTACTTACAGTGGCTGGTCTTCTGAAGGTTGTCAAGTAGAATGGACCAACTTAACACATACAGGTTGTGCTTGCTCGCACTTGACGAACTTTGCAATTTTAATGGACGTCCATGGAGTAGCTTTGAGCGCTGGCCACGAACTGGCTCTTCAGACCCTTACTTATATTGGATGTGGTATTTCCACTGTTGCATTGTCTGCTGCCATTATTGTCTTCACATGCTTCAGGAATGGCAAGGTAATTTAAATACATCTATTTACACTACAAATAATAATAATTTGACTACAGCTAGTCTTGTGATTTGAGCCATAGCATGCTCGGCTCACTAGAACACAGAAGATTCCCAATAGGGTTGAAATTTGGGAAGTTTTTTAGTATTTTTAAATATTTTACTCTTCTCGTCTCTGTTTTGAATTCAGGTCAGACTTTTATTACCTTTTATTTTATTCATATAAACATATACATACAATCTTAACATTCCTAGTTTGCTTATATATAACAACTCTCTTCGTCTATCAATTTATCATTATGATATAAAAAAATCACATTGTTTATATTTCCTTTTGCAGTCAGACCGAGCGCTCATTCACAAGAACCTTTGCACCTGCCTGCTCATAGCTGAGATAATCTTCTTAGCTGGTATAGACAAGACACAGAACAGAATATTTTGCGGAATGATAGCTGGTCTCCTACATTACTTTTTCTTGGCCGCTTTTGCTTGGATGTTTCTGGAAGGTATGAAAAATATTTAATTCGTACCAGCATCTCTACTGATTTTTACTATTTCTTTATTTATCTTTACGACTGTAAAATTCATATACAATATCAAATCAGAAACGTATCGACTCTCATAGAGAGCGGACTGTTTGATTGTCACACTTGTTCAAGAACGATTAGCGATTTCAATAAGAGATGTGTAGATTTTCTACAAAAAAATTATTTGCTCGTAATCATATAATAATTGTTACAATATCCTTAATACTGGGTGAACTTTCAAATATAAATATCATAATCCTTAGTAAAGTACCCTATCATAAGTCAAATCAACCGATATACTCTTTGTCTCTTTTATGTAACAAAACGCCGAAGCCGCCTAGATTTTGTACGAGTGTAGCAAATGGTGACGTAATTTCTTTAATGCATCAAATGACAGTAATTTTTGGGAAAAGTAATTAAAATTATTCATATCATTGTATTTTTAAAGTACAATAATAGCAAGGTATTTTACCGCGAATTATTTTATGTCAACATTGTTTACAAGTTATTGTAGAATAGGCCAATCGTCCAATTCCAGGTTTCCACCTATACGCGATGCTAGTAGAGGTATTCGAGCCAGAGCATCCCCGAGCAAGATGGTATTGCGCGTGCGCATATCTGGCACCTGCGCTCATAGTTTTCGCTTCAGCAGCAGTTTATCCCGCTGGATATGGTACCTCGAGACATTGCTGGCTCTCCACTGACAGGATGTTTGTTATGAGCTTCGTGGGACCCGTCGCTTTGGTACTTCTGGTGAGTGTTTTGGCTCTATTTTGTTCATAACTTTGGCATTGTAGGAGCTAGTTCACCTGTACAATTTCATAGCTTACTAACCGATATTATTTCTTAGATGTTTCATTCATTCATGTGTATTGTGTTAGCCAAAACATGTGAAGCCTTTATTAAAATATGGTATTGCTCCTATTTTATTACGCTTACATTTAATCAATATTTTTGAAATGGCATACCATTGAAGTTCGGGAGATATAGGCATAGACACAGACATAGACAACAATTTATTGTTCACCAAAACAGAAAGTACAAAAATGCACAGTAAGATAATAGTTACTTGGTAAAACAAAAGGCTGCCTTATCCCTAAAAGCAATCTCTTCCAGGCAACCTGACTCAAAGGAAATTCTTAAATCTATAAGTAAATATTACGCAACAAAAAAAAGGAAAAAAAAATTACATACATGGACAGCAGATACAGTCTAAAGTATTGTAAACTAGCACAAACATTATTGCGTAAGACTAACAATGTCAAATTCAAATGTTTTTATTCAAAATAAGTTCCACTGGAGAACACTTGTTGAAGGTCATACATATAGGTTAAAATTTTATTTTACTTCCTAATCTATGTACACCGCTTCGCATCGTGTTATTGCTGTTAAGGAGAAGAAGCGGCAAGAAACTCCCCAGCAACACGTCTAGCTAAAATTTGATTTTCTTTATATTTCTCTTATTCTATTTATATCTCAAGTTCTTATATATTAGTGTAGTAGTGTAAAACTTCTCGGGAAGAACTTGTTAGATTTCAAAATTGCACAGCTGGGTTAGTTTTGGTTAACATTATCCCGTCATAGAATAGTGACGTAAGTTTTCAGCCACGACTTATTCACGATGAATTTGTACTGAAAGCCATTAAACTCTTCCCTGTGTTGCGCTAAAGTTAATTATAAAAATCTTTCTGCCTCGCAACCTGCCTACTAGTTGTAATGTTATGTTGTTCCTATTTCAGGCTAACTGGATATGCCTCAGTATGGTTATCTACATGATGTGCACACACTCTACAGTTTCATTAAAAGCAAAAGACGATTCAAAACTTTATAAAATACGGTAAGATTTTATATTTCTAATAACACCTGCCCAACAAGTGACATTAGCGCTAATCGAATAGAATAGAAAATTTATGGGAATTACATATCCTTACGCTAAGTACTTATTATGTACATACATACATAACTTCACGCCAGTTCCCTTGCGGGGTAGGCACGAACAACAGAGCGCCGTTCAGGAATTCATACTTATTGTGTCATTCCTATATATCTATCAGTGCAGGACGGAGAAATAATACAATTTCCTGCAGCCGGGCGGCCTGTCGTAAGAGGCAACAAAACCACCCACAGGTAGGGTGTTTGCTCGACTGGATTGTTACCATCCCTGGTCTAGAGTATGCCGCCATAAAAACCTGGAGTTATGGTGTTCGGGCATTAGTGACCAGATTCCAGTCTCTCTTAAGAGAGCAGCAACGCATTTGTAACACCTTTGATGTTGCAAATGTCCATAGGCGATGGTAACCGCTTTCCATCAAGTAGGCAGTCTGTCTGCTGAACTCCTGCAATAAATAAATAAATTTTTTTTTTTTTCATTATATTCGTTTAGCGCTAATACTACTTGTCTAGAGGTTTAGGATTATTTTCAATGTTGATTTATTTTCGATTTCCAAATTTTTCTTCTGGTCACATTGTTTTTTATCCTGTTATTTATATACTATTGTGGAGTTCGATGAATATTTGACATTGAAGCGAGGCCAAAGTATTGCGTGGGTACATTTTTATCTTAGATTTTTGATCTCCAATATATTTGCGTTTTGAGATATTCTTTGCCCAAAGTAGATTTTCGTTTAACAACTATTGATAACTTTCTAAGACTATCTGGTATATCCATTCAAAAACACAATGTGCTTGGCTATTATGTTTAGTCTCTTTACCTAAAATAGACATAAAATATTTATATCCTGGAAAATGAGACAGGGGTAAAACTAAAGAATTTTTCCAGTGGCGAGTAGCGCCTAGACAAAGATTTAATGCAATGTGACCTGTGTTCTGCTTGCTCTAATATATATTAAAATATATATCATATTATATTATATAAATATACATATATATATATATATATATATATATATATATATATATATATATATATATATATATATATATATATATATATATATATATATATATATATAATATAATATAATATAATAAGCTAGGTTTTAGCGTGCGGAAAAGGTCTAGGGTAAGTCTAGTGAGAAATAAATATTTCGATGTTTTGTTTCAGAGTATGGTTGAACAGTTCTCTCGTTCTAGCCTTTTTGCTTGGATTGACTTGGACTTTCGGTCTTCTATACCTCAACGAGCAGACCATAGTGATGGCTTATGCATTCACAATACTTAACTCTCTTCAGGGGCTCTTCATATTTATATTCCACTGTTTGCAAAATGATAAGGTTAGTAAACGATTTCTCATTGTCGTTTGAAATTATGTTTATATTATTGTATTTTAGGGTCATCTTACAGATGTAAAAAAATGGAATAAGTGCAATTGTACATATGTCGTTCTTTGACTGTTCTTGTTGTACGTGTGTGTGTGCGACTACGTGTGTGTGAATATGCACTATATGAAGACATTGACACTACCATATTTTTAAATATTTCATATGCATTGCTTACACTTGTATTTAGGGGTAATGCAACTGGGGCCGTTTTCAGACAGTCATATCAGAGGAAATAACGAAAAGTTTGGTTATGATGTTTATTCTGACGGGATCCAAACTCAGGCCTTTGCGTTCCAATGGTCTTGGCCGGTTAACGCTTTAAGCAATAGATTATACAGTCCATCAATAGCACAGAGCAAAGAAAATCGCATTGGAACGGACAGTATGTATACTCGACATGCTTATCCAAGCTGGCTTGGAAGCTTTGACACATCGGTTATCTCGATGTGCAGGTTTCATTCCGATGTTTCCTTCAACGTTGTCAGAAAAATGCCTAAGTTGTACATGGGTCCTGCCCAATATTCGAACCAGCCCCTTTGAGTTTGGGTCGCGTGCGATTTCCATTACGCTACCATGATTAATAGTAAATCAGTGTTTAATATATTTTCCATTGCACATTTCAGTTCCGGAACGAATGCGCTCGGCTTGGCCGTCGCCATCCTTGGTTGTCATGTTGCCTACACTTCACTGGACAACCTTCAGAAACATTAGCCCATAATAATGGACCTTCTGCGTCCACCAATCACATGGACACGAGGCAAGGCTCCGTGAAAAGTCGAAGGTATCACCAGTCCACAGCTGACGTGGACGACGTTGTGGACCCAAGGGATGTCACGGTATGTTCTAATATACAAAAAACTTTTTCCTAATTTAAGAATGGATAGATGAAGTCTTAAATTGTCGAAAGGTGAAATCTTAAATTGTTGAAAGGTGAAATCTTAAATTGTTAATAAGTGAAGTCTTAAATTGTTTAAACGTAAAACCTTAAGTTGTAGAAAACTTATGTTTTTTATTAGTGAAAATAGATAATATAGACTTTAGCTTAAAAATTCATGTGTATTTGTAATTAATTTATATGAAATATAGAATTAGATACAAATACTAATTTGAAATTTCCACTCGATTCTACAATATTCTATATAATGTAGCATTTAATGAACAAAATTATTGATCACATACGAAAGAGTTTTAGGGAAATATAGAAATGTATTTTTAATAGTGATCATATTAATATATAGTAAGTTATTTGTTAAGATAGATGAGTACGATATGATTTTTGAATCTGTATTGTGTGTATGTATCAGTATTAACTTACTCTCTGACATTTACACAAAAGCAGACACTGATAACAAATAATGTAAAAAGTTTTAGATTGGGCTTGGAAATTGCTTTATGGTGCAAAAATTATATGTTGCTTGCGTATCATCGGTGGCGGGATGTAAAACATTCATTTCGAAGCCATTTAGTGATTAATTAGCTTGTACAAATATACAGGGCCGTCTCTACCCCCGGGGCGCAAGGGGTGCGTGATACCAGGACGTAGAGACCTAAGCCGATCTCCTTATTCCTCCACATACCATGCATATCAGCAATCTGTTACTTATGAAAGTTACTTAACTAGGAACAAATATTCATTATCTCATAAAAATATAGTCAGAAACAGACTAGGTATTATTTAAAATTCGTCTTCTTATTGTTTATTACAAGAAATTAAAATTATAAAATTGATCTTGAAATTGTCAACAATAAATAATACAAATTAAATTTTGTTGTTGGCATGAGGGCACAAATTGGTTTTCGCACCCCAGCTCCCTATATGGTTAAGACAGCCCTGCAATTATAGTAACAATAAAAGAACTAACAATGATTATTCAGAGCACAGCAAGTACGTCCGGAGCGGCAGCGTCAACAACAAATAACCTAGTGATCAACACACTTAACGTTGTTGTTAACAACAACAACCACAATAACAATAACGTTATCAACAACGCAGCGGTCGCATCACTAGCGGCCGCTGCGGCTGCACACAACTACCATTCGAATAGAAATCGTAGGACGTCACAAGAGAATCCGAATTTCGCTTCAAGTAGCTTTGGACCGAGTTTAAACGCGACCGGGGCTAATTTTGGGCATAATATCCCGGAAAGAGAACCACCAGCTCCCATGACGCATCTTAGAAATCCAATAAACGCTGGAAGTGGAAGATATCCACCCGGATATAGACAAAACGGACAGCAAGGTGCGTAAATGCATTTTATTTAGAGATAGGATTAAAAAAAAGAATTGAAAAGAAAACCACCAGAAACCACTACTTTGGCTTTTGTAACTAATCAAGCTAAAGGCAGCTCAATTTCATTGTGATTGTCCTTATTTTAAATTTTTTAACATATTTTACGTGTCTAAGTTTGTTAAATTTTGACTAATAGTTGTCCAATGTGTTATTTTGGCAGGTAAGTCGTTTTTATTTTATTTTTGTATCACCTTTCAGTTAAAATTTTCACCTAACTAACGCTTCCAAATTACTAACTTATATTGTTTTTTTTTGGGTCATTAACAACTTCTTCCTTTAGTGGTGTGGTGGTTTTAGAGGAACACTCGTTGCATCCTCTAAATATGGTATATCCTAACAGTAGTTTGATATATTTTCGTTCAACTACAGTGAAATCCTATCTCTATATAGATGCATTTTCGCATTGCTTCTGTATCTTTTCTAGAATAATCTAAGATACGAATCTGTCCACGTCTATCTGTATCTGTGTATTTATAAATCGTCAAACATAACTTGTCTATAAAATATAAAGTATAAATTATTTTTAATTGAAGTAGTTTTTGCAATAATTTTGGTCCCTTCAAAAGGGTATCTCAGGAAACAGTTTCTATATTTAGGTAGAATATATTGCATGCACATAGCATGAATATCTAATAGTAAAACAAAAAAGGTACAAAAAATGTATTCAGACCTAAAACGACTTAATGATATAATCGTGCTTTAAAATATGTTTAAAATTTTCTGCATCAACATTTTTCATATAAATTTAGTTACTGTGCAACTTCTTGCAGAGTGGAATGCGAAAGGCTCACACGTTATGTTTGACCCTATATATACATGTACATATATAAAATTATATACGTATGTGACATTTTGATATAATACGAACAGAGCTACAACATACAACCGGAGGTGGCGCGTTGGAACATTCGCCCTACTGCACCAATATACGTACCGAATGACGATGCGAGGTCAATCCGCGTACCGACGCCACAAAACATACCACATTCGTCATCCCACACGCACAGTATCGCGTCGATGCATAGCTTCAGGAATAATATCGATGTACCGAACGAATATCAGAACTTACGGTCACGGTCGCCATCTTGTTTCTCTAACAAGATGGCCGCTTCGATTGGCGCTAACGAATGGGCGGTAATGGCGAACAGCGGGAATGCATGGAAGGTGAGGGGTGGGCTGTAATATAGCTTCCGTGAGCACTTTTAGAGTGTTTTTTTCTTTACAATTGGAGTTTTAGTAAGATCTCGAAGAACTACAAATAATATTTAAGTGTTTATCATTATTTCGCTTTAAGTGTTCAACTACTAATTGCTTTAGTATAATAAGTACCAAGAGCTTTCAATGTATAGGTTAATAAAATTATTAATAGTCGATAAGAAATTTTGTTACTAATTGATTGCGTCTTCACTTTGTAGAAAACTGCTGAAAAAACTCAAAAATTTAAAGCACATCTCGTAATTTGATTCTACATTTTAATTTGACGTTTCGATCAGTTTTCAATAGCCGTATAAACGTCACGTTTGCTCCAAGATTTAATTGCATTAAATATAACACATATAAGAAATAATTCAGGTTATTGTATTATTATTATATTCCTTTACAGCTGTCGGTACCTAATTAATCGAGCAAAATGAACATTTGCGAACTACCCTACTTTTCATTTTAGTACTCTGCCTTTTTGCTGACGTTTATAAACGTTTCTTTTATCATATTTAACAAATAGCTCTATTTACTGAATTAACGCATATTACAAATTGACCATTGTAAAGACGCCATGAACCCTAATGAAAAACTTAAATCTGTACTGTATCCTAATAACGTATTGTGTATTCATACAAGATGTTGTGTTAAAATTGTAATGTTTTAAATTTTGTTAGAAATAGAAGTTTAATAGATTTTCTTTGTTTAGAGGTATGGTTATAATGTTTAAAAAACATGGAGTAAGTATGTCATCGATTTTTTTTGTAGGTACTGTAAACTATACCATTGTTGAAACTCAAGCCTCAATGATTGGCAGCTTATTAAATTGCTCAAAATGTTCAGAAATCTTAATATATTTTTCATATTGTAGCCATTTAATGATGATGTTATTGGATATCTACATAATAAAATAAATATTAAGTTTTCTTCATATTTTGAATAAATTGCTCGGCTGCCAATCATTGGTTGGGATGCCAGTATTGGTAGTTTCCATATTAAGTAAAGTATTATATTTTTTTCCCAAAATTTTTGTGGTGTTGGATTATGGGGAGATCTTGCTAAAACTTCTCAAATCACATACTGAATGCATGAGAGTTAACTATAGAAAACATTTGCATGATTTCATCCTAACTTTCATATAATTCGAATGATTTCATATTAGCCCTACCCATCTCCTTCTATACATAACACTTCATAGTATCACAGCACTGATTGTTAGATTAAAACATTTTTAAGGGGGTATTCTGGTTTAGAAGCCCGAATTTTAGGTGATTTTTTCGGTCGCGATAAAAAAAAACAAATATTTTTACTATACATTTTTTATGTTTTTTTAATTGATATTTAAATAGTACAAAACATTAATAAAATTTATAAAAAAATCAAATTTCAAAAAAGCTGCAGCCCGGCAAAGTAATGAAAAAAAATATGAAAAAATGGCACATCATGGTGTGCAGGATATCAATCCTTCCAGTGACCTGAAATGGAAAACAATTAATAGTCCTTAAAGAGGAAGAATGTAGTTTTTTCATCAGTCCCCACTTTGCTGGGCTGCATTTTTTGAAATTTCTTTTTTTATTCAAATTATATTTATGTTTTGTACTAATTAAATATCAATTAAAAACTTATAAAAGAATGGATAGTAACAATATTTGTTGTTTTTTTTATATATCGTGGGAAAAAAACCTAAAATTCGGGTTTCTAAACCAGAATACTCATATCGTTACTATTGTTATAGTTCACGCCATGTTTAATGTCTTCTCCGTTACATACAGAAAAAAAATATTTTGTATAAAGATGCCATCAGCTACTGATCAAGAACAGCGAAATATTTATGTAAAAGGTTTATACTAGATCAGTGGTCTCCAAACTACGGCAAATACTTACTAAAAAGAAGCTTTAAACTTAGAAATTTAATTTGAGCATAATAACATTGCAAAACTTGTAAAAAATACTAACGAATTTTTTTGTAATTCCAATTTTCCACTGACAATAGTTTTGTAGTGAATAATGGTGGGAAAACCAAAAATTTGGCCCTTGGAACTTACTGGAGTAATCAGTATGGTCTTAAGGCTGGCAAGTTTGGACCTCGGTACCTAGATCATTATCACAACACAAAAACTGAATTTGATGTTCAGTAACAAAATAATTATTTTTATTTTAGGTGATATCATTTAAATAAACTCTTACGGGCTAACGAAAAGCTAAAATAGTCACTATTTAGAAAAATAGATAAATTAGACAATCTTTCTGAATGATAAATATGATGTAGCTCTTTCATAAGCATGGTCACGGTCTCTCTTAATTTTAAATCTATTGACTCTCAATATGTGACATGATGCATGCTAAATGCATGTTTCGATATGATATATAACACATTTAAATTTATCTTTTACTAAATTACCAAAGGTTGCTTAAATATTACATAAAAATCTAGTCTAGTTTACATAAACATCACATAATAAATTGAGCTGTCTTTTATATTCAAGAGATATTTCTAATAACTTCTCGAACTAGATCCTATTATATTTTATAATAGGTACTTATTCAAGAAATGTAATTCAATGCAAGAATATTAGATTTAATAGAATTTTATAGACCTTTAATAAATCATCTCACTTATTCAATTAATATCTATAACTTAACAAAACTGTCCACAGAACACTTCTTCTAAACACCACCTCGGCAACTCTTCAACACTACCACACCACGACACGTTATCCAGGCAATTGGCGCAGCAGAACCACATTCACAGCCCTTATGAATGCGAACCAAATATCGCTCCCCCATCTCCAAGACATGCTATAAAGGATGAGGAGAGCCCTTTACACCATCAGGGCTATCAAACCACCCGGAGTTACAACCATGATTTTAGAAACCCCCATGTGTATATGTCCCAACATTCTCCTGGCGGGCAAGAAATGGTATTCAGGAAACATTACAAGGATGACAGAAGAAAACATCACCATCATCACGGAAGCCAGAATATTAACCACACGTATTCGGAAATCGCTAACCAACAAGGCAGAATGTATAGACGAGGTTCCGAGCAAGAGTTTCGAGTTATCCAAGACGATCCGGTTTATGAAGAAATTGAAAGGAACGAAACACTCATGTCGGATGTGTCCGACGATAACTCCGGACCAGATAACTGCAGACAGAATCCAGGACATCACGGTTCTTCAAGTTCGAAATTTTTCGGCGATCATCGCCCCTTAATCTCCTACAGTCCAGGGGAAAGACATCATCACGACCAAGAGCATTACGGAAAGTATGGGAAATGGGACACTCTGGAACGCTATGATCCGAGGCACTATGAGAGTGGTAGACTGATGCATCAGTACCACCAACCTCAAGAAAATAATATGCGGGCTCTGGCTGCAGTGCTTAACGGAGAGAACAATGTGGTCTGTCATCTCGAACCTCACAATTCGTACGACGTTTACCAACCGCAAAGTAGCAACCCGAGAACTGTATCCCAGCCAAGTTTCTAAGTGATCTAAAGTACAGTTTTGAAATGTGATTTGATTTCTCAGTGAGAAAGTTTTGTGTGTTAGCGACTGTTATAGTAAGGACTGTTGTACAGAGAAAATAGCGAATGAATTTTTCTATGGACGTAGTTTTAGACGTCGTATAGTGACAAAAATAAGTGATAGCGTTTATGTAGAAAACTTGCCATAACATGGACTTTAATTATATATATATTTATAGTATAGACTGTAAACGTAAATTTAAATCACTTTTTCCACTGTGATCCTATTTAAATATAATCGCTCAAGTTTCAGTGTTGCAACCACATTACAATGAAATGGAGATAATGTGTTTTGTCAAGCACAAGTTGCCAGTGATCAGGTCTTTTTATTACATGGCAATACTAACAGAAAATGTTAAAAAAAGGACTTGGTTATGGAGAGTAAACTTCCAAATGGTGTTTAAAAAATAACTGGAATTTTTTAGGTGATATTTTCTAAATGACAACTTGTGTTTGGCTTAAAAATAGCAATTTTGTATATATGGTTAGAGTTTCGTACTAGACTCTTAGTACTTCCAGTGTGACCTTACTGATGTCTTGTTGTTAATTTTGTACCCATGGCATTTTCGATACATTCGCATTTCTTTTTTTATATATTAATAAATAATAGTAAGTATAAAAACTGTGATGTCACGTATCGTTGCTGGGCTTAAGATGTTATGTTAGTGCTTTCAAAATCGACGGAGTTTTTGGCTTAATATTCAGTCTGAACAATAAACATAAGATAATAAAAGATAAACGTCATAATTTGACAGCAGGTAAATTTGTGGATCAGTGTTGCCAATTTCTTTTTTAATATTTCTCATATTAATTTTGAATATTATTTTTTTTCGTACTTGTCTGTGGAAACGTTTAATATCAGTGTTTTTGCTCTATACTGGTATTCGATGGGAATTAGTTGCAGTTTTACACCAGTAAGACTTTATTAGGTAAATACGTTGTAACTGCATCTATAATGCAAAAAATACGGGTGTGGAATTTATAGTAAGTAGTATACTTTGATTCTCAAACTAAGAACGAGGCTTGTGTTTTGAGTCATCGATTATTGACCTACATTAAATACGACTTGTTATCTTTTTAGAATTGGATTTTATTGAAAATAAAACAAATCTAACATTGTTTTTTATTAAATGGCGAGCTGTGATTGGCTATCATATATTCAGCAGTGACCACAAACTCCAAAAAATATGATATTTTCAAATTACGATATTTAAACTCAATAGTACAAGTTGGACATACAATTAACTCACATAATTTTTTAAGCTCTTCATCGATTTGTATTCTTAAGCTTAAGTTTGCTTTTACGCCGTCTTGATATCGACACTGCCATACAAAAATAAATTAACTCTATTTGTATACAGATGTTGTTGTACAGCTTATTATGACGCAGCTTACTTTGTTTAGTTTATAATAGACTGTGACGAGATTGTAGGCAGAGAGAAACTTTTGAGTACAGAGCCACTATTTTAATAAATACCTTATTTCCAATTTTATTTTCCAGATGTCAATTTACTTTATTGTATCATGGAATAACATGGAATTAGGAATAAAAATAAAATAAAAAAAGCCTAATAAAAGCTCTACAAAGTTGAAAATAATAAATCCTGCAGGATTAAATGGGCCACAAATCATTCTTCTCTTGCTTTGACGCTCGTCGCTCTTATTTGATATATTTTGACATGTATTTAATTGTGAGGTTTAAATGACCACTTTCACGCAATTCCATTGCGAAAATGTCGTATCAAAGTGACACAAACTTTATGTTATATTAAGCCTACTTTCATATACAATATATAATTGTCTAGAAGTTGCCTATGACATGAGCTGTAAAAGTCATTAGTTGTTACAAATGTTATTTTGCTTTTAGGCATTAGTAAAATATTTCGGCGCTTTATTATTTTATACATAAAATTGAAGAAATAAATTAACGGAAAATTTTAACAAAGAAGTGATGACTCTTGATGAATATACTCTGTTTTATAATAGTACATTATGGTACTAGTATGTAACATTGGTGATTACCGCCGAGGCGCCATTGAGACTCGAGCCGTAGGCGAGGGTTTTAAGAGAGCCGAGGACGGTAATCATCAATACACACGTGTATCATACGACGTTTTTCAACACACTTGTGAATAAAATAACAACAAAAACTCATTTTATTTAGTAGATAAAAAAAAGTTATATATGAGTGAAAGTTTTATTTATTAAACACGTACGAGTTAAAATTATCTATTTAAATAAGAAGTTGCATGAAATGAGCAAGCAATAGGAACATTAATTTATTTGTTCTATAGAACACGATCTTTTTTTTTTTAATAAAAACTTTTTTAAGAACAAAGCAACTCGACCAATAAAATTAAAAAAAAATAATCTATAACTCACTAGTGAGTTATAATGTTTTTTACTCACAGTTTGATAATGGGTGTCATTCTGTGCCTAATTGCGGTGACCATAGAGCCACTTTATGAGCAAGTGTGTTGAAAAATATATTTAAATATGAAATAAAAAACGATGTCTTCGCCTCGACCTTGCGTTACCTATTTTTATATTTATGGGTATTTATTTATGCTTCAAGAAATCCATTTTTTATACGACACCCCTGTCTGCAATCTCGAATTTTGAAAATCCATTTATTTCTGAAAGGTGTTTTGAATAAGTCCATCCAACCTATTATAGACTGACACACTTGATGTTGTGCACTTTCTGTACATTAGAAATTTAGTGATATGAAATAAAAAAACTATCTCGAATAATTAAATATAAAAAAAAACAAAAAAATTATTTCTACATACGTAGATTTAATTTTAAAGCCATGAAATAAAACTGTTATTTTATTCCATAGAATAAATAATATAAAATGAGAACGAAGAGGAATTGTTTGGTTAGAATTGATACAAGTACAATAAAACTATTGCAAATTTCTTTTTAAATAAGAATAAATATTTTTCGTGTATATTTTGAATCTGTGAAGCAATATAGTAGCCTGAAAGTGTTAAATAAATTTTTGGCCATCGTTTTTGTACCGTAGCACATTTATTTATGAAACATTTATATACTTTAAGCTGGCCAAAATTTATGAAACACTTTTGTAATTAATTGAGGAGTTTTATATTAAGGCACTTCGTAGACTGCCAGTTTGAATTCGACAATTGATATAATTGATTAATTGATAATATATATCAAGCACATATTTTGGCAATATAATGAATAGTCATTAAACATTATCAGTCGATAATGTGACATGTTTTGTATTCTGAAATTTATATTGTAGGAAGGCTATTGAGATTGTTCAACATACATCTTATGTGAAACTCACAAATTTTTCATGTTGTTTAATACGATGTTTATCAGATCTTTTTGAACAAAAGTTTGAATGTCGCCTATAAAAAAAGCCTACAAAGCCAATAAAATGTTTAAATTATATTGCCAATAAAAATAGCCCATTGTATAGTGGTTTGATTGCAAAACAATAAGCATCAATCGTCGGTGTCAAACTGAAATGTTTCAGAAGACTGTTGTAGAGTGTGGAAATGTTTATATGTTTTAAAATTGGGTATACTAGTCCATCTTAATCCCACTATTTCTAAGGTCTCGTCAGAAAATTAATCTGATATCAATTCTGAGTTACGTACATATTTAACTTTTGAAATTAAAATGGTAACAGATTGATGATCTAAGGAGCCTAAGTGTAAGTAATAATGATAATTGTACATTGTGTCATTTTGTATTTCTGTTATTATATTATTTTTGTTTTGATTGTATTTTAAAAACGTTGACGAGTATATTAAATGTAAAGTAGGCGAAACAAAATGTGTAAATAAATTTAAAGTTTATATAAATAAAGAGTGTCTGTTCTGAGAGAATGGCACAACTGGATTCAGTTTTTTTTATTTTCCTTATAAGACTATGTCTTAAATTATCATTGTTAGTACCCCAGTACAATGATTGGCATTCTATTATTTTATTCGAAACCTTAAAAAATCCTAATATTTTTGTTTATTTTGTAGCTACACAATGATGATAATAATATTATTTTTTGGCTGTAAAATAGAAAATATTCAGATTTTTTAATATCTTAAATAATGTGACCGGGTGCCAACCATTGGATGAGTTGCCGGCGATGGTATAGTTTACTCTATATGCAGAACAATGTGGTACAATTGTACTTTGTACATTATACCCACTGATTCTATCCATTAAGGGTCCTTTACGCGGAGAGAGTTTATCGCACGTTTTGGGGCGAGAAATCGTATACTATTTTCGTAGGCGATACTCTTTAGACAATAATCGCATTAACATGTTTATATGTATTAAACCAAGATACAAAAACTCGTCTTACGAATATGTAAAGTAATTATTACCAAGAGTTCTGTTTACATTACGACACGATTCGCATAGACATATTTGCCTACGATTTCTCGAATTGTCTAAACTAGAACTCGTATGACATTTTTTCAAGTACATGCGAGTATCGTACAAATCAGTGTGAACTAATTTTAATGAGCGACTTGCCTTTGAGTCCGGGGATGAGCACAGTATTTTGTATTTCGTTTAGACAGAGACGTCAATATTCAATGACCAGGCGATTATCCTCCTTCTATGTAAGATATCGTATGTTTAGTTTACATTATCATATTTTTTTCTCGCTTTTGACAATCGTTACTTTATGGCAAGAAACTCTATGTAAATGGCCCTTAAGTGTTGCGAATATAAAATTCAACTGCAATTCAATGCAACACCAAAGGTGCTACAAATGTGCAGCTGCTCTCTTAAGGGACACTGGAACCTGGTCAATAATGCCGGAACACAACTCAAGGTTGTTATGACGACATACTTTAGACCAGGGTTGGTAGCCATCCAGCCGGGCAAATGCCCTACCACCTGGCTGTGGGTTGTTTTGTCGCCTCTTACAACAGGCCGCCCTTATTTAAATTATATTAAAAGTTATTTTATATTCTACCTAAAATCCCTTAAGACTGTAAGTAGAATACTGAACCTCAGTCACCGAAGTCAATGGGTAAGGTTTCCAGAAGGTTGGCTACCTTACCTTGCTGGATCGCCATACTGATCCGTTGTCGGAGCTAGGAAACAACGATTTCATCCACACTTGATTTGAAATTCCCGCGGGATTCCCGGGACACAAAGTACCGCAGCATTTAAAAAAGACTAAGTTATCGTTTTAGTGAAAACTGTGTCAGATTAAGCCAATTTTTTTGCACCCGAACAACTACAAACCGCTCTCGGGAAAATTCCCGTAATAAAAATATCACATATTTTATTACATAAATTTTGCTATTGATTAGTGAAAAAACTGCATTGGAATTCGATTTTTTTTCAATATGACTCCTTAAATAAAAAAAATTAAATTAGCGCAGATTTGAAGTCAGAGAAATAGCTGTCGGTCAGCGAAAACCGTATCAAAATCGGCCCCATAGTTTTTACATGAATCCTGAACAAACACACAAGAAAACTAAAGAAAATTGCATCGTCTTCTCGTCATCGTTTATATAGTCTATTCCAGTTGTTATTTTAAATAGCTTCAATGTACAACAAACACGGCATATTTAGCATTTTATAATATTATAGATTTTTTTCAACGAAGTTCCATATCTATGGCAAGTTACTCGACGGTTGGAGGCTAGACGAAAAAAGTGTTAAGCGAAAGAAAAAATACTGATCACTCTATATTATTACACAGTTTCGAACTTTTATGCAATGAACAAAGATCTAAAATAATATCAATTATTATTCAAAACTTCAGAATAGAAGTCAAATAAAATACCTCACTTAAAACCGTTAAAACGTAGTTTTATTTGCACTAGTCGCGAAAACAAGACAATACTAATGTCTATTAGTGTAATATACAATATTTTGAAAATAGGTCTTGCCCTTCTAGCTATATAATTTCTACGATGGTATTCGATGGTTTCCGAGGGCCACCAATAAGATAGAAGACTAAGCGATAGGCCTCACCTCCCATAAAAAAAATACGCATCTCTGGCAGCTGGAAATAGCGGCTGGTACTTTCCACCCCCTCAGTTCTGCCTTATTTAATTTTATTATTTAATTTGATTTTAAAATAATTTTTACTTTAGTCGGCATATTCATTTTTATTTTTCTCCGAAATTATGAGTTTATACGCATTTTCTTTTCAGTGTGACCTTCTTACCCTCCGTCCCTCTCTCCCCCCACCAAAAAAACACTGAAATTCAGAGGCCGTTCTACTAAAGTTACCTCGCCTTCGATCGTCTCCAATGGCCTTCGATATTCTCCGATGGCCTTCAATGGTCTCCGATGGCCTTCGACGGTCTTAGAAACTTCATTCCAACCAGATGTCCCAAAGACACCTCATTAGTTTTTTTGTATAATGATATTCGAAAAGGTATTTAACATTACTTTTTCAGCACCATTTCATATAGATTTCGGCTGAAGACAATTTAACGAGGATTGCTATAAGTGGCCCAAGGTCTCACCTCGGTTGACTCAACCACGCGCCTAAGGATAATCCTGTTACGCCAGGCTGTGCCTTAGTACAATACTAATATCCATTTTCAACGCTAAAACAGATTTTTTATCACCGTAAGCGGACAAATGAAATGTGGGTACGGTCTCCTATAGGCGGTTGCAACACCAGAAGCAGTGGCAACGCTTTACTAGTCTGGGATGAAATAGAGGCCTCTGTGGTTGAGCGGGCTAAGCCTTTTCCGACCTACCTCACTATTACGCAGAGGTACATAGGATAAATTTCGGAAACTAATTTTGTTCGTTATTTACTATGGTCTGGGATGGCCCCAGAATAGTCCGTTGTGTATTTATTACCCATAACACTAGCGGAACTCGCTTAAATTGGGGATATACAATATGTGTTAAAAAGAAGAGGGATCGGATACAGGACATCGGGTGGGAATAAAGCACTGGAATCATGTTCCATTTGACGCCGATGTTCTGTGAGAGCGTGGTGTCACACCGATCGAGCTGGCCCTGAGTGCTGAAATCAAGATAATGACTCCAGTATGTCTCCATCTTCTTCTTCTTCGGCCAATCTCAGTCCACTGCTGGACGTAGGCCTCCCAAGTACGCGCTACGTATCCCGGTCTCCCGTCTTACTCATCCAGCCCCTGCTGGCGATCTTGCGCAGGTCCTCAGTGCCGTACCGATTTCCAGGCTCTCCCCGATATGATACGGAAAGTTCATGTATATTTACAACTTTACCATACCAGGAATCGAACCACTCACACCAACAATACTAACACCAATAATAACGAACAAGTTTGCGAAAGAAACACCGAAAAATGCTGTGTTTTTATATGTTTATTGCATGAGTTCACATTACAGGCAGCCGGTCTACATGATGGAGGGATGCGGTTACCATCGCCTATGGACATTTGTACCAACCAATGGTGTTACCAATGTGCTGCCGCTCTCTAATGGGAAACTGGAACCTGGCCTCTAATGCCGGAACACAACTTAAGGTTGTTAATGCGGCATACTCTAGACCAGAGGTAGTAGTCATCCAGACGGGCAAATACCCTACGACCTGGCTGTGGGTTGTTTTGTCGCCTCTTACGACAAGCTACCCGGCCGCAGGAAATTCTATTCTTTCTCCGTTCCTGCACGGAGTATTTAGAAAGCAGTAGCACATTGTTAGCATCTGAAGTATTACAAATGTCCATAGGCGATGATGAGCGCTTTCTATCAAGTAGGCCGTGTGCCTGTCTACTAAACTCATGCAACAAAAATACACTGTCGTTCGGGAGCTTGACATGATCTTGACGAGGCATAGACATAAGAGAGTTAATCTGTTTCGTTAGTCACTTTTTCTAATAGTAACTGAAGTAATAAACTAAGTCAACACTATAGGAAATTCAGCCGAAATAATACAAATCACTACATAGCTGTCCCGTAGTCTGTACATATTTATTAGTTCCTAAAAATCTCCACTGATACTGATTCGCTGATTGTCTATAATGATCATATTAGACAGATCAACCAAATTGAATAAACTTGTTTGTAAGACTGAAAGAATACGACGGTATTCACTATAAATAATGACGTTTAATGGTTTATGTTTTTGTGGATTACTTTGGTTGATTCAACCAAATCGAAAGGCAAAAATGAACCATCTACTATCTGTTTAACCGCTAATATTTATCCGCTATTCGCTTGCCACATAGTCGCTGCCTTTTATGCTTTTTCGATAGCAGTCGATAGTGACTGAAGTCAGACGTGTGAAGCCTTCTAGTTGATAATTAACTAAAATGTTATGATTTTCAAACGTCATAAAAATTATAGTTCTATTTAGTTTTTTACTATGTGCATTTTGTAAATATTATTTGATTATAAAGAGCATGTGAAGCAGTGATATTTAACAATCCGTATGGTCGTTGTGAAACGTATTCTTTAAAATACTATTGTCATTGGAAATCAGATAAAAATCTATAATGCTATAAATGTGATTTAGATTTGCGTCTGTCTACACGGCCTTTCGATTGGATCGATCATCATGAAAATTGGTATAATATATCTACCATATTTTTAACTGTGTGTATGTGCATCCGTGTTATGTGTGTGCAAGTGTGTAATACTCAATATCAACTTGAAAACATATCATAAGATTTTTTATTCCGGACAATGGTGTACTTCATAGGGATGTAAGAAAAGGTTTAAAACCAGAAATGTATTTATTTGTTAGATAAACTTTATTGTTAGGTTGTTTACTGGAATTCTGATTTCTGGTAAGGCTATTAATTTCGAAATAATTTATAATCTGTTGATGAAAGATCAGACATAATGGATGAGGCCTATGGGCCCCCACCTGCTAGGGTACCTAGAGTTGGTCTTGCTTCCAGCACTGGTGTATATGTTTATGACATGTTTCTAAAATAAAATACACCGAGGGGCTTTAGTGAGTATATATAATACGCGCCCATAATTTCGTAATTCGTGTTGCAGTACAGCTGATAGACTGACGGCCCCACTATGATGGAAAATGGCTACCGTCGTACACGGACATTCACAACACTAGCGGTGCTACCAATGTGCTGCCGGCCTCGTAGGGCGGTGGATGTTGGAATCAAGGTTCATGACTAGTCAGTGATAGCGGAACACAAAATTGTTATGGTGACACATTCTAGATGATAAACCGGATGAATAACATACCGTATGATGTAATGATCGCATAATAATCGATGTAATGGTGAACTACAGCATAACATCTAACTATTTTTAACCATAAGGGCCAAATTTAATAATATTTTTTCCGCAAGATGCCAGCTGCCATCAAAATAGCCGCACGATAACTAAGAGAATTATGTCGTCTCTTTTATTCTAATACAAATTCTATGTAATTAGAGGGAGAAAGCATCAGTTCAACGTTCATTTCAATTATCTGTATTTGACCACAAATTTGTGGTGGTTCCATCTTACCGGTTAATGTTGCACTTTTACCGCATATTTTGAAACAAAAGCCGGTGCCCGATCGGATTATGAGTTGCTATTTCATCCAATACGTGTGGAAAGCCGCCGACCGTAAGAGTTTGTAATATAGTAATAATATATATATATAAATAAGAAATGTAAGCGCCAATAAAATCATGGCGCTTTCGACCTTTTGGTCACTAGGCGCTAATTTCTTAGGGTAGGTAGCATAGGGATACGAATTGTAGTCAGATGTAGTAGTCATCCTGTCGGGCAAATCCCCTTACATTACATGTGAGAATTCACTTTACATTTATTACGCACTCTGAGTACGGAGTTATTGGGGCTTAATTGAGAAGTGATTTGGCTTATCGCATATATACGTGACCTTGCATCATCAGATTATCGTTTATTTCCAAAACATAACTTTTAAGATTGCATACATTCTAGTAACGTCGATATTCCAAATCGTACTTTGTTGAGTATTTTTCTGATCAGAATCAGAACGTTTACACATTCACTGCGTTACGGGAAGTATTTTCCCGTTTATGACTTTCAGACTGTGCAGCAGTTAATTATCGTTGACTTACCCCCGGTGCAGATGTGAACTTTCTAAGTTCCCTTGCACCTAGTAAGATATAATATTATTTCTTCAAATATATTTAACCCTGTGTTAACGGCAACTATGTAAACTCAAGTGTGTAGCCTATTAATTTGTTTAATAAATTTTATAAGCGAATAATTTCCACGTGATTATAACCTTTGAAGTCAGAACCTGATAATGGAAAATAGAAGTCTCACCATAAATCTGGCTTTCTTGATACGGGAACATATGACTAGTATAACAAACTTGGAAAGTTTTGTTGTTGTGCTGCCGCAGTGAATGTACTACGTGGAGTTACCAAAAAATGGCAAAAAGTGTATGTCATTGTATAGAAAAATAAATTGGGTAAGTGCTTGGGTCCTGTAGACATGACAAACGTCTCCTGTTTTTGTTATTCAGCTAGGAAACCATAAAAAAGCATTTAATCGAAAGTACCCGATATCTCAAAAACTACTGAACGGATATTGGATAGATAACACTTTATTGCTCACCAGATATACAATTTCAAAGAAGATGCACAATTATAATATTGTCATGGTAGAAACAATAGGCGGCCATATTGCTTAAAGCAATCTCTTCCAGGCAACCTAACTTAAGGATTAATTTAACCTAATCTGGCGATGTAGGTGGTGCAGATTATTACGTAGATCTTAAACAAACATACTTATATTACATATTTTATAAATTAAAAGACTTCATTGAAAACAAATTTCAGGGAGTATATTTTTTGCAGTTCTACCACTTTTTATTTAAATTTTAGAGGGGGATACAATTTTACGACTTTGAGAGCTCTTGACAAAATATCATTACTTTTGAAATTGAATACTACTCCTTTGGCCAGTTTCTGTCCAATGCCGGACGTAGGCCTCCCCAAGTTTGCGCCATATTTCCCGGTCTTCCGTCTTCCTCATCCAGTCCTTGCCGGCGACCTTGCGCAGGTCATCAGCCTGCAGAACTGGAGGACGTACTACACTACGATTAAAATAAAAAAGTTTTAGAAAAAAGTATTAAATTCTGAAAACAAGTGGTAGACCTTTTAAAATATGTTCATCAAACATTTGTTTGAATCTATAGAGTAGGTTTTAATGATACAGGATATTTTTTATGGTTCTGTAACCAAATAATAAAAGCAATACACTATTGTCAGTATGAAATTTTTATTGTGAATATAGTCTTATTTGTTAGTTATTTCGGACGTAATATCCGTAGTTGATCTCTGATATAGCACTTATAGGATTGTAATGTATAGTATCCATAGTAATTCAAGTGTAAAACCATTTTCCTAAGAGGATTAGGGCATGTACACGTGTAAGTCTTCGATTAGAATAAAAATAACTTAGGTTTTATAACACCTTTGAAGGTAGTCATGAGAAGTCCAGCGGCTGTACTTTATTATATAAGGTTTTTATCACTTCTTATCTATTCCTTCAGTTCAGTTCAATATTATTTTATTTATTACATGAGTTCAGGAGGCAGGCAGGCGAACCACCTGACGGAAAGCGTTTGCCGTCGCCTATGGACATTTGTAGCACCCAAAGGTGCTACCAATGTGCTGCCTCTTTCTAAAGGGGAGACTGGAATCTAGCCACTAATACCGAAACACAACTCAAGGTTGTTATGGCAAAATATGCCACTTAAGACCAGAGTTGGTAGCCATCCAGTCGGCCAAATACCCTACCATCTGGCAAAAAGTTCTTGTTGGTTGATCCATTCACCTTACCGTTGGTAGAAAATTGATGATAAAGTATATTTTATGTCAAATGTTAACCAGTTGTATATATAGAAGTATATGAGAATCGCTATAGGTAGTTTTGACTTGATCGTTTCAGTTTTAACCTGCGGCTAGTGTGTACACTTAGTACATTGCTAGTTGCACGAAAAATCAAGGGCTATAACTTTCAGCGAACTAAATGGTCTATAACAGTGGTCGGCAAAGTGCGGCTCTAGAGCCGCATGTGGCTCTTTGGCTCCTTAAGTGCGGCTCTGGCACAAATATCCACGAAAGGCGCAATAATAAATCTTATTGATGAGAACCTGGAATCATGATTAAAATTAAAAACAACAAAATACAAACCTGACTTACTCAAACTTTCCAAGGAGATGCAAGCACGTTGTTCGCATTAATAAATATTTATTAAGTATGAAATTTAGTTTTATTTAGTATAACTACTTACTTAGTGTAATAAAAGTTTACTAAACAAGCAGATTTGGCTCCCAATTTTTTTTTAAATTATTGTAATGTTCATACTTGACTCTTTGGCTAATAAGTTTGCCGACCACTGATCTATAATATCGCAAGCTTTAAATATTTTTTTATAGACAATGAAAGCTACAGAAGCGAAAGAAAATTATCGCTCAATAAAATATGAACAGTGGAAAAATGGATCGTTCGGGAAATATGTATAACAGAATTTGCTTTTCACTTTTATTGACAATATTATTGAAGACGTGTAATGCTGGGAGAGTGCAGGCTGCAGTTAACTTTCTGTAAGTTTCATTTTTTAATCTATACCATAATAATATAGTATATAATTATAAATATATTTGTTTGTATAATTATAGATTTGTTTGTTTCTTCTTTATGGTTTTGGAAATGAATCGATTGTCATTTTTTTAAATTTATCCATTCAATTTCATACAATACATTAGTAATAAGGCAGCATTTAAACTTATGAGGTTTGCCTGTGATACAACACATCCTCGAGTTAAAAATTAAGATGTTATATAGATATAACTATGCAAACGCACCCACATACAAACTTCTATATACATGACGTACATATAACATATATACACATTCATATAATTTATACACATATATACTTGCACGTATGTATATTCATAAACAATAAAACATAAACACAGTTGTGAGCACTCATACACACAGACTGTCACTGCAATTGTTCTAGGAAGTAGTTTTTAGTAACTTTAATATTTTCAGGCTTTAAAGATTCCCTTAGTGTAATGGGTAAAACGTTGATTAGTTTGGGTATTATGTAGTTTGTAGTCATTTGGCATGAGGTCCACGACGATCATGGTTTTGGTATTTATGAACACTTCTGATATCAAGAATATAGGACTTTTTCAGAATACGGGCATGGCAGATGAATAGAGTCAACTGTCTGCATAAAAGTTTTAATTGTTTTTTAATTATTTACATATTCTGTGAACTGCTAACTAGATACCACAATATTATCACTTGTTTAAATTGTTCAATATGTAAATGTAATAAACTCTGGCATTGCAGAACAAACTCTTCTTACCAAGAAATAGAGCTTAAATTGGAATCAAGCTTATCACTTCAAGACATTCTGCCCGTGAAAGCCAAGTATTATGACAAGAACAGAGCTCCGAAACTCCTAGGACAACCGACAGTCGTGTATTTCCACGTGACTGTCTTGTCTTTGGATTCCATTAATGAGGAGAGTATGGTAAGCTCCCAATAGACTCTATGCTTATCCTTCATCCTCTATCTGGCCTGTCGTAAGCGGCGATGAAAATCTTACAACCAGGTACTGCTGCTGCTGCTGCCTGCTTTAGATTATGCTGCCATAACAACATTGAGTTGTGTTGCGGAATTAGTGACCAGGTTTCAGTCGCTCCTTCGAGGCGAGCAACACATTGATAGCACCTGTGATGTCGCAAATGTCTATACGGTCTATATAGATGACATTAACCATTTTTCATCAGAGGGGACGTTAATCTGTCTCCAGCAACAAGGAAATGACATTAGTTCTTTTTTGGATTACATATTTTGGTAAAAATAAATTCCTTATGACATCTAAATATATATATCTATATTCGTCTGTATATCACAGTTATTTTTCTCAGACTTTAAAGGAACTTGACAGGAAGATGTACTTCTATTTGGCGATAGATTATGATGCAGTAAAAACGCAAGTTTTCGCTATAAACGCTGAACGAGGCATGAAAAGTGTTAGTATAGTAGTAGTAGTATTTTTGGACAGATCTTGAACAGTAATCTTATGTTACCTTATTTTACCAGCCTGACTATTCGAAAGTCAGCTTCGTTTAGTCGGCTTCACTCTGTGAGCTCGATGCTCGGCCAACCTATTTTATTCGTCTAAGCTAAAGCTTAAATAAATTTAAGTATAGGAACTGTATAAAAGTATATTGCGAATATTTTTGCAGACATATGTCGCAGACATCTTCCTTGCACAATCATGGCGTGACCCGCGTCTTCGCTTACCCGAAAATATGCACGAGGAGTACAGGATATTGGACGTGGAATGGCTTAACAGCATTTGGAGGCCGGACTGTTTCTTCAAGAACGCGAAGAAGGTTACTTTTCATGAAATGAGCATTCCTAATCATTACTTGTGGTTATATCATGATAAAACTTTACTGTACATGTCTAAGTGAGTATAAAATATATATGTTATATACATAACCTAAAGTTTGTCCTATAAGACCAGTATACAGTAGTGCTATTTGCACCTATTTCTTTAAAATATTATGAATATTAATCATTATAAGCTACTTTCTTGTTTCAAATAAAGCATATACCACTCCACTCATCTCCTTCTCACTCCACTCTTCTCTACTCCACTCCACTTCGCTGAACTAGTACAACGAATAAAACTTATATTGGTATTCTACGTATAATCGCTTAAAATTATAAATAGAATACTGAGCCTAGGTCATTGAAGTCAATGGCTAAGATTCCTAGAAGGCTGGCTACCTTACCTCGCTGGATCGCCATACTGATCCGTTCTCTGAGGAAGGACCAGCCCTGTGAGAGTCGATTAGGCGTATTGAGACTCTTTGTAGAGGCTCATAGCCTCAGAACCCCATGGTTTAGGCGTTTCAACAGCAAATGGCACTATTACATAATTTTCATTGAAGGTTGCACATTTGCGCCACTTGAGTGATTCAGATTCAGTTGCGCGTCCTCCATTTTACTCTTTTATATTGAAACATAACAGATACATACATTCGAGATTTTAAATTTAGTTTTATTTAATAATGGAAAAGAATAAAAAACTACTATAGTACTGTTTTACTTAAGTACTTGATTCTTTTCATAGGAAACACCTACATATTGTTACAACTTAGGCTCCGACAAAGACAAATTCCACGTACAGATCTGCAGAAGCACATTTTATTACTTGTCGGCATTTGAACTAATTGTAATCCTTTTATAATCGTCTTCTTTTGTTCACTTATTTATTGGCATACATTTCTAGTTATTGTGAAGAACAGCCTGTCCTATTGTACTCGTTTACGGCCGCTCAGGAGCATCATTAGCCATGTGTTGCGGTTTATAAGTACAAGCTAATTCTAGGAAATTATGTCGACGTTGCCGGGCGGGCACATTTGCATTTGTGAAGTATAAAACGATGGCCTGATTGAGAGAGGGGGCCTGTTGAGCTACAACTACGATCTACGCGTGACGTGTGTACATTCGGGAATCTAATAGTGACGAACTTTGCGCGTTTTATTGAATTACGACCTTCTGCATTACGTTTGGATTTGTTGCGTTCGGTTATATTTGTACCTCTGTTATAGGTGTTTGCATAGTTCTAATAAACTCTATAATAATTCTAACGGCATTTTAATTCGAGTCCCGCAAAATCGTAACAATATTAAAATTTTGTAGAATTGAAGTGAAGGTATTCGTCAAAAGTTGAATCTTTTGGAATTGAAGGTTGTTATATAAAAATGAATGAACATATCTACAAACAATAGGAAATTTATTTTGTTCGCAATAATATTTTATCATTATTACTTTTAGATTGACTCTGGTACTGTCATGTGCTATGAAATTTGAGTCTTATCCACACGACACTCAAAGCTGTTCGATGATGATTGAAAGTTGTAAGTTTAAATACTTTTTAAGTCTTCATCTATCTTTCTCTTGTTTATCTTAGGCATTTGCACCAGGCAAAAGCTCGACCCATATAACTTGTTATCTAATCTTTAGCCAAGCTCTTAAATTTTGGAAATCCTGCGCCTAGTAACTCTAAGTAAAAAACTTTGTTTATTATAACTTCGATGAATTTATATCGAGGGGTGAAAGGCTATTTGTTTTAAGCGACATTTTATGACAGAATTGCCTTAATGGTATTCTTGCATCCTAATGTCTCAAACTTAAGGAATTATAATGAAGCTGGTTTCCAACTAAAAACTACAGATTTTTCTTTTTTAAATATAGTATGTAGTTTACTAATGAAGTCTTTTTGTGGGTCATTGAAACTTCAAACTCCTCTATCGACACAATTTCGCAAATGTCGCTTAATACAAATAACCTTGGACCTCTCGATATCTATTAGGGGGACCGGAAAGTAATATCGTTTTTTTACGTTAATTCAAACACATACATTTTAACGTGCTTTTAATTTTAATTATAGATACAATCAGCCTCACTAGAAACAACCTTTTGCCATCCTGTATACAAATTTTCAATGCCGGACCGATAAAAATACATTGGTTTTTAAGCAAAATGTGTAAAGATGACATTTTGGGTATCAACTAAATTTGCAAATGTTTTGCCACATAGAAAATGTTGAAGCAATTAGGATGAATGGAAATACGATCATGCAACATCGGTAGAGTATGGTGAGTGATGCAGTACCTCCTACAAAGGCGTTATTCCGCAACACGCTAATGAAATACCGCACGATGTAAGACGAACCCTGGAAAAAAATTAATTAGGGTGGTAGGTTCTCGGCCTCACCCACTATGCTCTCCCGATGTTGCACCATCGTATCTCCCTTCATTTCGATCGCTTCAACACTGTTTAAGTGGCAATAGATTTGCAAATGGATGATACCCAAAATGTCATCTTTACATTTTGCTTAAAAAGCAATTGATTTCTACCGAGCGTTGAAAGTTTGATTTTGATTTTTATGTGTTTAAATTTAACATAAGAAAACGACATTATTCTCTGGTCGCCCTAATATTAAGTCAATTAATTTACTATATCAATGTAATGGAAAATTGATGAAAATTCATAATATTTACTATAGTTTTCTATATAACAATAGTTACTGAACAAAAAAAAAAAACAAAGTAATTAATTTAGATTACTATGTTGCACAGCCTTGCCAGAGAGAAGCGTGCCCAGAAGGCAGGCTACATTGCGACGCTGGATGTCAATGCTAATTCGCTATGCGAAATATTAACCAGTTATTTGGTCATGGATGGCATGAAAGATTTTCCTGCAAATTTATTTGTAAGAACTCTTTGCGGATGGACCCCTCGGACCTAAAGGGAACGTATCCATATTATGTGACCCGTCTTCAAAATACCACGCTAGGTCACAGGACTGGTGAGGGGTCGTAGGTTTTCGCACGTAGTCGATATCCCCTAGGGAAATCACGTAATATTCTCATATTTGGCGCGCACCGTTTAGGGCTTTTTAAACGCCTTTTGTTTACCTGATCACCAGGTAATAGTTTTCTCTTCTTGATAATATTTTTTCACTTCTATAGGTATGCACGCACCCTTGACGTCAAGCGGTAAGCGCCGTATTAATAAAGGCAAATATAAGCCGTTTTTTTTGTTTTAACTGCTTTGCAAAATGACTTAAAATCATATTTATGAATTACTACGTAAAAGTAGTATAATGGTCTTGGCATATAATACGCGTGGTCACCAAGGGGGGGGGGGGGATAAAATGGATCGTGTAGTATGGGTACGTTCCCTGGTGTCTCAACTCAAACCAGAATTCTTTCAATGTTTCACAAATAATTTATGGGTTTCTTCTTTAACATTTCTAACTTTAGCCTTGTAATTCTAGTATCTCATACTGTTCACGACTTGGTGTTCATATGGAACCTGACGGATCCACTAGTGGTTAATCCTGATATCGAATTGCCGCAGCTCGATATTTCTAACAACTATACTTCGGACTGCACTATAGAATACTCTACTGGTAAGGTTAAATTATTTGTTGGTTTTTTTTTTATTGCAGAAGATCAGCAGACAGGCAGACGGCCCAGTCGATGGAAAGCGGTTACCATCGCCTATGAACATTTGCAACACCAAAGGTGCTACAAATGCGCTGCTGCTCTCTTAAAGGAGACTGGAACCTGGTCACTAATGCCGGAACACAACTCAAGGTTGTTATGGTGACATACTTTAGACCAGGGGTGGTAGCCATCCCGTCGGGCAAATGCCCTACCACCTGGTTGTGGGTTGTTAAGTCGCCTCTTAGAACAGGCCACCCGGCCGCAGGAATTTATATTCTTTCTCCGTTCCTGCACGGATACAATGTTTGTAAGAGAAATTTTTTAAATCATAATGAAAAACATTTAAAGCTAAAGAGAGATAAATAAAACCCAAAACATCCCTAAAATTGGACTTAGACCATCGCTGTTCTTCAAATCAATTGAGGCTATATAGAAATAATAAATACTTAACATTTGATCAAGTACGTTGCAGTCTAGCGTCTCAACTGTTGAAACGCCAAAATTTAAGAGGGTAGACAGCAACTATTTTAAACTTTTTCCTTTTTTATTTCTAGGAAATTTCACTTGTCTGGCAGTTGTCTTCAACTTGCGACGGCGACTTGGATACCATCTATTTCATACATACATTCCGTCAGCTTTAATCGTCGTGATGTCCTGGATTTCTTTCTGGATCAAGCCTGAAGCTATACCAGCGAGGGTAACGCTTGGTGTAACGTCCTTACTCACTTTAGGTAATTCATCTTTACAGATTTAAATTACTCAGACCCATTATTCATTTATTTTTCAATACTATCAATCATTATCATGGTCCCAGTGTTAAATCCTGGTTGGAGCGTTCGATTCGGAGCTCAGGATCTGCTATCATATTTTTCTATCCACTTGATCATTTCATATTGTAACTCCATTAGAGTATCTAAGTTCGGAATAAATACTTTTGTAAATGAATATTATCCCATAAACGACCCACTGTAATGTTGGGCCTTCCTATTTTTAGGAGAATAGATGGGCGGATTTCACACATTGGTTATCTAGATGTGCGGTTTTCATCATGATGTTTTCCTGTACTCTCAGCACGTGTTAATTGTGACAAGTCTCTAAGGAAGATCTTCCAGCGAGGCTAATGTTGTTCCTCGCAGGCCTTCTGTTATAGTTGAAAATTTGTATATATTCTTTGTATGTTTCGGGAAACGTTTGTGACCTCAATTATTGCACAGCGCCATCTATTGGTTTGTAAGTGTTCCACTACATATACTACTAGTTTTTGCTCGCGGCTTCGATTGCGTACAAGTCTAGAGGAATCTATATAAAATCGAAAAATTGACGATGGTTTGCTTTGAAATTTTTACATAACGTTACACTTTAATATAAGTGTTTTTAAACATTTTTTATTATATACATATATAAAAGCTCAACGTTTGTCTGTTTGTGTCTGCCTAACTTGAACAGTAGTCAATGTATTGAATTCCCTTATAATTTAAATTAGACTGAACCACAGTAAATAGTGGCCAGTTCTAGCTGATAGTAATGTAGCAGCAATAGATAGAGGTTAAACAATACTTCAGCTGGCAGAAAGTAGTATTCAAATCGTACTGCTAGTACAATGTATAGCACAGTGTGTGAGCGGGACGGATGATGTGCGAGCGAGATAGAGCAAATATTAATATGTGCGCGGGGCGCTGCGCTAGTCAGTAGTTCGTTGTCCGCTGCGATAACTAGACTATGCAGCTAGTAGTAGTAATATATTTTCACTTTAGCCTTTTTTGCAGCTACACAAAACACGCAATCCCAGCAATCCCTTCCACCGGTGTCATACGTGAAGGCAATAGACGTATGGATGTCATCATGTTCTGTCTTCGTATTCCTTTCGCTCTTCGAATTCGCTGTGGTCAACAACTATATGGGCCCTGTTGCCACTAAAGCCATGAAGGGCTACTCCGATGAGGATTTAAGCAGAGATTTGGACGCCTTTAAAGTAAGTTTTGGAGTTTTTGGCAGGAACTAGAAGAATGTGATTTTTTAAATGATGATGATGCTTTTTAAGAATATCTATATATCTATAATATTCTATAATTGTAAAAGTGTAGTCTTTTGTTCCTTACATTTTTTGTGTATGTCTGTTTGTTCGGGATTCAGGTAAAAACTATTGGGCTGATTTCGATGCGGTTTTCGCTGATAGACAGTAAATTCCCGGACTTAAAATCTGCGGTACTTTATATCCCGAGAATAAATAAATGAAATGAGAAGAATAAAAAAAAATAGATTCTGATGTAAATTTTCCACTGTTCTATAAAATCTTTAGTAAAACAATTGCAGTTGTGTATGCCTTTAGTAAAATAACTTATCCCGAGTTTTGACGGGAATTTCCGGGATTCATGTATTTTCATACTTATTTACTCCGCTGAAAATAACCTTTGATTTTACATTTAGCAAAATAACTGTTATCTTTGCCACATGTCTAACGTAGACAAAGTCGCGGGCAAATGCTCGTATTAATTATTAGAATTTAGTCAGAACCTTGAGTTGTGTTCTGGCATTAGTGCCTAAGTTCCAGTCTCCACTTCGTGACCAGCAGCACATTGATAGCATTTGGTGATGCAAATGTCCATAGGTTCATATTCCTTACTACTTTCCATTAGATGGACCGTCTCTCCAGCATGTTGAAATTCAATTTTTTTTTTCTCGGCATGTTTCCAATTGACAGTGGTTTGGCACTAGATTTTATAGATTAATTTTAATTTGTATATCAGCGCTGGGCAAAATACATATATAATAACAGCTCATAAATGTCCCACTGTTTTGCTCGGCTCTCCCTTTATAGGAGAACGGACAGTATACCCGTCACGCTTGTCCAAGGCGGCTTGGCAGGTTTGACACATCGGTTATCTCGATGTGCATGTTGCATCACGATGTTTTCCTTCAGCGTTGTTAGCACGTAGTCATTGTAACGACATGCACATTAGATCAGAAAACTGACTAAGTGGTGCATGCGTTCCGGCCAGGATCGAACCCACGCCCTTTGAGTCTGGGACGCGTGCGCTAGCCATTACGCTACCACGACGACCAAAATACATGCTTTGATTTATTAAAATACAAATGACAAAATACTTTCTCGCATGTATTTAAAATACAAAATAGAGCTAATCCAGTCCAGCATATTAAAATAAAAGAAGAATTTCCTTTCATGAATACTAGATTTTTAAATGTGCTATCAGACAAATAGCCTCTTGTTGAGGAGGAATGAATAAAACCTGCTAATGAAAAAAATCTTTCTATATCCTGATGAGTTCAAATGTATTCTGTAGCCAATAAGTATTTGAAATACTAACCATACAATACCTCAGTGTCAGGTATTTGAAATACCAATTACAAATTACATTTTTAAGAAGTAATTAAATTGCAAATACCAAATATATGTATTTGTATTTCAATTACGTATTTTAATTACAAGTAATTCAAATACTGCCCAACCCTGATGTATATAGAGTTTAATTTATTTATTTATATATTTAAATCAAAAATAGAAATAATTTTTAATCAAATTAAATTCCACTGAAGAACACTTTTTTGAAGGTGACATATATAAGGTAATAATCAAATCTACTACTACTATGTACACCGCTTCGAAACGTGACATCGCTGTTTAAAGAGAAGAAGTGGCAAGAAACTAATCTAGCTAAACAAGCAATAAAAAAGAAAAAGCTAAGCAAGCTTGAAAATAAGTAGTAATTAATGTATTTCGCTTTCAGCACATTTTCCCCAACACAGTGGATCCTCGCGCCAGCACCTCAGCATCGATACCGCAATACGATACCTTCTGTAACGGCCGAGAAACAGCAGTATATATCGATAAATTTTCGAGATTCTTCTTTCCATTTTCATTTTTCATATTGAACGTAGTTTATTGGTCAACTTTCTTGTAAGTTAAGCTGAGTGGTAGAATAACATTGTACTTTTAGTTATAGAGTATAAAGTACTTTACTAGTTAACCTTGTTTTTTTTAATAAAACTAGTCTATTTCTTCTACAGTCTCTTGACTATCTATTATTTTCCTTTCTCATCCTTCTTTTTGTGTCCCATGTGGTCTTTTATGAACTATGTTTTTATATTTATTTTTCTTCATATCAATTTTTTTATATAACACTAGCTGACCCCGCAAACTTCGTACCGACTCAGAATCAATAAATTAAAAAGCTGAATGATAATTGCAGAATGTTTCAACTTTAGTAATAAATGTGGTCGAAACTTAACCGGAACGAACACCAAACTTTTGACATTCAAAACCAAAAAAAACTTCACTTTTAAATTTAATTTGATTTCTTAACGACTTTTAAATTTAATTGATTTCTAAACGACGGGACGAACATCAAATGTGTGACAGGTAGGAATAGTTTCTAAGGGAAAGCGAAATTGTTGTTTTTACCATATTCTAAGCATTTTTTTTTCATATTTACTCACCTTTTAAACCTTCCCTGGATAATTCAAAACCAAAATTAGTCAAATCAGTCCAGCCATTCTCGAGTTTTAGGGAGACTAACGAATATCAATTTTATATATATAGATTTAGTAGTTACTAATCTACCTTATTGTATACTAAGTACTACGATTTCCTACTTACTTGCAAGTTGTTTTTTCACTACACGATACAATTCATGGTGATCTTGATGTATGCCAGGTATTGAGTTTAAAGATCAATCACAGAACCAGGATATTCTTCGCTCGCTTTCAGAGCCAGTTTTTGACATGCAGGGCAAAGATGTTTAAACATAATGAATGAATGCTTCTTTTATTTGATTAAATACAGACAGTATTTCTAAATAAAGCGGTAAAAAACAATTTTACATTAAGTAACAGGTATAACTATATTTTAGATATATCTTTCCTCGAGGAATGCCTATAAGGTTCAGAATCAAATCAGAGAAATTGTTTACAGAGTACATCTTAGGTCCATGAAGCATCACGACACATATACATAATTTTTGAAGTGAAACTTCTATATAGACGGCGTCTTAGGCTTTTTCTGTCACGAAAAAGCGTTACGGCCGCGTGGAAGAGCGGCATAAATTTAGACTAGACGTGGTGAGGGGCGGCATAATGTTAGAGTAGACTATCGATGTTTATATTGGTTTCGGACCGAAGTCAGTTTTTTTTTGATAAAATAAAATATGTTTAAATAAAAAATGCAATAATTAAAATATGAGTTACCTAACCAAATCATAATTTGCAGTAAACCTGCGAAAAATCGAAATGTGCGCTGGGACACATGGTAGAAGTGAAGCTTCAACGGACAAGTGGAAAAACGAATACCAAAAAGTTTTAACTTGAAGTTTTACGGGCAGATTGTTAATGTACTTGTCCAATTTGAAAACCTGCCCGTAAAACTTCAAGTTTTTTCACTTGTCCGTTGAAGTTTCACTTCTACTATTTTTATTTAATGAGTTCAGCAGACAGGCAGGCCCACCTGATGAAAAGTGATTATTATCGCCTATGGACATTTGTAATACCAACCTGCTGCCGCTCTCTAAAGGCTCTCTAAACCTGAACACTAATGGCGGAACACAACTCAAGGTTGTTACGGCGGCATACTCTAGACCACGGGTGGTAGCCACTTAGACAGGCAAACACCCTACCACCGGCTGTGGGTTGTTTTGTCGCCTGTAATTTAATTCTTCAAATTGTATTCTTTCTCCATTCGTCTATGGAACAAGCTAATGCAACGAAGAAAACTTAAAATGAACAAACTTAATAAATAAATGTATATTTATTACTATGGTAGTTCTGTGATATATACCTTAAGACTATAAGTATATATATATACTGTTGTTCGTGCCTACCCCGCAAGGGAACTGGCGTGAAGTTATGTATGTGTGTGTGTATATATATATATATATATATACCTCCTTACCGATTTCGGTAACGGCGACCCCTCAAATTTCATTATTTCGCCGCCTGTGGGCCCTAATGTGGCTGGCCAGACCGAATTTAAATTCCTGGCCACATATCGCACAATATAGTTGGCCAGCGGCGTTGTACGTATAGCTATAGGAGGGCTTGGGTCGCTCTTTGCGAGTTTGACGTTTGGTATCCAGATCTTCTAAGCGCTTCTTTTCGAAAGCCTTGACTTTTTTAAGACTATAAGTAGAACGCCTACGTGGTAGCGTAAGGGCTAGCGCACGTGTTCCAAACTCAAAGGGCGCGAATTCGGATCCTGGCCGGAACGTATGCATCACTTAGGCAGTCTATTGACCCTAATGTGCATATTGTTACAATTACCACGTCCTAACAACGCTGAAGGAAAACAACGTGATGAAACTTACACATCGCGATAACCAATGTGTCAAACCTGCTAAACCGCTTTGGATAAGCGTGGTGGGTATACTGTCCGATCCCTTACAGTGGGAGGCCCGAGGCCAGCAGTGGAACGTTTATGAGCTGTTATTATATCATTTCTCAAGTTTAGAAGATAAAATAATTCAACATCTATAAAAAATGCGATAGTAACTCGATCTGTCTGTCTGTTAAGCTTTCACAGAAAAACTATTGGAGTAGGTAGTGAATCGATTTTGGTGTAATTTTGTACATATGTAATTTTAATACCGAAAATGGACGTAGATACTTTTCATCCCGGGAGAAGGATAGTTTGTTTGCGTTATAAAATGAACTGAATTATCAGGGGGCAAATAGTACTGACATTTAACACAATGTAACCTGTAGGTATTAACGCGTGCTCTTTAAACAAGACGTATGCACTAGATTTTTAACGCCTCGGATTAAACTCTAATTACCTATATGAGTAGAATACTGAGCCTAGGTCACCATCTATGGGTAAGGTACCCAGAAGGCTGGCTACGTTACTCCTTGGATCCCCATATAGATCCGTTATCCAAAGTACACTAACTTAAACTAAAACAACATTTATAAATATGGTAGTATTTATAAATATGGTAGTATTAATAAATATGTCCCGTTTCTTTTCAGTATACATAGTATACATAAACACATCCCCTTTAAAACAATTTGCATATTAAAAATTATTTAAGATACGAAGATAAAATCTACATCCTTAGGATGTCATAAAAATTCATGTCAGACAATGACTGTACTCTGTAATACTGCATTCATGTATTGTCTGCTTTTGGGTATGGATCTAAGATAGTGTTTTAAAAAGGATACCTAGACATAACTAGACACAGGAACAATAGCCTGCCACGCATTCATTTCCAAGTGTAGACTTTTGGTTATTTAAGGTCAAGTGGATTTTTGATATGGGATTAATGATATTTTTTTTATTGCGAGGTGGAAAAGCTATTTGCACACCTTACTGCTCAAGATCAAATTAGCTGTACAATTTCAACACGAAGTGTTTTCCAAAAATATTTACACCACAGTACATACAGTATGTGTGTGTGTGTGTGTGTGTGTGTGTGTGTGTGTGTGTGCAGTTCACACGCAGTAGAAGTGAAATTTCACAGAATATACTCATAGACAGTTCTTCTCTAATTTTTATTAATACAAATATAATTCCTTTAGCCTACATCCGTCAACATATTATAATTCAAAATAAACTTACGTTTCACTTTAAATTTTTCACTGTTTTAGTCTAAAAATTGTTATTATCAGTTTTATTTAGTGCCAAATTACATTAAATTTACATAACAAATATTTATATTTGTTATGTATTTATTATTAATAAGCTTTTTTAAAAAGTTTTTTAAATACAAGCTTTTGAGATCCTGGATATCATGTAGCAGTAGAGTGCTAGCCAAGACAAGTAAAACGAGCCCAAATTCGACGGGTATATCTTGTTTAGTACAGGAGTTCTTATGGCCACCTTCCGACTCCATTGTCAGATCAGCTCCATGGTACCATGTTATTTATTATTGCATTGTCACGCGATATACATGTGTGCAAAATTTCAGCTCAATCGGTAACCGGGAATGGTCAAATTTAACTTGCAAGATTCCACCCGAACTTATCCATTGCAAATTAAATAAAAGCTTGTAATAATAATAAAAAGTAAGTAGCTCGTACTATATGTTACGTATACCACCATCGCCATTATCATCTCAATTCATTCCTGGGGTTGTCTGGAAGAAATCGTTTTTTAGCGACAAGACTGCCCTTTGTACATAATTAGATATAGTTTTAGTCTGTACATTCGTTTTCGTATTTGTGTACAATAAAGTGTTATCTATCTATCTAGTCCTTAAGCATGCATCTTCCCCTTAATAGCCACCATAATACGAATGCGCAATAGATTGCCGAAATCGAATGACAATTGTCGAAATTTGCATACAACACATTCGTCTAGACTATACGTGACACGCATGCCCGTTCGCAGCTCGGTTTGCTATGCAACTTTTTACAAATGTTGCATTTTGCATACCGCAGACCAATGAACCTTGTCTTTATTAGTATTAAATACTTTTTTATCACAGTTGCGTCATGTTTCATTAGCACAGACAATGTAATATATACGATACTTTTCTAGTCAGTATTCTACTTATAGTTTTGAGGGATTGTTTTATTGCGAATACAGGCAGACGACCTAGCTCATGGAAAGTAGTTACCGTCGCCTATACGCCTATAGGAGTATTTGCATTACCAATGGCGAAGCCAAAGCGTTGCCAGTCGTTGCAAGAGTGGAATAAAAAGGATGCGATAGGATACATAGAGGGATCAGAGAGGAGGAATCGGATAAACAGGATGGAATATGGGATTGGAATAGAGGATGGCATAGAGAGGGAAGGTCAGATTTTTTTTCCTTGTTGAAACACAGCAGAGAGGCTGACCGCCCAACTGTGATGGAAAGTGGTTACCGTCACCTATGGTATTAGTACGTATAGTACGTAGCATACCAGAGGTGCTGCCAGCCTTGAAAGAGAAACTGAAACCTGGCTACTAATAAAGCCAGTACACAACTCAGTTGTTATGGCGGCATACCCTAGACCAGGGATGGTAGCCATTCAGTCGCGCAAATGGCCTACTACCTGGTTGTGGGTTGCTTAATCGCCTCTTACGACACGGCGCCCGGCCGCAGGAATTGGTATTCTTTTTCAATTCCTGCACGGAGAGAGGCAAAGGGTAGAGGGAGGTTGTAACAGTCAACCTTTACCTCTGCTGTGGTGACGGTGATGGTGGTGCAACCCTGTTTCCCTGGGCTGTACCAAACTTCCATACTAGGACGTTACAGTGCAGTAACTCTGTTTTAGTTCCCAAGGTATTCTTACAAGGTGTATCTTCGATTTATGACTAGCTACATGTCATGAGTCTACCACGGCTTCACATATTAGTACATTATGGTACTAGTGTGTAACATTGGTGATTACCGCCGAGGCGCCATTGAGACTCGAGCCGTAGGCGAGGGTCTTAAGAGAGCCGAGGACGGTAATCATCAATACACACGTGTATCATACGCGTTTTTCAACACACTTGTGAATAAAATAACAACAAAAACTCATTTTATTTAGTAGATAAAAAAAGTTATATATGAGTGAAAGTTTTATTTATTAAACACGTACGAGTTAAAATTATCTATTTAAATAAGAAGTTGCATGAAATGAGCAAGCAATAGGAACATTAATTTATTTGTTCTATAGAACACGATCTTTTTTTATGAATGAAAACTTTTTTAAGAACAAAGCAATTCAACCAATAAAATTAAAAAAAAATCTATAACTCACTAGTGAGTTATAATGTTTTTTAGTCACAGTTTGATTATGGGTGTCATTCTGTGCCTAATTGCGGTGACCATAGAGCCACTTTATGAGCAAGTGTGTTGAAAAATATATTATATTATTAAGCAGATTTTGGTTAGAGTATTTTTGATTAAATGCTTTTTTCCGATTCTGCAGCAAAATTATAAACACAGTATACGTTCGTCACCTGTATGGAACCCTTCTATGCGTGAGTCAATACGCACTTGGCCGATTTTTAAGTTTACGACGTCATTACTTACTACTCGTAAAACGTGTACAAGGGACCACATTGAGCGACTTGTCTTTTAAGTATATTCGTTACATTTCAGTCACTCTTATGTTTACGTTTGGTTCATGTTATAAGCTGTTTGAAGACATTAAAGTTGAGGATTTGAGATTTTTGAATGTTGTCAGTGGTAGCTTAATCGTTAGCATACTCGGGTCCTTCACTCAGAGGACGCGGTTTCGAATCTGCCCGTAAAGCATGCACCACTTAGGGATGGTGCAAACGAGCCACCGACCACAGCCAGCGATGGTCAGTAACAAAGTATTCACACGTTTTTTCATATATTTTGAATGTACTCGGCGCACAAATATGGCCCATGACGGTTACGCCCTCCAGTAGTGGCTGCGATGCGCCGCTTGCAGCCACTACGAGCCACTACGGGTTACGAGTCGCTGTAGCAAAAGTAGCATGGCGCGCGACAGCCAGCGGTGGCTGTGGATTGTGGCTCATTTGCGCTCAGCTTTAGACAGTTTCAGTTTGCTAACAGTGAAGGAAAACATCGCGATGAATCCTGCACATCGAGATAATCGATGTTTCAAACCGCTTTAGACAAGGGTGGTGGTTATGCTGTCCGTTCGCCTACCGGGAAACCTGAGGTTAGCAGAGGGACGTTTATGGTGCTGTTATTATTATGATCATTATACACATATACATATTTAATATCAAATAAATTACATTTTTCTTTAAATAATATATAAAAACACATATATTTATAAAAAATATATAAAAAACCGATGTTAACCGGCAGCGGGGCCTGGGGTCCAAACTACCGGTGGTTAAGGCTCCAGAGAAAGAAACCCCCTCAAAATTCATGCCGTATCCAAAAGTGCTTGCTGCCTTTTGTATCTGGTCCTTCACCCAGCTTTCTAGAGAGAGCCTCTCTAGGTCACGGTCGAAACTCTTCGCTATAAGACCGTTGACTGTGATAACTATCAGCATTATGCTCGTTGACTACGGGTGATTATAATTATATTAAGTCCTTACATATGAAGTTGGCGTTTTGTCGTCCTAGCCACTTTGATCTCAAATATCTCCTCTTTTGTTTGGAATTCTAATAAAGTAATAAATTCCAGCCAAGCGAGTAGTTACATCTTTTTTTGATTAGGGAAAATCTGGTTGATCTACCCACCGCGGGTTAAACACGATGGAGGAACGCAGTGTAGCCTCATGCACAGGCAGGAGTTGTTAAAACTGTTTTTTTTTAGTTTTCGTGGTAATGTTTTTTTTTAATGACGAAAAGAGTTACCTTTATGAAATTTTTCAATGTACATAGTGAAACACGCACATGACCGATTTTTAAAAATAAAACTGTACATCTACAAAGTCATTTTCTTTCAAGTAAGTATTCATTATTAACTCCATGGCATATCATAAGTAAATCATTATATTAATACGTGAAGCAAAAACTGTACCCCTTTGTTCGAAAATTGCGCGGTCGGAGGTGTATGAAATTTAGCACACTTATGCTTTATATAGAGAAGGAATGCAGAATGCTATTATTTAAAAAAAATATGCATAAAAAATATATTAAATAAATAAAAAACCATTACACACACTACCATGTACTTGACACACACGCATATATACTCTTTTGTTTATTATTAAAGTCAAATTATACACTATTAATTTGACTTTAATAACGCCTTGGCGAAATTTGTGATTATAGAAGTATAGTCTTTAGGACAATCTTAATATATATAAATCTCGTGTCACAATGTTTGTCCTCAATGGACTCCTAAACTACTTGACCGATTTTAATCAAATTTGCACACCGTGTGCAGTTTGATCCGACTTGAAAGATAGGATAGCTTAAATTTGGACCCGGTAGGTGGCGCTGGAATCGGGTTCTTAATTTTATTTCTTCAGGGCAGAACAACGTCTGCCGGGACAGCTAGTATATATATATATATATATGTATAGATATAAGGCTAACACTGCACATGCACTTCCTCACAACACCAGCATGTAACAGATACACTCTACATTAGTATAAGTTTAGTATTAAAATTAGAATAAATTAATATAATAAGTTATTCTTAAGGTACACCACAACATAAAAATCACTAAATTAATGTCACACACAGTAACAAAAATAAACAATAAGCGTGTATGGACTCTAAAATCTTTCATAGAAATTAAGTTGTAAAAAAGGGTACGGAACTCGAGTCCGTAGAGATGTTAATAATAATAATAAAATAAAAAAAAGTATAGTCTTTGACAACAGAACCTTAATAATGTTCAAACTTATAATTTAAATTAATTATGGTCCAATTTCGACCAATGGGCGACCACCAGTAAATTTTATTTCACGCTTCTTGCATTAACATAGACCACACAACTCGAACTGTTCTGAAACCTTCGAATAATGTAATTCCTCGAAGCAGTCTAAAATAACGTTTACAGCCTGTGATTACACCACAAAGAGAGAGTAATAAATGTTTTGAACTCCTTAAATTATTAATACTCACTACTGAGAATTTAAGATTGATTTACGATAGTGTAAATTATATCATCCGTTATTATCCTTTCTCATTTTCCTTAAAGACTAACTGAAGATTCTATTTCCGATATAAAATACAGTTACTATTTCGGACCAAAAATTACTGAATATTTGAATGCACCGAAATTCAATGTTCATGAACACAAGATATTGTTAAGAGTTGCGAGGGACTCGAATTATAATGCCGTTGGAATTATTATAGAGTTTATTAGAACTTTACAAACACGTATGACACAGGTACAAATATAACCGAACACAACAAGTCCAAACGTATTGCTTATGGTCGTAATTCAATAAAACGCTCAAAGTCCGTCACTATTAGATTCCCGATTGTAGTACACACGTCTCGCTTCGATCGTGGTTCTCGCTCGACTGCACCTTCTCTCTGTAGTGGAACACTTACAAGCCAATAGATGGCGCTGTGCAATAATTGATGTCACAAACGTTTCCCGAAACATACAAAGAATATATACAAAATTTCAACTATAACAGATAGGCCTAGGCCTGCGAGGAACAACAATTAGCCTCGCTGGAAGATCTTCCTTTAAGACGGAGGAGCATTCCATCTCGCTCCTCCACCCTATCAGGGCTCACCCTTCATCTCCATCAGGCCCTGGTTTTATACCTCACAAATACAAATATGCCGGCCCGGCAAGCGTCGACATAATTTCCTAGAATCAGATTGTACTCAAATCCGTAACACCTGGCTAATGACAATAGGCTGTGCTCCACAATAAGTAAACAAAAGAAGACGACCATGAAATAATTACGATTAGTTCAAATGCTGGCAGGTAATAAAATGTGCTTCTATAGATCTGTACGTGGTATTGGTCTTTGTCGGCGCCTAGGTTGTAACAATAAACAGATCGAAAGTTTGGGGCCATAGGGTCCAGAAGCCCACCCCCTTTATCGAGACTTACCTACACGATTCATAGAAGCCTCAAGCGACCAACACGCCTGTATTTTGGGTAACGTATAAACGATGCCATCCACCGTTGTAACGTGGCTGATGATACTGACAGCTGACGCTGATTTGGGGCCTGTTTATTATTTGTAAGTTTTTAAGCTATAGGTTATTTTTTATGTGAATTATATTGTTTTACAAGATCTATTTGTTGAACTACGGATCGAAAAAATCTATAAAAAATTATAGTGATACAGCTTAAAAAAAAATTAAGTGAGTTTCTGAAATATAGGACATTTTTGATTAGGAATTCGTAGCTAAGTACCAAAAATTGGGGAAGTTTTCATATCTACGGTACTAATCCCTCTATAGCACACACTTAATATTTTACCTAGGATCGGAACCCTAAAAATTAATGAAGTGATACATGATACCACTTTGGCTATCACCTAAAGTCAAAACTCAATTGGCCGATCGTTTTTCAATTAGTTCATGAAGTAATTGAATTTTGTTCGATTGACCCCTATTGATCGGTATTCAAAGCATATTTTTTACGTTTGATAATATAGTAATTACGTATCTATTCTATTCGTGCAGGAACAGAGAAAGAATACAATTTCCTGCAGCTGGGCGGCCTGTCGTAAGAGGCGACCAAACAACCCAGGTCAGGTGGTAAGGTATTTGCCCGTCTGGATGGCTACCGCCCCTGGTCTAGAGCATGCCGCCATAACAACCTTGAGATGTGTTCCAGCATTAGTGGCCAGGTTCCAGTCTTCTTTTAGAGATCGGCAGTACATTGTTAGCACCTTTGATGTTACAAATGTCCATAGGCGATGATAATATTTTTTTTAAGTCTATTTTCAAACCTTTAGTTACTAGGTTTTCGATATGGCTTTTCTTGCTTAACTTTGAATCTGTATTCCGTAGACACAAGTCCCTCACGTATCTAGCGATCTCCGGTCGCAGTAGATGTATGGCTACTGGTGGTAATAACTCTGGAGACAAAAATAGTTTTTTGTGTAGTAAAGAGGGGCACAAGCAAACGAGCCACTCACCAACATGATCATTTTTTATGAAAAGTGATTTTTTTCATATTTTTATAAAAAATATATTTTAAATAGTTACTTATTCTTCCAGAAAATCCCAGTCTTGCGTCCTAGAGGGACATTAGTTATTTAGTGTTCATGCCAGTAATATGACTTGCCCATCTTGCTTTTCTTTCTGGAACATACTAAAACTGTTTAGCGAAAGAAATAAGAAGGAAGGGCGCATATGTGTTTTGCAAGTACCTTTCTCTTATTCAAAGGAGAACAACCGCATTAGGAAGGATTATCCTTACCAGCGTTATTGAAAGACGTATCCTGTCGGATTTGTAAATCTATCACTGCAGGGTCTTGGGGCAACAACTTAGCCAGCGCCATATCCCTGGCTAGTGGACAGGAAAAGTCTTTCAATAACGCTTCCAGTAGGCTGAATATGCTGGAGCCCTGTAGCATAGAGCGGAAATTTGAGAAAAGACAATTTCCAGCCAAATTGTTGTGTATATTTTACAGAGAGAGAGAGAGAGCAGCAGCGCATATGTAGCACCTTTGGTGTTGCAATTGTTGTCCATAGGCCATGGTAACCGCTTTCCATCAAGTGGGCCGTCTGCCTGTCTGCTGAATTCCTGCAATAAAAAAAAAGATCGATTCGCAATAGTACCTCTTCGCGGTGCTAGTTAAAAAAAGGTATGTAATAAACACGTAGGTGGTTTTAGTAAGTATGCATGAGTTTTCGGGAGTCTGTCCGGTCCCGAGCAGCAAGGTAGGCATAAAGCACCCAACTCGCAGCAAAACAAAAGTTTTAGCACATCTTAAGGTCCCAACTTTGGTGGACTACAGGGTTTACACGTGTCCCACTAAAGCGAATCAAATAAATCTGTCATTTAACACGCGTTCTTCTGACATTCTTAATGACAATTTAAATACACGTAGACAGTTGCTATGCTATACTCAGATGCAGATTTTAGTCTCAAGGACTAGTTAATGCGGTTTTCAAACCTGTGCATTTTTTTTTACTTATTTTTGAGTACTGGTTTGTTTTTGTACAGAATGTATATATTACACAGTTTATAAATAACTTTTTTTTTGTTTTCCTGGACGTTTATTATAAAGTACACAATTTGTGTATATATTTATAAAAGTATTGGCTGTGAGTTTTAGAGTAAGCCAAAAATTACACTTTACACCAGTTACATTTTCTGATAATCTTGAAAATTTTAGTGTGGAACTGGGAGAGTGCGTCCACCGGGCACCTAAAAGTGCTGGATTGTGCTAGACTCTGATACCTTTCCGTATCAGGGTAGATAGGACTTTTACATGATGAAGAATTACTGCTGGTCTCTACCTAATATTATTTAGACAGCCTTGAAGAGACGCAAAGCCTCTACGAAAGCTAAGCTATTCTAAATAAACTATTTCGCATTAACGATTCATCAGTGCTTGTCTACAGTTACTATTGTAGACATCGCACATATGACATTAAGCTTTTCTCGTTACTATTCGATTCTCGTTGAATGCAAATTATTCATGTCTCAAGGCCCATCGAGCTTTTTTTGTGAACATTTTCAGACGACGAGACATCTACCAGACAGACAGACAAAAAATAAATTACTTGTCGTTACAAAGCGGATCTAAGTACAGTTCTGAACGAGATTTTCTAAAGGTTATTTAAGTTTAAATGCATTATGTTTTGTCATGGCCGACAGTAATTTACCATGGTAATACATTAAAATATTACAAGTTGTGGGGTTAAAGTAGGTTGAATGGTGCAGGCGCCGGGGGAGAAGCTCGCCGGCATTGGAAGAGGCCTAGTGAACGAGGCCCACGCCTGCCAGGGCACGCGGAGTTGGGAAACCCGCAGTCCTGTAGCCCTGGCATAAGGCGCAGGACGGAACACCCAGAGGTTTTAGTGGGTGTTCCTAACTGAGGAGTAGCAATAGCGTGACACCAGTTCTGACTGGGCACGCCAGTGCCGCCCCCAATCGGGCGAATCCCACATTCACACGGGTCGCGAACATCCCCCCAGGCTTCTGCCTGTCACTGCTTAGTCCTCAAACGGATTTCCCCTGGCCAAAAAAAAGGTTGAGTGGTGCGTCTGTGATGGTTACCGCGTTGGATAGGGTGACGCACCACTGGCGAGAGCCCATGGCTCAATCGCCGTGAGTACAAAATAAGACAACGAGTTGTTGTACTCTTGCAGTATATTAATTTCTTCTTGTTCCTAATTTAACTTAGATCATATTATATACAGAAACCTTATCATTTACATGATGTGCACACCGGTATTCTAATCAACATTAAATATTATATTTTTAATGGGGCGCCCCGATAGGGTTGGGGCTAATGTTGTTTCTAGGGATGAAAACAAAACATCGATGTTCCCAAACATCGATATATCGTTCATAAAAATCGATGTTGAAACCGAAATATCGACGATACATCGTTGTTCAAAAACGATGTTTTGTGAACGATATTTTATCTTACATAGACATAACGTGCTATCTTGTGCTCTATCTATACAGATATCCATTATATTATTTTTTCATATATTTTTTCTTATTGCTAATAATAATTTATAATGTAAACGTTGATTATTATACCTATTTCTTTAATTTCTTTTAAAAATGACCATTTGTCTTAGATGTACATTTATTTAAAATGGTGATAGAGATGTGTTAGTGTGTGCCCACGCTGTTGAATTGTAAGTAGTGAATGTTCGGTTAGGAAAAAGACATATAAATAGAATAAACATAGTATTTAGTAGCAATGAGAGCATTGAGAAGTGTGTGTGGTATTTCTTTGAAAGATGGAGTGACAGTGGTGTAAAAGGATGATGTTAGTGAAAGCAAGAATTAAGAAAGGTTTGCTAGAGTGGTTTGGGCGATACATCGATGTTAAAAAAAACGATATTACATTTGCATCGCAGGAAGAACCGTCAAAAGTTTATGTAAATGGTGATAAAAAACATCGTTCATAAACATCGATATATCGTTCATAAATATCGATATTTTTAACATCGATGTTTCACTTTTGAAAACATCGATATCCTAACATCGATGTTTTATATGAACGATTATTTGTATGTTTTCGCGAAACGTTTGTGACATCAATTATTGCACAGCGCCATCTATTGGCTTGTAAGTGTTCCACTACAATTTACACGTTTATGAGATTTGGCATTTTACTGATACAGAAAGATGCCCAATCTTATCGACAACCCTAACACCGATATCTATTATATGCATTTACTTAGCATCACGTTCATGCATTGACCATAGTCTTTAACTGTTCTAAATTAAACATCAATAAATTGGTGGATGAAACGTGACGCAACACAAGTATTGATTTTATGTTTATTGATGAGCAACTTTTCTTGTAGACGAAGGGACATATATCTGAAGGCTTTTTTTCTGGGTAGCTGGCAAACAGGCAGACAGCTCAACTCATGGAAAGTGGTTACCGTCGCCTATAGGCGTTTGCAATACTAATGCGACGCCAACGCGGTGCCAGCCTTTAGGATGTGATAGAGGGATTAGACAGGACCAATGGGATAGAAGGGACGGGATATGGGATTGGAATAGGTGAAGGGAATTCATTGCACTAAACATGATTAACTGAAGGCTAACCGTTTCATGACCATATTCTGTCAGAGCGTGGTATCACGCTGATCAACAGACTACTGTATAATCTGACTACCGACTAGGGGGAAATCGCGATGTGAAGTGTGGGATTTGCCGCGTTGGGGGGATAATAAACATATTTGCTATGCTCACCTGATATCCACTAAAACCCCCCCGGTGTTTCTTGACCTTATGCCAAGGGTGCGAGTAGATGCCGGGGGATAAATATAGTTCCCCGGCAGTGGGTGTGGCCTAAAAGGCCCCCGGCTGCCAGGGCACGAGGAGTTGGCGAGTTTCCGTTTTCCCGTAGCCCTGGCATAAGGCGCAGGAAGAAACACTCAGGGACTTAGTGGGTATCCCTAACTGTGGAATGGCAATAGAATCTTTAGTTCAGCTTAGAGGTACTAGTGCCACCTTGACCTGGTGAATCCCTCACACGGGTCGCGATTTATCCACCTCCGCGCGGCCTCAATCGGATATCACCTGCTTTAAAAAAAAGGGGTGCTAAGTAGCTAGCGTAGCCAGTTAGCTACTAAACCTTTTCAATTTAACAAATTTCATGAAATTTACTTAATTGAGCTAATTAGCACTTTTAATTAGATATAGACAACACTTTATTGTTCACAAAAACAAAAATGCACACAGCATGACAATAGAACGTGGTAAAACAAAAGACGGTCTTATTGTTAACAGAGATTTCTTCCAGGCAATCCACGAATCACTTACTAGAGGCAACCTGACTCAAAAATTCTTAAATCTTCTGCAATTAACAACAAAGAAGAAAAAATATAGAATGACATTATGGACAGCATATTACAGTATAAAGTATTGTACACTAGCACATACATATTGCGTAAGACTAACATAATTACACTGACACTGACAGGACACTGACAGCGGGACTGGTCCACAAATTCAAAGTCGCTCAACGGGCTATGGAGCGAGCTATGTTAGGTGTTTCTCTTATGGATAAAATCAGAAATGAGGACATCCGTAAGAGAACAAAGGTAACTGGCATAGCTCGCAAAATTAGCAACTTGAAGTGGCAGTGGGCCGGTCACGTCTCTCGCAGAACCGACGGCCGATGGAGCAAACGAGTCCTGGAGTGAAGACCACGTCTCGGCAAACGTAGCGTAGGACGCCTGCCAGCCCGGTGGACTGACGACCTGCGCAAGATCGCCGGCAGGGGCTGGATGAGGAAGACGGGAGACCGGGATATGTGGCGCGTACTTGGGGAGGCCTACGTCCAGCAGTGGACTGAGAGTGGCTGAAGAAGAAGAACATAATTAATTAATGACTGATTTAGCTTCAAAAATATGTTTTAAATAAGAAGACGTTGGTTGAAGGTTTTACTTAAGATTTTCTTCTGTACAAACAAGAAATAGACTGCTAGCGCCAACTGCGATTAGAACGCGTATTACAAGTTTTTTACTGGAGGATTGTCATTCCTTACCATTTATGTTTCTTCTATCTTCCTTCTATCCTTCTTCTATTTTTCTTCTATCTTTCTTTTACCTTTGTTCTATCTTTAGCCGATTTATTATAGGTTTCCGTAGACGCGCAATAACAGCGGAAGATTGTCGTTTCTACGAAACCCTTCATTGTATATGTACCGACACGCACTTGGACGATTTTTTTATTACGTTATCAAATAAAAATTACCAGAATGTAAATAACTATACCAGTCTCACAGTTAAATCGTTTTATCTCATACATTCTATTAATAATACGCCATAAATCATACCGACTGGCAGACAGATGGACAGACGGACAGACAAAGGTATGATAGTGCTAATTAATTGTTACAATGGTTGTTATTGTTTATTTCAATTAATTATTTGCGTAGTAATTAATATCTTGTAAAAAGGATCCTGGAATGAAAATCGGCCCATAAACGACATCTCCAAAGGACGCCGATAAGGCTTTCCTTTGCGTTTTGATATAGAAAAATAAATTTTAAGAAAAAGAAACCGATTTCTATAGTAACTAAAATACAAAAACAACATCTTCTACAACGTCTTGGTGCAAGTACAACATAAAAAATACCATCGATATTTTGCAAATTTGTGAAATTCAAATGTCTTTTATTGCCTTTAAAGTGTGGGTTATACATTACTAGAGTTTACCCCGCGGCTGCGCCGCGGGTCAACCTCTAGTGCGTGTCACTTGTTTAAAGCGCAAGTAGTACAGGTTACATTGTATTAATTTTTTATGTATTTGCCCCCGAAAGATTCACTTCATTTTATATCGCAAACTGTACCACCCCCATCTATATGTAAACTACATAAATGACAAAACTTGACAAAAATGACAAAATAGATAACATGGACCAAGTGGACCAAGTGGACCCAGTGGACCCAACGGACCTAGTGGACCAAGTGGACCAAGTGGACCCAGTGGACCCAACGGACCTAGTGGACCAAGTGGACCCAGTGGGTCCAGTGGACCCAGTGAGTCCAGTGGACCAATAGACCCATGGACCCAGTGGTTCAAGTGGACCTAGTGGACCAAGTGGACCGAGTGGGTCCAGTGGACCCAGTGAGTCCAGTGGTCCAAGTAGACCCAGTGGACCCAGTGGTTCAAGTGGACCCAGTGGACCCAGTAGTCTAAGTAGACGCAGTGGGCCCAGTGGACCCAGTTGACCCAGTAGGCTAAGTGTTCCAAATGGACCCAGTGGACCAAGTGGACCAAGTGGACCCAGTGCACCAAGTGGACCCAGTGGACCCAGTAGACCCAGTGGACAAAATAGACAAAATCACAAAACCATTCCTAGTTTCCGGAGTAAACTTTACATAAATCTACCCCAAAATGTATCCCATTATCAAGGATAAAAAGTATCGCTTGGGCACTCTCGGTATTGAAATTATATATGTACCGAGTTTCAGCCAAATCGGTCCAATAGTCTTTCCATAAAAGGATAACAAACAAAAAGACAAATATATTTTTATCCCGGAAAGTATCCCATTTTTCGGGATAAAAAATATCCTATGTTCATTCTCGGCGTCGAAAAAATATATATACTGAGTTTCAGCCAAATCGGTCCAGTAGCTTTTCCGTGAAAACGGAACAGACAGACAGAGTTACTTTCGCATTTATAATATTAATAGGGATGTACTAGCTAAAACTAAAATATTACTTCAAGACTAACATAAACTAAGTTACAAATAGTACATTCTTTTTATAGCATGAGTTCAGCAGACAGGTAGACGGCCCACTTGATGGAAAACGGTTACCATCGCATACGGACATTTGCAACACCAAAGGCGCTACAAATGCGCTGCTGCTCTCTTAGGGGAGACTGGAACATAGCCGCTAATGCCGAAACACATCTCAAGGTTGTTATAGCAGCACACTCTAGAACAGGGGTGGTAGCCATCCAGACGGGCAAATATCGTACCACCTGGCTGTAGGTTGTTTTGTCGCCGCTTACGAGAGGCCGCCCGGCCGCAGGAAATTATATGCTTTCACCGTTCCTGCACAGATAAGAATCTTAAGGTAATATGAAGACATAAAGATTTTTTCTTTAGTATATAGGTGCAATAAAAGCACGGGCGTTAACACGGAAGGCCCCAAACATCCCGTGTGGTAAGTGGTAACAAGTATATTGAATTACTAGTTATTATTAAACAAGGGGGACCTCCATAGTCGTCTATATTCATTCGCTGCCGATCTTGCTACCCTGGTAGGTATGCGGGCGACCACACACAATTTACCGGATAAGTAACATTTACATAAAAAACCTATTTCTATTCTTTAAAAACTACCTTATTAAAGAAATAATTTCCCCAGGCATAAGACAGCTTTAACATATAGCCCTAATGTGTACTTAGTATTTACTTATAATGAAAAATGTCGCCCAAGCGTGTATTGGTTCGCGGGCAGTGACAGGTTCTTCATTGGCGATAAAAAAGGATTTTAATCTAACATTTTCAAAATTAATAGTTAAATAAAAATAAATAGTTCACGAAAGTCACTTTCGTCACATTTCACGATTTTGCTAGTATCTCCGCCATTTTGTTTCATTGTGAAACTGGCAATTAGCCAGACAGCCCACCTCATGGAAAGTGGTTATCGCCACCTGTTGACGTTTGTAAAACAGGGACGAAGGCAACACATTCTCAGCCTTTAGGATTGGACAGGGGAACCAGATAGCAGGAATGGGATAGACGGGGTGGGATAAGGTAATGGAATAGGGGGACGGGATAGGAAAGATGAAATAGCAAAGATGAAATAGGAAAGATGGAATAGGAAAGATGACATAGGAAAGATGGAATAGGACAAATAAAATAGGAAAGATGGAATAGGAAAGATGGAATAGGAGAGATGGGATAGTAAAATGGGTCATCGAAACTCTCACACATCGTACAAAACACGCTTAACTCAAGGGTGATATCACACCAATCGATCTGGCGCATCGAGCTGTAATGAAGATAAAGAATCTAAAATGGCTCTAACATGTTAAAACGTATTTTGTCGTAAAAAACAAATTAAGATACATCATCATTATTCAAGACTTCTCTAAATCTGATATTAGACGGGTCCGGGATGAATTCGGTCTTCCAATTTGGATCAATCAACTGGAGTGATTAGTATAAACAGAAACTGGACAGATTCAACGTTATTGAATACTGTGATGTCTTTTTAATTCTATGTCAAGGTATCTTGAATCAATTGGGTTGATCCGTCTAATATTAACGTTATTACAATATAAGGATACTCCACACATTATATATGATATTTTTAAAACCCCAAAAAATCAATAAAACATTTTATGTTTATATATTATTATGTATGTACGGGTTTATTTTTATGATTTCTTGTCAATTTGTAAAGGGTGATAAAAACCTCCCTTTATACTCAACCTATTTCCCTCCCTAATGCGTGTGGCACTGCCACCATACCGGGATTAAACCACTTGATATGATTAGTGGTGTACACTATAGCTATGTCGATCAAAATATCGATAATTAATTATTAGCTGTTACACAATTAGGGTGGAACCGATCATATGAGTGTACGTATGTGTATGTGTGTGTTGCGTGTTTTATCATTACTTAAATATAAAATAATAATTGAAATTAGATATAGATAGATAACACTTTATTGTACACCATTACAGAAAACACAGAAAATCTTATAGCCTAAAAATATTCTAAATGTGCACAATGGGCACAATAAGCTCATTAACAAGGTCTTTAAATTTATTATATCTATGTTATTTTCGATTAGCAAATTCCATAACCATACACAAATGAATTTAGTTTATTTTATCTTGATATTTCAAGAAATTTGAATTGGATACTTTTAATCCAATATTTACCTCATTTGTGTTATATTGAATTAAAACAAAACGCAGTTATTTCATGTAAGCTAAACGTAGTTAGTTATTTATCTATTCTGTTTGGAGCGATTTCATTAATTAAGGTAATTTCATTAATCACTAAAACATGTTACTGTGTCATTACTATGTGTATTATATAGCAAAGATTAACGATATCTTGAGCAGAACCTGAAACCCTCATGTGTAAATGTATTTAGTAGGAAAAAAAGCGTTACAATAACTTTAGGAACGTGCTCTTTTAAGAATTGCGATGCTCGAGCCTGTACTCAAGCAAAAATATAAAGATGCCATAGACAACTTTCATCAATTCATGTGTGTTTTTCTAAGTGGATTCATCGGTCTTATAATAGAAGTTTAACAGGCTCGTATGATCCCTCTCGAACTATAAAGGAAATAGGGATAACAAATCCAGAGTAAATTACTCTAAGACTTTGCTTAAAATTAACTAAAGAGTCTACAACTCTCTCTCAGAGTAAGGAATACAATGAATAAATATTTCAAAAAAAATAAAATTCTCGTCGTTCCAGTCGTTCTCTATTATCCGCTAACCCATCTCTATAGAAGCGGAGATATTCGGCCTAGGAGCAGGACGTTTAACGTAGCATCTGTAAGTTTCGACCTCGGCTTGAAGATCATAACTGTGTTTTTTATTCATAATTAAAGGGCTTTGTCGCTTAAGCTCTTAACCACACTGCCCGGGTATAATTAAAGAAATAAACATTTCATATTAAATTTTGATGAATAAGTTTATGTTGATTTATTTATATCGATATATCTAACCATTCCTATTTGCCATACATCACTTGTCCGCACCCGGCAAGCACCGGACGGGAACATTGTCCTTCGGTAGCCTTGGCTCCATTTATCGCGACGATCTGTGCAATCAATCAGGGCTGTCATGCGGGCGCAATTGCTTACACTTAATTTTATTTTTATAATCTAAATTGAAATTTATTGTTTCTCTAATGTATCCAATTAAAACTTATTGTTCACATAACGGTTTGTATTATAAATACAATTGGAATGGTGTTCTAGGACCTTCGATATTTAAAGCAAACTAAGGGGTGATGTACGTGATAATAAGTGGCTCCTTCTTTTATACAAGTGTATATATATATATATATATATTTATATATATATATATATATAAAAATATAAATATATAGTATATATATATATATTATATATATATATATATATATATATATAGTATATATATATATATATATATATATATATATATACATATATATATCGATAACCGAAGTGTTTCGAGAAGTCGAAATCCCTAGAAATTTTAACCACGTATTTTAATACCTTTGCTATTTAAATTATCTGTAATTCTTTTGATGCTAGTCTTTATTATTTACTGTTATTTGTTCGTGCTAATTATCTAAGTAATCATCTATTTTTAATCGCTAATCATTTTGTATTTATGAACGGCCTTCGAGTAAAATATCACAAACCGTTTTATTGTTGAAATTTCACAAGTTCTTAGAAACCATGCTATTTTGGATTAATATGTTATGCATGTTTATTGGGAGGACATATCTATTTTGCGAATATATAAAGTCAGCCCGTTGAGACAGATTTATTTGAGTTTCAACTGCGATCGAGACTTTGTTTACATTCGAAATCTTTCATCGACAGACTGCACGTTTTATGTTATTACGATGTGGACTTGTTGTATTTCGTTGTGTTTGTTAAAACTATGAATTGTTGTGTATACTAATAATAACGTAAGTGATCATTCCAAAGGCATTTTAAATTCGAATCCCACAAATGTGTGACAATATGTATGCTTCACTAAGGTAGTCAATAAATGTTTGAGACTTTAATGTTGTAATAAAATAATATCAGCTCATACACTTCCCACTTCTGAGCTAGAGCCGCGCTATTTTTAGAGGTACGGAGAGTATACCAGTCAAGCTTGCCTAAAACGGATTGACAGGTTTCGCATTGGTTTAGCTCGATGTGCGGCTTTCATCACAATGTTTTCTTTTCACAGCCAGTAATGGCGAGTTATCGACCAATATTGTATGTATGCATATTGTTTTAGTAGTAACTATAACGATATGATGACGAAGAAACCTGTGTCGGAAGAACGTAATTTTTATACACCCGAACAAATACAAACCGCTCCCGGAAAAATTTCCGCGGGATTCCCGGGATACCAAATATCAAACATTTTATTACATAAATTAATTTACTATAGAACAGCGAAAAAAATCACATTTTAAATCGATATTTTTTATGTGGCCATTTTTAATTTATTCCCAGAAATTTTCCCGCGGGATTCCTAGGATAAAAATTAGCGCAGACTTTAAATGTAAGAATTTTGAACATCCTTTCGATCAGCGAAAACCGCATCGAAATCGATCCAGTGGTTTTTATGTGGATCCCGAACAAATAAACAAGCAGACAAGAAATCCAAAAAAAATGCATCGTGTTCTTTATCGTTTATAAAGTGTATTCCAGTTGTTTTTTTAAATAGCTTCAATGTACAGACACGGCACGTTTAAAATTTTATATTATTATAAATAATTACAGATAATTTAAGAATTTCCTTTGAGTTAGGTTCTAGGCTGCCTTTTTGTCTTACCAAGTAATAACTATTGTCTTGTTCAGCATTTTAGGGTTTTTTGTTTTGATGAAAAATAAAGTGTTATGTTTGTCTATCTATACTAATACAATCTCTCGAACACAAATCACATTGAAATGTCTGGTTGTAATTTAAAAATATTAAATAAATGCATATGAAAGTATATACGGTACTTATATACTTTCATATGTATTTAGTTAAAGCTGTTAATCAATTTAAAATAATTTTTAAAAATTTTGTCTATCTATTTGTTCCGGCTAATCGCTGAAACGGCTGAACCGATTTTGATTGGACTTTCACTGGTAGATAGCTGATGTTATAAGGAGTAACTTATCTTTAAAACTAGAGTTCCGCGATAAAAAATTCAAACAGACGAAGTCGCCGGCAACAGCTAGTTTTTAATAAAAACACTACTTGCTTCGATTTGAATTTATATATCTTGCAAATACATATAACTCATTATACTGTTTACTTAAAGAGAGTGTCGGGGTGAAGGTAAGGAAAGGAATGCTCCGGTGGTTCGGGCATGTGGAAAGAATGCATGATGAAAGAATGACTAAACAGATATACAATGCAAAAGTGGATGGATGCAGAAGTCGTGGAAGGCCACGACACACCTTCCATGATCAAATTGATCGTGTACTAGCAGAAGGTGATGTCAGGAGCCTTAAGAACAGACGAGCTTGCATGACAAGAGTTATGAATGTCAAAGAGGCAAGTGAGGTGTGTAAGAATAAGCCTAAATGGCACTCTGTTGTTCGTGCCTACCCCGCAAGGGAACTGGCGTGAAGTTATGTATGTATGTATGTATGTACTGTTTACTTAGTCTTTAAACATTTTAATTAACAATAATTCATTACACATCACTTAGTTTAAATAGCATTACACGGTAGTGCATAACTAAATAGAAGCCAGAATGTGTACACATATTTAATTTAAGTATATAAAAATTAAAAAAACAAATACATGTGCATAAAGTTTTTAATAATAAAATATTATATAAATGTAGGTAAATTTCCATCATCCTTACCACACCGCGATGTGCCACAACAATACTAAAATTGCGAACATCGTTTTACGTCGTCGTTATAAATCATCAATTTAATCTGACCCAAATTCGCGGTTCGCAGGCCGAAATTTGCGTGACCCATTTTTTCGAAACGCTCCCTCTTCTGGAACATGCAAAAAAGCCAAAAAGGGGTCAAAGACCCTACTCCCAGGACCCGAGGAGCAACGGACGACCATTTGCGTTATTGTTTAACAGATCCTTAATGGGAAGATTGGAGAATACGCACATAATTAAAAATGATTTGCGGTGAGGGCGAATGACCCTATTTTTCAATAGTGTTGGGGGTGTGTCGATAAATATGTTAATTTAAAATTTATTGTTGACTAGCTGTCCCGGCAGACGTCGCCCTGCCCGGAAAAGCTTCAATCGATATGCCGACAGCAGCGCCACCTACCGGGTCCAATTGTGAACCAACTCAGAAACCTTCTTTGGCTCATGCACAACAACTTTGCTAAAGATCATCACATGATCAAATGTATAGTTTACGATTCTATAAAGGACATACAGACAAACATTCATTTTTATATATAAAGATATAATGTTTTTTTTTAAACAAAGACTTCTAACTAAAATGTAAAAAAATAGATATTTTATACAACATCATTCTAATAATAACTTATGTATTTCGAAATATATTATTGTAGATGTGTATATATATGACTATGTATATATGTATGTATTTGTATATTTAATTCTTAAATTAGTTTCAGTATTTATGTATGTATTGCTTTTTTTCTGCACTACCTAGATCGTCTGATTCAAAGCGAAGAGATCGCTTTGAGCATAAGGCCGCCTATTGTATTACTTAGAAAATATTGTATATATATATATATATATATCTCTCTCTCTCTCTCTCATCTTAAAGTCGATGCATTTTGCAATTATGTTGTTGTTTTTTATGTTTTACATTTTTTAAAAATTAGTTGCAAAAAATATTGAATAGTTTTAAAAACAATTTTAGTTTAGAAGAGCCTGAAGAAAGTCTACTACTGGCACGCATATACACGTATAATACAAGTTTGCCTTTCAAAGAGTGTAAGCGCTCGGCGTTTTACAATAAGGGTTGCTCTCGATTTCATTGGGATCCACTCATCAGATTCTGACTTGGTGACATGGACCCAATCTCAGGACTATGCTGTTTCGAATAAAAATAAATTTGAAAATCGGTTCAAAATTGGCGATGAGATCGCGTAACAAATATAAACAAAATATATATTCGAATTGCGAACCTCCTCTTTTTGGAAATCGGTTAAATAGCTACAGAATAGAGGAAAGTCATGGAAGATGGGAGGTAACTTAGGTCTCATACGCCCTATGCAGTTTTTTTTTTTTTGATAACGTCTATTCCTCTGTATCTCTCCTCCTCTAATCTGGGCTGAGGGTTTTATATTCTTTTTTGTCTTTTTTTTCTGTCTTTTCTGGGATGATAAGTGGATTACATTTTTAATATACATCTCTTTTTTCTTTTTCAAACATCTATTGTTACGAGTTCGGGACTCGAATTAAAAATACCGTTGGAATTACTATAGAATTTATCAGAACTATACAAACACGTATAACACAGGTACAAATATAACTGGACACAACCAGTACAAACTGCACGATTCAATAACACGCGCAAAGTCCGTCACTATACAGCTTATCGAATGTACACACGTCTTGCTTGTATAGTAATCGTCGCTTGACTGCTCCTCTCTACATTGGCCCATTGCTTTATAATGCACCGATGCCATATGTCTACCTGGAAAGTGTCGGCGCAATACCCAGAAAACATAATCTGCACACCTGCGTAATTATGCCTGCGAACGGCCATAAAAGAGTACAATACACAATAGGCTATTGTCTAATTACAAATTTTAAACACAAATAAAACAAAAGAAAATAGTCATAAAACAGTTTCAACGTTATTAGCTCAAACGCCGCGGCAGGTAATAAATACAGGTATGCAGGTGGCCTAACTTGTAACACTATTATATAATGCCTTAATACTATGAAAACTATTATTTATCTATCACATGTAATTTTATATCTATTACTTAACTTGTAGATTTTTGAAAAACCATACTGTATAATAACTTAAGAATCATACTACATTTTTCACACTATGCGGTTAGGCGCAATCCGGTTGCCCGCATTATACGGTTGATTTTCCGGTTAGCCTGTTAGACGCAAATTGAATGAAAAGAGTTACAGATGTAGAGACATATTTGTAGCTTTCAGACTTGTAATTCTGAGAGCCTGACTTTGCTGGCTGCGTCAAAAGGTTGAGCTAATTATTTGGGATTACCATCCAACGTAACAACACCAGTCAGCATTTTGAGAACATTCCACACCGATCGAGCTTTGAAATTAATCTTATACTAATATATAAAGCTGAAGGGTTTGTTTGTTTGTTTGCTTGCTTGAACGCGCTAGTCTCAGGAACTACTGGTCTGATTTAAAAAATTCTTTCAGTGTTAGATAGACCATTTATTGAGGAAGACTATAGGCTATATATATCATCACGCTAAGACCAATAGGAGAGAAGCACCAATGAAGAATGTTTCAAAATCGGGGGCTTTTTTAACTTACTTTTTTTTAAATTATTCCACGCGGCCGAAGTCGCGGGCAGAAGTTAGTGTTATAATAAAACAAAGTTTTGCTCTTCTGGATGGCTACCGCCCATGGTCTAGGTATTAGTAGCCAGGTTCCAGTCGCCTTTGCCGGCCTCCACCTGCACGTAAGCCGCGAGGGGGCGCATTAGTGGTCCGCGCGACCCCCTCACCTTCTGTCAAAAAGTAGGCGAGAGATGCCGGGGACCTTTATTCTCGGCCAAGAAGAGGCTTGCCCTATAATAGGCGGGCCCACGCCAGTCGGGATCGAGGACTACGTGCCGTGACTCTGGCAATACGGCAAAAAGAGAAACCTTGGGGCGTTGTACTGGGTATTCCGGCAGCCTATCTAGTCGGCGAGTCCCACAGTACCGGCGCCGCTAATTTGCGGGTGTCGCGGTCTTCGAAAACGGATTTCCTCTCGTCAAAAAAACTTTAATAATGCCAATCTCAATATGCAACGATAATACCACTTTTCATACTTTCTAACAAGCAGGTCGTCAGCCTGTCTGCTATAATTCAGCAAAAAAATATAATAAAAATATAATCAGAGATGTGACCGTAATGCTAAGTTACCAGCCTCATTGCCGTTACTGTTATCTACATTTTTTTTACATAATTTGTTGTTTTATAAAATACTAGGATATGCCCGCGACTTCGTCCACGCTTGACTTGAAATTCCAGCAGGATCCCCGGGACACAAAGTACCAGAGCATTTTAAAATGAATGTAAGCTATCCTTTTAGTGTGCTCTACAAACCGCTCCCGGTAAAATTCCCGCGGGATTCCTGGGATAAAAAATATCACAAAATTAAGTACCTACATAAAATTTGATATCAATCAGTGAAAAAATCACATTGAAATTCGGTTTTTTTAATCTGGCCATTTGAAATCATTCCCAGAAAAATTCCTGCGTAAGTTAAATTAGCGCAGACTTTAAGACGAATTTGGTGTCGATCAGCGAAAACCGTATCAATATCGGCCAAGTAGTTTTTATGTGAATCCCGAACAAACAGACAAGAAATAAAAAAAATGCATCGTTTTCTCCATCGTTTATATAATCTATTCCAGTTGTTATATATTTATAATATTTATTTGATTTATATGTTTATGTTTTACGAGTATATCCTGTTAGTTTCGACCAATAAATACTTTTTCTTTCTTTCTTTAGGCACAAGATAATTCAAGTTCAAACCATAAAAGAAAAATGTCAGGCATAACAATCCAATTACTACTAAACATAAAGCTATTAGATTTGAAAGTTTTAATACTAGTATTTTCAATAAATAAATTTCATCGTGACAGACCCTAAAGAGACGGTTTTTACTGCCATTAAACTGTCTGCTATAAATACAAAAGCTTCATACAAATAAATCGATTAGACTTTGAAATACTTAGTCACCAGTTCATCTACAGGTCAGTTCCCCTACCTAGATAGACATCATGGCGACTAGGTAATTAGATGACATAATCGCATCGACACATCCCTTTCTTACCTACGATAACTCTATTGGAGTGACAGAGGTGGATGCCTACGTTATTTTTAGATAGATTAAGATAGCCAGCTTAGAATTTTATCAAACAACAAATCTTTTTCATAACGTCACAACGTGAATAAACTTAGAATATAGTTCTTAGGAACAACGCGTCTTAGCATCAACGTGTTTAGACAACTGATTATAAAGTGACGTGCACTTAAAACTTTAGTACATAAAAATTTCTAGTGTGTTAATTTTATTCATTAAAACTTTTTTTACAAGTATCATTTATACTACTAGCTGTGCCCGCGACGTCTTCCGCGTGAAATTTGCTTTCAAAACCCTCCGATTTTGAAACATTCTTTATTGGTGCTCCGCTTCTATTGGTCTTAGCGTGATGATATATAGCCTATAGCCTTCCTCAATAAATGGACTATCCAACACTGAAAGAGTTTTTCAACTCAGACCAGTAGTAGTTCCTGAGATTAGCGCATTCAATCAAACAATATATTAGTATATTTGGCTACAACACTAATACTTACATTTTAAATATCGCGATATCTTTTGAATGAAACGTCCGAATTGAATAATTCAAAAAGTTCTAGAAAGGTATTGAATTCGTCTTGAATATGGAGTCTAGAATAATTTATTTGGATAAGGATTAATACCAAAGTACAAAATAAAGAGTTTTTGAAGCGACGGCATTTTAATTATTTAAAAAAATAAAACAAAAAACTTATTTTTTTACACCTTGGGTTAGATTATTGGACTATTAGTAAGGATCCCTAATTTTTGAAAATATAATATAGTCTATAGCCTTCCTCGATAAATGTACTATTCAACACTGAAATAATTTTTCAAATCGGACCAGCGGTTCCTGAGATTAGCGCGTTTAAACAAATAAACAAACTCTTCAGCCTTATAATATTAGTATAGATAAGATTAATATAGATATATGCTTAGACCCACTTACTTACTTAACTCTATTTAACATTGGTTTCTTAAGTTTTCGTTTTAACAAAGTTTCGAACTCTAGTTGTATATTTGTAATAATTTCGTAAGCTTTGTAATTAATATTATAGTGTAATCATTTAAGTTCTCTATGGAATAATAAATCCAATCAAATTCTCCGTGCAGGAACAATCAAAATACAAATTCTTCTCATTCTAATTAATTCTACTAATTCTGTAGTCTAAAGTTTCCTAAGTTGTTTATTTTCTGTATTATTATTGCCATATACATTTCATAATATTCTATATATGTATCTGTATTCTGAGATTATACGCTGTGTGTGTAAATACATAACTTTAATTAATTGCATATACAATTATATATATACCTATGTATATGAAAATACTGTGTGTACTATATCACTTTATTATCTACTTTTCATTCTTATTAATATGAATATTTTTATTTAATTATTCTTATACGGATCTCTAGGTAATATGTGTAGGCTTAGGGGTGGGCATTGAAAATTAGTGCTGTGGCGGAATATTCTCCGACACAGCAATATACTGAGTGCCAACCTGTAAAAATATTTTGTTTCGTCCGTTTTCTATTTTGTCTGTGTCGCATTTGGTAAATAAACGTTTTCTTTCTTTCTTTCTAATTCCTGCGACCGGGTGGCCTGTCGTAAGAGTCGACAACACAACCCATAGCCAGGTGTTAGGGCATCTGCGCGACTGGATGGCTATCACCTCTGGTTTAGAGTATGCCGCCATAACAACCTTGAATTGTGTTCCGGTATCAGTGGCCAGGTTCCAGTTTCTCCCTCAAGGCCGGCAGCATATTGGCAGCATCTTTGAATTGCTAATGTCCATAGGCGACGGTAACCACTTTCCATCACAGTTGGGCCGTCAGCCTGTCTGCTGTGCTTCAGCAATAAATAAATAAAATATTTGTTCAAAACTCGGTAATGCAGTTGATATATATTCTACGTATACACTATTCCTTGCGAATAAGCTCTTAACATCATTTGTACAAACATTTACTACTACATCAACAACTTTTATTTTATTACATGAGTTCAGCAGACAGGCAGTCGGCCTACTTGATGAAAAGCGGTTACTATGGCCTGTGGACATTGGTAAGACCAAAGGTGCCGCAAATGTGCTGTCGCTCTCTAAAGGTAGACTGAAACCTGGACACTAATGCCAGAACACAACTCAAGGTTATTATTGCGGTATACTCTAGACCAGGGGTGACAGCTATCCAGATGAGCAAATACCCTACCACCTGGGTGTGGGTTGTTTTGTTGCCTTTTACGTCAGTTCGCCTGGCCGCAAAGAATTGTATTTTTTCTCCGTTCCTGCACAGATAAATTAGAACTTATTAATTAGTAAGAAACTAATAACTCAACTGGAAAGTGTCTGTTCCAACGATAATAAATTTCACCTGTAATCTCAGTAGAAATTTAGTTTGGGACACGTTCTTTATAGGTTCAGTGCCTAGATTGACAATATTACGCCGTTTAGAGAATTATACATTCCGTTGATCAGGCGTCTGAATTTTTTGCAGATATTCACGTCCTTTACAACAAGTAAAATCACTGACAGTATCAAGAATGTATCAAAGAGTCTAGAATTAGTGTTAATTTTTGAAATACTTCATCGGCTCTTTTTGACAAATGATTTTTTTTTAAATACATTTTAGTTCATAATTTAAAAAGATTTATTTGCTAAAGCTCTATTATAATCTTATCTTTTCATTACATTTTAATGGTTTTACGTTACAGCGAGCAATTTATCGATAAATCCCAGCACTAATGAGGATTAAGGCGATCCCTGGTAGTGACCGCGATATCCGGGCCCCGTGGGAATGGCCTGCTTCAAGTGACCCCCCACTGCATCTCACGTCATAAGGAGGGAACAATGAACACAACGTTTCAAGTTATGTATTGCTTAGTTTTTACGGAGTCGTCTTAAACTTTGCAACTAAATTGAACAGTTATCTCTCTCGCACCTTAGGGATCTAGAACGAGCTCCCAAATGAGGTTTTCCCTAAGGTAGCTTACGGAAAACCTTACAGTTCAAAACTCATATGCTAGAGAGGATATAGGTTTCTGTAAAAAGGTGTAATTTGACTTCTTCGAGGCTAGCAATAAGTTGGTAACACATTTTTTGATTGTTGGAGGACATCAGATACGTTGACAACGCACATGGTGGAAAGTGGTTACCGTCGCCTGTGGAGATTTGCAACACTAGAGGCGCTGGCAATGTGCTGCTGGCATCGAATGGGGAACTGGAACCTAAACCTCTAATGTGGGAATACAACTCAATGTTTATTATTATGGCGCCATACTCTACACCAGGGATAACAAACATACAGACAGAAAATGGCCTGTCACCTGGTTATGGATTGTTTTGTCGCCTCTTAAGACAGGCCAGGACACGCCGTTGCTGCATAGAACAACCTGTATATTCCATGCAGGAACGGAGAAAGAAAACAATTTCCTGCGGTCGGACGGCCTGTCGTAATAGGCGACAAAACAACCCACAGCCAGGTGGTAGGCCTGTCTATATGGCTGCCACCACTGGTCTAGAGTATGCCGCCATAACAACTTTTAGATGTATTACAGTTTCTTCTTCAAAGCCGGCAGCATATTGACAGCACCTCTGGTATTGCTAATGTCCATAGGCGACGGTAACCACTTTCCATCACAGTTGGGCCGTCACCCTGTCTGCTGAGTTTCAGCAATAAAAAAAACGGATAAACGTTTCACCCCTATATTCTGTGAGAGCGTGGTATCGAACTGATTGAACTGGGCTAACGAGCAATGATCAAGATAACTCCAGCATGGCTCTACCACATTACAATAATAAATAAACAATAATAATTTTCAAATATATCCTATACCATTTGCTTTAGAAGTCATTGGATCCAAAACAAATACACCAGGAAACAACGTAACTGCTCCAAAAGAAGTACAGTTTATTGAATTGAGTGTTGGACCACCAATTTCCTGATGGGGCCTCGTGTAAGAACCTCGTGCGATCACATCTCGAATCATTCAATACTACAACAGCGGTGACTTTGAACTTTAGGTACTACAGTTTATACGTGCCAAACCAACTAAATATGCAGCTTAGTAAACCTAAATCTTCTTTTAATGACTCTTATCACAATGCTAGACGGTTCATATTGAAAGAAGATGCTATTTTTAAATCTGATAAAGAATTCAGTGTCAAGAATCATATACAGTTCGCAATATTGACCGTAATTGCTCAAAGTATAGCTGGCGTTTCGGTCTGTATGATGGCCGGTCAACCACTGCCCTGAGAAAAATACTTGACCAAAGCACTCGTTTAAATATATCTACTACATATTTTTTGTTAAGAAAACGCGCAACCGACTTCAAAATAAAAGTAAAAAATATTATTTTCTACAACATCTTGAATCAGTCAGTCGTTTTGCAATTATTATTTTTTACTTACTTTACACTGACTTCAAGATATTAATTTTGTGCTTTTTACTTTGGTCAGTTTTCTTTTTATTAAAAAATATTTTCAACTTTTTTCGTTACTTGAATAGCTTTAAAAATAATATCTTAAACGCCTGTAGAAATTGTACTACTGGCACGCGTATACAAGTTTTGCCTTTAGAAGAGTGTAGGCGTTCGACACTCTTCAACAAGGGTTGTTCTCCATTTCCTTGGGATCTACTCAGCAGATCCTGACTTGGAGACAATGGGACTACTCTTTAGAATAAAGAAAAAAAGTTTGTCCACAATTGACGGTGAAAACATACAGTCAAATTGCGAACTTACTCCTTTTGAAAGTCAATATAATATTTTTTTTTATAAAATAATTTGGATGATACAAAGAATGAGATATAAATTAAACAAATAAAGAAATTGATAAAATCTGTGTAGAAGAAAATTTACAAAATTCTTTAATGGCTAAGCTGTGGTAGTTTCGTCGTTAGCGCAATCACGCCCCACTCTCAAAACTCACGGGTTCAAATCCTGACCGAAAAGCATGCACTGCTTGGATAGTTTTCTAATCTAATGCGCATATTGTTACAATTACCGCGTGCTAACAGCGAAGTAAAATATCGTGATAAAACTTGCACATCGAGCCCAGCAGTGGGACGTTATTGGACTTATTATGATTATTTGCTGAATTACAGTATAAGTTTCAAGTCGGGTTAAAGTTATGTAACTTTAGTGATTATGCATAATTAAACACGTGCGTCATCGCACTGCGAATGAAATTTCCGCAGTGATAAGATAAAAAAATTATATTGAAATAGTTAATTCCATTAAGATTGACTGCTAAATCTCTAGACAGGTAGGCGTCATGACAGGTGACACAACTAGAATAACTATAAAAATCTTCTATATACAAGGGTAATACCCATACAGGAACCGCTGTTGTTCTTGTGATAAGTCGATGCATTTGTTAATGAATGGCGTAGTAGTTCTGATTTTTATATAAACAAAATAATTAAATAGAGATTACATGGAGTCAAGGATTTTATATTGCAGTTTTATCTTGTCTTCCAGATATAAGAGAAATAAAAATCTGACAAGTATGTAGCAGGTCATAGACAATGAAGGATTTTTTAGATAGATAGACTTTATATTGAGACACATTTTACAATCTTGAAACTAATATTTATTGAAAAAGAAGCTAGAAACACTAGAGTAACTGCGTACCTATTGGCAAAGCCTCCTCCAAAGTTCTCCACTTCCTTTTACACATGCCTATTGTTGGCCAACAAAACTTTAACATGCATTAAAATTTTCAGATATTAATGCTATAACGATTATCGAAGTTAAGTTTTTCAGTACCCAGCTGAGTCATTTTCACTTTGTTATCACTTTGTCACTTTAATTACAAAGTGAAAATGACTCAGCTAGGTACTGAAAAACTTCGATAATCTTAACATCTGAAAATTTTAATGCATTTTAAAGTTTTGTTGGCCAACAATAGGCATACTTTTTTGCAATCCTTATTTCTGTCATGGTACATAAACAGGATATTAAATTAAATTTTATGAGAACAACATGTCATACCCAGTCAGTGTTCAAACATTGATTTCGATTTTATTATAAATATTACCTATATTAAATTAAAATTACCTAGAATAATAATAATAATAGTTAATTATATTACATTATTTATCTATTGTATGTTTCTGCAGACCAGAGACCATAAACATAATAAAATAAAATAAATAAAACATAAACAGTCTTCTAAACAGACTTCAAAATCTAAATGTCGCATGACACTGACCGGTGACTATCGCTGCTTACACCATATAAAAATACACCCAAGGGCAATCCCCGGCCAGTGTAGGACTATTGTAGAAAAGGAGCACAAAACGTACCGGGCTATTGGCATAAACCGCTATTAGAACTAGGAATCTGGGACTATGGGGACTATAGCATCTGCCTGTCACAATGTGCAGGGAACATAGTAAACTGGACAGACAGTGACTCGCCACGCCTGCACGGGCCCCAAAATATGCCGCACAAGATTGGCGAGCGGCAACATGGGTGTGAGAAGTGGGGTGCAAGTTCACCGAAGCTACTTTTTCGACATGTAATATTGATCCCAATCGATGGGAGATATTAGCGAAGAAGAGCTCTGAATGGAGATTCCAAGTGAAGTCTAGAGTCCGAGAATATGAATCCCGTCGACGCACCGAGTCAGATACAAAGCGCGACGAACTTAAGGCCCGGCCACCAGCGGCTATTATTTACAATTTTGTGAATGGTGTTCTGACGAGTAAGAGACGCAAGCGCGTATTAGTAAATAAAGTTACATTACATTACATTACATAATTTCACGCCAGTTCCCTTGCGGGGTAGGTACGAACAACAGAGCGCCATTTAGGCTTATTCTTACACACCTCACTTGTTTTTTTGACATTCATAACTCTTGTCATGCACGCTCGTCTGTTCTTAAGGCTGCTGACATCACCCTCCGCTAGTACACGATCAATTTGATCATGGAAGGTGTGTCGTGGCCTTCCACGACTTCTGCATCCATCCACTTTTGCATTGTATATCTGTTTAGTCATTCTTTCATCATGCATTCTTTCCACATGCCCGAACCAACGGAGCATTCCTTTATATCAAATATTATAATAATTATAGCGCTGATTTTTTGTTTTAGAAACATTTATTTTGCTAAACTGCTATGCAGTTAATCGGCAACATTCTCATAGATTGTAGTATAATTTATTACTACATTTTTAATACAATTGTATGTATTTAATATTAATTTCGATTTTTCATTCATTCATTTTAAATATGCTTTATAGTATTTGATAACATGTAAAAAATCTACATTAAATTTTCTACGATTCAAATATTTTCCCCATTTATTTAAAGATAAATTTAGTCCATTATTAGAGAGATGGAGTCTCGTATTCTGAAATTGAAGTCGGCCAAAGGATGCCGATTTTAAAATTGGATGCCGATCGCGCTGTAGTGCGTCACGAGATTACCGTATTAACTCGAATTTTAATTAGTTGCAACATTAAAGGTGCTATAAATGCGCTGCTGCTCTCTTAAAGGAGACTAGAGCCTGGCCACTAATGCCTGAACGCAACTCAAGTTTGTTAAAGCGACATATTCTAGACCACAGGTGGTAGCCATCCAGATGGACAAATACCCTACCACCTGGCTGTGGGGGTTTTTTGTCGCCTCTTACGACAGGCCACTCGGCCGCAGGAAATTGTATTCTTTCTCCGTTCCTGCACGGAAAGTAATAGATCAAATACAAAATCGCGTTCATCTCGAAATTTTAAATTTGTGAGTTATTAATTTTACCATGACGGGGTCTAAGATCCGATATGGTACGAGAGCGTTTATTTTTAAGCCAGTTAAAACATAGGTGGTCCTGTCGACAGGATACTAGTAAAACAATAAACCACTCTTATCCTGGTTGTCTCTTGAGTTATGCAGCGCTACTATCACAACACAATCTTGAAAGTGATTGATGTAACACTTGTAACCAATTGCGTCATAATAGCCCAATTTCTAACAAAACATACGACCCTCTTGACATTTGGATCGGTCTAGAAGAATAAGAAATGTAACTCGTTATCTCGATTTGGTCTGTCATTTATTCAAATGACGTGGGTTCTAATCCTGTCTGAGAAATGGAACATAACATACTTAATTGTACTATAAATAAGTTTTTCAGAAAAAAATACTTTACATTCAAATTCTAAAGTTTTTTTGTTATCATTAAGTTTCACTGGAAAACATTTTGAAGTTCATACATATAAGTTAAAAATTATAACTGCTTCCTATATATTTTTAATTGATTCGTCATGATTTTTTCAAAATGTTTCACTTCATAGTTAAAATATTATCAACGGGAGACATAATCTTTTACGACCTTGTAAGCGAATATAAATATTTTATTTTAAAGTCAACAAATTTCTTAAGTTAGTCAGTGGGGAGTCATTGACTGAGTTAAAAAAAAATCACTCAAAAACGTCATTATAAACTTTAAAATCAAGTCTGTATATTTAGGAACACTGAAAAAAACTTAGCTCTCAGCTATTATATATTTATATCTTATACTAATTATATAAAGCTGAAGATTTTGTTTGTTTGTTTGATTGAAGGCGCTAATCTTAGGAACTACTGATTTGATTTGAAAAAAATTCAGTGTTAAATAGCCCATTTATCAAGGAAGGCAATAGGCTATAGGTATATTATCATGCTAAGACCAATAGGACCGGAGCATCAATGACGAATGTTTCAAAATCGGCGGGTTTTTTAACTTACTTTTTTTAACTATTCCCCTTGGAAGAAGTCGCGGGCAGAAGCTAGTTATTTTATAAAAATCAAAAAATGCCGTGTGTCTGTGCGTTGCAGCTATTAATAAAAAATCAACTGGAATAGACTACACAAACGATGGAGAACATGATGCATTTTTTTTTAGATTTCATGTCTGTTTGTTCGAGATACACGTAAAAGCTACTGGGCTGATTTTGATGCAGTTTTCGCTGATCGACAGCGAATTGTTAGACTTAAAATATGCACTACTTTTTATCGTAGGAAATTTTCTAGGAATGATTTAAAATGCCCAGATAAAAAAAACATCGAATTCCAATGAGATTTTTTCACTGTTCACTAGAAAATTTTATTTAATAAAATGTGTGATATTTTTATCTCGAGAATCCCACGGGAATTTTCCCGAGAGCGGTTTGTGTGCATAAAAATTATATTATTCGACACAGTTTTCACCAAAACGATAGTTTACATTCTTTTTTAAAAGCTGCGGTATTTTGCGTCCCGGGAATTCCGCAGGAATTTCAAGTCAAGCGTGGAAGAAGTCGCAGGCATAGCGTAGTATTTTATACATTTATTTTACATGCTTGTACCATGAGGTCCTGAGTCGATGAACCTCTACAAAGATCCTTCAAAACGACTCACCAACTATAAATGTGATCAGAGGACTGGCCTTGTTCAACGGATTAGTATGGCAATCCAGCGGGGAAACATAACCAGTCTTCAGAGTCCTCCTTACCCATAAAAGATAGTGTAACCTAGGCTCAGTATTCTACTTATACTCGTAGTCTAGAGAGATTATAGGTAGCATACAATTTAACTAAATTTAGTTTAATACGTTTATTTTATCTACAACTTTATGTTAGCATTGTGTACTATCAAATTTCATCCGTACCTAGTGTGACAAAGGCTATGGTAACTTTATTTGAATACAACTACTACTAGTATCTATTATTTTTCAATGTATGTATGTATCGGGGATAATTTTTAAAATTTTACTTTATTACTTACAATACTTATTTACATCTAACCAACAATAGTATAAGTTACACTTACATATATGACCGGTTGAACTTATATCATTACAAGTGTATAAAGGGTTATCTTTTTTGGCAAAATGAGTGTTGGTTACATAACAAAATGACTATTCGAAAGTTCTGTAGTGGAATACTTGCAAGCCAATAGATGGCGCTGTGCTGAGGTCGCAAAAGATTGGCGAAACGTGCAAAGTATATATACAAATTTCCAACAATAATAGATGGGCCTAGGCCTACGGGGCACAACAATAGTCTCGCTGGAATATTTTCCTTTGAGACGGAGGAGCATTCCTCCCTCCTCCAACCATTAGGTTCATCCCTAAAGTTCCAACAGCCCACTTCCTCCTCCATCTATACAACCTTTCCTATCCCTTCTATCTCACACCTCTTGTCTGATTCGCCATTGGTGTTGCAAACGCCTATAGGCGACGATAACCACATTCTATGCGCTGGGCCGTCTCTCTATTTGCCAGATTCGCAATAAAAAATTAACACTCTTGAAATGTGGTGCTGGAGAAAAATGTTGCGTACTGGACTGCACATCGAACCAACGCATCAACAATAAAGAAATTAAAAATAAAATCCAGACTACCATCTATCTGCCTCCGCAAACTCCTTGACTACTTCAGACACAGTCAGAAACAGGGAGACGATTTAGACAAATGGTCACTGGGGAAATAGAAGGAAAACGATCTCGGGCTCGGTTGGTCCGACAAGGATACGTACCACACTCAACGATACCGGTACGACTAGACTTGCCATATGATATACAAATGTCCTCCTTTTCGTCAAATTGTCCTCCCGTCCTCAATCGTCCACGAATGTCCTCCTTTTTCAAATTCAAATTACGCGCCTAGATCTCTTGAACTTTGACCTAAACTCACGCTCACTCATATGCTTTGACCGCGTTTTTTTATAACTACTAAAAAATTATGATATTTTGTCTAAATAAGTATTTCAGATAAGTATGTAAATAATAAATAAAACATAAAAAAATATTTGTCGTTTCATTTATTTATGACCCCCTTTATTTTCATAAGTCCTCCATTTTATGCAAAATATCACTCTTCAGTCTTCAACTCTTCTTTTTCATTTTTCTATCTGGTAACCCTAGGTACGACGCACTGTATATTGCCGCTGATACTCACCGATGGCGTTAAGTAGTGCAATAAAAAGTAGTGGGGAAAAGTTTAGTCGTCAGGAATAAGGAATACGACTTAAGGAGGAGGGAATAACTTTTTATAAATTAAAGAAAACAACCATTACATTTTGCGCCTCAAATCTGATAAAGTAGTTCATGACATATCGCGAATTGGAATCTGGCAGGTCATTGTCACTCGGTGTCCTGGCAGGCCTCCCCGCATTGTAGTGAATGACCGCATTCAAAACATCAATACACACATGAAATGCAAGCACAATACGTGACACGTAACATGTATATAGTGTATGAACATGTCTTACATATATATGCAGTCGTAAGTCCATGACAATAGATGACGCAAAAACTTTAAAATACGATATCCATGCTCACATTCTTTTATTAACTAAATGCCGCATCTTGAAGATACAAAATTAAAATTGCAGTGTAATATTTTCTTAAGTTTTCGCGACTTGCATACATAATAAAACTACGTTTTAACGGTTTTAAGCGCGGTAATTTATTTGATTTTGGTTATTCCGACGTTTCGGCCACTTTCCAGTGGCGGTGATCACGGAAGACAAAGATGTCAAGTGTGAACGAGTATTGTTAAAGTTTTATTTAGCCTACCGCCAATTTGTTCATTTTCATTATTTAGTTTAAATTTTGTTTATGGTTATTATTTACTCTATGGGAGCTTAATCTAATTTACCACTGCTAATAAATAATTAAAATTTAAACTAAATAATTAAAATTAAAAAGTTGGCGGTAGGCTAAATAAAACTTTAACAATACTCGTTGACACTTGACATCTTTGCAGTGTAATATTAGAAATGAGAAAGTCGTGGTAGCGTAATAGCTAGCGCACGCGTCTCGGACCCAAAGGACACGGGTTCGATCCTGGCTGGAACGCATGCACCGCTTAGGCAGTTTTCTGACCTAATGTGCATATTGTTACAATTACCACGTACTAATAACCGTGAAGGAAAACATCGTGATGCAATCTGCAAATCGAGATAACCGATGTGTCAAACCTGCCAAGCCGCCTTGGACAAGCGTGGCGGGTATACTGTCCGTTCCCCTATAGTGAGAGGCCCGAGCCCAGCAGTGGGACATTAACGGGCTGCTAGTATTATAAGAAATGTGACTAATAAGTTATTTAAATTTGAACTAAAATTATATAATATTATAAAATTCTAAAAATGCCGTGTCTGTATATTGAAACTATTAAAAAAAACGACTGGAATAAACTATATAAACAATAGAGAACACAATACAATTTTTTTAGATTTCTGGTCTGTTTGTCGGTTTGTTCGGTATTCACGTAAAAACTACTGCACCGAGTTCGATTCGATTTTCGCTAATCGACAGCAAATTATTAGACTTAAAATCTGGGCTACTTTTTATCCTAGAAATCCCGCGGCAATTTTTCTGGTAATGATTTAAATTGGCCAGATTAAAAAAAAACGAATTCCAATGTGATTTTTTTTACTGATCGATAGCTAATTTTATTTAATAAAATGTGTGATATTTTTTATCCCGGGAATCCCGCGGGACTTTTCCCGGGAGCGGTTTGTAGTTGTTCGGGTTCATAAAAATTAACTTATCACTCAGTTGAGATGAGAATCTTGAGATAGTTTTGCGATATTACAAAAAAGAAGAAAGAGAGAATAATATTTATTTTTAACAGCGACACACGACACAAAATAGTAATAACATGACGAAGTATAGATAAAGTTATACAAAAATTGTGTGCCGCAATTTGGAAATGAGGTTGGCAATTATTACAAGATTATATACACTACAATTATTACAAGAAATAAGGTGATAAATAAGTATATAAGAGAGTCTTTGAACATTGAACCGATGACTGGAAAATTGAGAGGAATAGGAATAAGGTGATTTGGGCACGTAATGAGGAGCGATGAAAGTCACATGACAAAAAGTGTTTAACTAGAAAATCGACGAATACTAGTGTAAAATTAGACCAAAAAAGAGATCGATGGATTCTGTGAAGGTGACATAATAATTGTGATGTGACAGTGGAAGTATGCCAAAATAGAAAAAAGTGTAAGAAAAAGAGATATTGTGACTATATAATGTTATTATCTATCTATATATATATATGAAAGAAAGTCGTGTTAGTTACACTATTTATAACTCAAGAACGGCTGTACCGATTTGGCTGAAAATTGGTGGGGAGGTAGCTTAGGAGCCAGGAGACGGACATAGGATACTTTTTTCCCGTTGAAACCGGTAGGTGGCGCTGGGATCGGGTTCTAGATTTTTATTTTTTCCGAGCAGGACTACGTCGGCCGGGGCCGCTAGTATTATATAATGATTGGGATAAAGTGAAAGAAAATGATATTATTTATATTACACAATTACTATATATTAAGTACCGCTGCTGTAATCTTAGTTTAAAGACTAAAGACAATGCGCGGGCGCACGTATAAGGCGTGTGTATTCGCGCACTGGCGTCAGTTTGTCTCACAGATTACATGTTTACATTGTAATGTCTTCGGTATATTATTCGGCAAATAGAAGGTTACATTATCATTAAAGATAAATAATATTCTATTAATAGCATGCTTATAAAGTTAGATACAACTAAAATTAAGGCTGAGTTCCTCTTATCAGCGGCGAGTGGAGCGTTTACGGTGGTACGTTTATCTATATATATAAAAATCAAATGCTATTCGTTACTCTCGCTAAAACTCGAGAACGGCTGGACTGATTTGGCTAATTTTGGTTTTGAATTATTTGTGGAAGTCCAGGGAAGAATTAATAGGTGAGTAGAATTAAAATATGAAAAAATGCTTGGAATATAGTAAAAACAACAATTTCGCTTTCCCTTAGAAACTATCCCTACCTGTCAAAATTTGATGTTCGTCCCATCGTTCAGAAATCAAATTAAATTTAAAAGTGAAGTTTTTTTTTTTAATTTTTTGGGGTTTGAATATCAAACGTTTGATGTTCGTTCCGGTTAATTTTTGACCACATTTTTTTACTAAAGTTGAAACATTCTGCAATTATCATTCAGCTTTTTTATTTATTGATTCTGAGGCGGTACGAAGTTTACCGGGTCAGCTAGTACTTGTATAAATAACTGTAATACGCAAACCGACGCACGACGCATAAAATAATATCTGACTTTAGCTATAAATCTGCATCTGGGGTTCCGTGGAACTGAGGTTGTTGATCCAGGACACTACCGCCTCCCGATGGGTCACGCTGAAACGTGGAACCCTGACCTATAGGATGACGCAGATACTTACCGGGCACGGGTGCTTCGAATAGTATCTGCATCAGATCGTGGGATGTTTGTCTTCCCCTTAATGCTCGCGCTCGATTCTGCGTTTCTAGCTGGTCGAGTGCGCTGCATTGGAACCCCAGCAGTTCGAACTCGAAGCCATTGTAGGGCCGATCGATTCGCTGAGGAGTATGGTCGAGGCCTTGCTCCATAGCGACGATTATTGGAAGGCGGTTTCTACCTTTTTGCGAGTTAGTAAAGATCCAAAAGGAAGCCACCGAGAGAGAGAGAGAATTGCGTATGCGTCATCCGGCCCCCGTCATCAGACTGGCGCCCGGAAACGCAGTACGCGCAGAATCTTCTCCCATGAGTCCATCACAGTAGGACCGACTACAACCAGTCCGGGGTGAACCAATCTCGCGTATGCAGTAAACACATGTTACCGTCTGACAACTTACTTGTAACCCGAGTCAGTCTTGTGCACGGCCTATGTGTTTTATATAGTGGAAAAATAAAATATACCTATTAAACATTTCATATTTTTTTATAGTAAAATAACACGTTCAATATTTTATAGGTTATGAAGTAAAATGTCATTTGATACATGTCAGTGACGTGGCACATAGAATGTGGTAATACTCGGCAAGCACTCTAGCGAATTATATTCGAATAAATGATTCGACACAAGTTGTTACGAGAGTATTTATTTTAATTTTTGAAGTAACGTATTTATTTATTACGTAGTTTTATTATTACATAACGTATTTATTGTTGGTTTTATTAAAATTTATTTATTTGTTTTATGTATTAAATTATACATAAGTAGAATTAGTTTTATTAATTATTATTATTATTATTTATTATTTTATTAACAAAATTGGGTCCTTTTGGTCTTACGCCAAAAGGAACGTTTGCACTGAAAATCAGCGTTGTGTCGGATATAATTCCGACACAGCAATACGCTGAGTGCAAACCTTGTTTGCTGAAAATGCGGCGTACAAATTCTCAAAATATGCTCTGTGTATAAAAATATATAAGGAATGTAATCACATAGCTATGTCTGCAAATAAAGTCTTTTTTCTTTTCTTTCTTGTGTATCAAAAAAAAGGATACTACCGCCTTCTTGCCGCCGTGATGGCCACGCCACGCCGCTTTCAATTAAGGCTTACGGAGGGCGTTTTCCACCGCTAACGTTCCGGCTTTATTGCAGCCGAAGTGTGTTAAACGTGACGATGGTAGGCGTCTCAACGTAATGACGCTGATTCCCTGGCAACGTAGCAAGTCTTTAGTATGCGATGTGACTTGCGTAGACATGTTGGCCGTATCCCATTACCAAATACGGTCACATCAGCCAATTTGGCGGCGAAAACAGCTGAATCACTAAAGCGGCGAAAATATATGACCCTCAGTGAGAGTCATTTACTTGTGGCGCTTGCTGTTGAGACGCTTGGACCCTGGGGTTCTGAGGCCATGAGCCTCTACAAACAGCTATCAAAACGACTCATCAAGTCTTCAGGTGATCAGAGAGCTGATGCAGTGAGGAAACGTAGCCAGCCTTCTGAGCACCTTACCCACAAAAGACGGTGACCTACATATTATATAGAGTCTTGGGGAATTATAGGTGGAATACAATACAACTTAGTTAAGTTAAAACTTATGACACCTGCACACACTTCATCCTATTATTATAATTTTTTTACGGTGCAGGCTGTCACACTATGGAATGTGCTGCCTCTTACTGTCAGAGAGGCCAAATCCTTACCAACATTTAGAAATTTGCTCAGAAAACACTATTTGTCCACAAATAGCTCTGTCTGATTAACAGAATATAATCATGCTAATATGTTTATTATAATAACTTATGTATTATTGCATATATATGACTATGTATATATGTATGGATTTGTACATTTATTTCTTAAATTAGTTTGAGTATTTTTGTATCTATTGCCTTTTTCTTGCACCACTAAAAACACTAGTTGTAAAGTCTATATGCCACAGTAGTCACACTTTCCATCAGGTGAGCCATCAACCTACCTGCTGTACTAAAGCAATAAACAGATCGCCATTTAATTTAAATATTTGTATTAAATTGTGCAATAAAGAATACATAGTGCTCTAAGAATGTACTTGCGGATATCAGTTGTTTAATGACGACGTTGAACCTAACGAACTTACCTGATAAAATTCGATATATGAACTATTATATTTATATCTTAAATGCTTTCAGAATATTCCTTGACCCCTGGGTACCGTTAAGAGGTTTAAAATCCAATTATACTTCGATTGCTACAAATGAACATATGCACATCCACATTGAAGATGATCCGCAGTACTTACAGACTACAAAGTCTTTGTGAAGTTCAGCACACCAATAACCAATGTTTTTTGAGGTAATATCTTATTAAGAAACAGAGCGCATCGACGACCGGGAATCGTGGTGGAGTAAAATGGAATTTATCAGCTGGGTTAGTAATGGCGTTTATATCATGCCTTTTTTAACGAAGGGAAATCCGTTTGAGGACTAGCCATGCAGTAGGGAATGTGGGACTCGCCACTTTAGGGTGACACTAGCACCGGAAACTTGAAGCGCTCTCGCCACGCCACAGTCAGGGATACACGCTAAAACCCTTCACTGTTCCTCCCTGCCCCTTGTGCCAGGGCTACGAGAAAGCGGGCAGCTCGACCAGCTCCGCGTGCCCTGGCAAGCGGGGGCCTCTAAAGTTACATCCACAGCCGGGGGAAGCATAACTTGAATCCCGCTATGCCTACCCCGAACCAGAAATACCCAATATGATACCCTGGTGTTCCTTCCATCGTCTTTTGTCAGAGCCGCCGGAAAATTGTATGACCAACACTGCGAGCCTTTGCCTGTACGAGCTGCACGGCCAAATATAGACACGAACGGCAGAATTGATCCTCAAATTCCAAATCACACAGCAAGCTTTGGAACAAGCTTTGCTCCTAGTGTCTCTTATGGATATCTGAAATGAAGATATGCTGACAGCAAAGAAAAATGTAGTAGAAAGACCTGCATAACGAGATAGCCGACATGTGACACGCCCCAATCGACATTAGACAAACGTAGAGGCCTCAGACCAGTAGCAGGATGATTATGGGCTATTGTTATTTAATAGCATTTGCATATAAGAAATGTAACATAAAATAATGAGAAAAAGGTAGACAAATGTCTTTAGAAAAACAAAATGTCACTATATAGATAAAATATATAGTAGATACAATATGTAATAGATAATTGAGTAGAATCAAAAAATGTAAAAGAAAAAGTTTTTGTAAATAAAGATTTAAAAATACGTAAATAAAGTATGAAAAAAGAATATATAGAAATGATAAAAATATAAGAAAGATAAAATACCATGGCCAGCTTGTTCGTCAGGAAAAGCAATTGAAAAAAAAGGCATTTGCAGCCTTAACAGGTTATTTATTAACTTGTAAAAGTATATTAGCGAGTTTCACACATGTCTGATCTTCATGTGCCGGATTCCTTTTCCATTACAGTTAGTATAATAGTGATATCAATCGTTAATATAATTATAGAGATTAGGTCAAAAATCTGCCTGTGCGCTGCATCGGGGAGCTACCAGGATTCAAGCACACATTACAATGAAATGCGAATTGCCGGAACACAACTCAAGGTTGTTATGGCGACATACTTTAGACCAGGGGTGGTAGCCGTCCTGTCGGGCAAATGCACTACCACCTGGCTGTGGGTTGTTTAGTCGCCTCTTACGCGGCCGCAGGAAATTGTATTCTTTCTCCGTTCCTGCACGGATAAAAATTTAGTACTTATCTATTATGACATGTTCTTGAAATAAATATTACTTAATATACACATGACGATATTTAACAAGTGTAACGAGAAAATCACTTCAAGATAACAAAGGGGTCAACATAATTATATAAATCTAGGTAGACATATATAGGTACAGTCGACTCTCGATAATTTGATACTCGTTAATTTGAATCTCTCGACAATTTGAAATTCTTTCGCGGTCCCTTGAATAAAATCAATATTAATTGGTCCCCCTCTATAATTTGAAGCACTACCCTACGATTCTACGCCCTCAGAACCGAGACTTGATTTTTTCTCAGTTCTCACTACTATCGAAGATTTATTGGACAATGACAGACTGAAGTCTTTCATTCAACAGAAAATTGAGGGATTCTTGTCAAAATGAACCTTTGTTAATAATTGTACAAATGTTTAAAATAACAAATCACGATTTTTCATCAAAGTCAGTTCAGTTGGCCCACTTGATGGAAAGTGGTTACCATTGCCTAAGGATTTTTGCAAAACTGGAGGCGATTGCACCGCGTTGCAAGGCTTTAAAGTGGTAAATAGTAGATGAGAGAGTGTCAGCGCATACAAAATGCTTGTATCCATTACTGTTATGACATAACAAGAAAAAACCATGTTACCCCATATTTAAATAAAAATAATGTGCTAAAGATAGTAGCTAGGAGGAAGTTACACTTAGCTTGTATGCTGTTTGGTGTAATTTCCTCGCAGTACCCTAAATATCTGTACAATAAGATGGACTGGAGATGGGTTCAGAGATAGGTCACACCATTGTACTATACGGTCTGTTATGAAACCTTTAATAACAGCGAAGCACAAGACAGCTGCTTTCAGAGGCTGTTTCAAATATGCTGCAATTCATTGCTGGAACAATATACCTCCACCAATTAGAGACCTAAAAACAATAAATTAATTTAAATTCCACTATAAAAGACATTTTTTCACATTACAAAAAGAAGATCACACATGCATTGATAAGCCTTTAAGTAATTACAATGTAGTTCAGTTACTATCTCACCTTAATATGAATCCAAATATTTACATACCCAGACAGACAGGTAAATTGAAGTGCAAATGTAGCGTGGATTAGTAGTTCTCACCCAAAATCACTACAACTATCCTTCTGAAAATTGCAATTTATATTTTTACTTTCAATAAACAAGAAACTCGTATGCAGTAAACACATATCACTGTTTGACAACTAACTTCTAACCTGAGTCGTGCACGGCCTATATTATTATTATTATATAGAGTGGGAAAATAAAATAGATTAAACATTTCATATTTTTACAGTAAAATAACACAATAAATGATTCGATACAAGTTGTTAGACGAGTATTTATTTTAATTTTGAAATAACGTATTTATTGTTGGTTTTTTTTAATTTATTTATTTGTTTTACGAATTAAATATTACATAAGTAGAATTAGTTTTATGAATTATTATCTTTATTATATTAATAATCATATTTATTATTTTATTAACAAGATTGGGTCGTTTTGGTCTTACGTCAAAAGGAAGGTTTACACTGAAAATCAGCGTTGTGTCGGATATAATTTCGGCACAGCAATATGCTGAGTGCAAACCTTGTTTGCTGAAATGCGGCGTACAGATTCTCAAAATATGCTGTGTGTATAAAAATGTATAAGGAATGTAATTACGTCGCTATTTCTGCAAATAAAGTTTTTCTTTCTTTCTTTCAGATGAGGGGGGGGGGACGAGATAGTAGACAAGTGGGATAGGAGGAAGGGAAATCTGGGCCACCAGAACTCATTCTTACTCACCGTACGAAATATGATGCCGATATTCTGTAAGAATATGGAATCACACCGGTCGAGCCGGCTCTAAAGCCTCGTACGCACTACGCTAGTAATTTAGTCGAGTACCAAGTAGTATAGTCATTAAAATACTCGCTACTGCCCAAAAATCGATCGTACTACGGTCGATTACACTACACAAATGAGTAGTGTTTTGCAAGATGAACGTTTAACGCAATAAAGTAAAGCTAATAAAGCTGCTGGCAATCGCAATTTTAGAAGAGGTGGATGAAGAAATTTGTGTAATAAGGAGAAAAAAAAGCTATGGTTATGACAATGGATTAACAGACGAGATGAACTAGGAGCTACGAATGGTCTTCTGAAAGAATTAGCTCTAGACGATACCAAAGAATACTTTAATAGTTTGAGAATGTTTGAAAATTGTGTAAATTATCTGTTAATAAATTGTTAACAAATGAAGGAGTAAGCAGTGACGTGTGGTGGGAGGTGCTACTCGCCGAAAAAGATAGAACGAAATGGATCGACTAGGCTAAATTATTTTATGCTAATCTACTCGTCTAAAGCTTTGTTGTTCAGACACGTTTAGTTACTAAATTACTCGGCACTCGACTAAATTACTAGCGTAGTGCTAACTAGGTATAAGAGCTGTAATGAATACAATGGCTCCAACATGGCTCTACCACGTTTAAAGATAATTAAAAAAGATACATAGACAGATCGACAACGGGCCGTCTTATCGCTGAAATAGAGATGTCATCAATATTCCACTACTATAGGTATTCGTCCACTTTTTTTACAAGCTTTTATTTAACTTGCAATGTATGTATATATGTAAGTTCGGGTGGAATCTTGCAAGTTAAATTTGACCAATTTCCCGGTTTCCGATTGAGCTGAAATTTTGCACGCATATGTATATCGCGTGACAATGCAATAATATGGTATCATAGAGCTGATCTGATGATGGAGTCGGAAGGTGGCCATAGGAACTCCTGTACTAAACAAGATAGATCCGTCGTGTTTGGGCTCGTTTTACTTGTCTTGGCGAGCACTCTGCTGCTACATGATATCCAGGATCTCAAAAGCTTGTATTTAAAAACCATTTTAAACAAGCTTATTAACTATTCGGTCCGGTTAACTTTCGGGTATAATATTCCGCCGAGCCGAATATTCCTGGTATATCTAGTTAGACTTAGTTTAACTGTCAATAATTTGTGACTGAAATATAATATGTTTTTTAGAATGATGTGCGGTTTTTTTCACGATATTATGTCCCTAGGAACAGGGCACCCCATGGTCTTGGGTATGGCTCGTTGGGCAGGTCTCCCGACCTCAACCCGGTTCCTCTACGTCATGGCGAAGAGGTGAGCGTAGCGGCGTCTTTGACCTTCACCATTAAAAGGGGTAAAGACGGTCCTGCAGTCCAATAGTGGACGGATGGCGAATAATTTGAATGAATTTCTGCCTCGCGAATTCTTTTAAAAAAGAAGTTGAGACAAGTCGTAACTAAGCCTGATTTACATTTCCATTAGTTAAGTACTCATTTCATTTCCGAATAAATACTTACCATCGCTTGGAAAAACTTATAGCCGGTTCCTATATCTTACGACCCGTTCATTTACCCTACCATTGGTTACAATTTGACATAGTAAGGCAAGCGAATGAATAGTAAGTATAGGAACTGGCCATCGATCGACAACTTATTATTTAATTGGAAAATTTCTGTCCAAACGATAATATGTATTTAACTCGCCAGTTTTGTAAGTTAACTAACAACTTAACAAATACAAATGTAGATCAGGAAATCTTTAATAACGCTACAGTAAGAAATTGCTTAATATCTAATCAAATTAAGTTTTCCTGCTTGAGATTACCTCAAAATGCAGTTCCAGGAAATCGTATATGCCATATCTACAACTACAACATCTTGCAATTAAATAAATTGATAAAATTAAAAAGGTAAATTTATTTAATGTTCCTTCTAGTGTCTGATAAATTGAACTTTAGCCTCTAATATTTAAGACTGAATTCAATTTTGATAATAAAGTGCGAGTTCATGATTCAACTCGCTGTCAGCTGGACAAGAGCGAACCCACGCGTTTTGTTTCACTACAGACTTGGCCGAACTGAAGATCAGTTTGGCACAAGCGTTAACGCGGCGCGCGCGCACATTTCCGAAACATGGCGGCGATAGTATTCGAAATTCGGAAAATCCGACGGTTTCCGCGTTTCGAACTTTCAATAGAACACTTTTTAACGGTTTTTATTTTCGATGTTTGAATTTGTACATTTTTAAATACAAGATTTTTTTTATAAATAAAATAAAGGACCCCAAATCGTTGTCTGTTGGGAACGTCCCCGAAAGGCTAGCCGCGTTGCCATGTTGGATGGCAACGTTTATACAGGCCAGATTTTTGTAAATTAATTTTTAATTGTGTCTGTTAAAAAGTGTTTTAATATATTTTTTTATCAGCAGGGGATGATGCTGTGTACCGAGTTCGGGTGATAAGTGTTATAGTTTTTTGTTGTTGCACATTCAGCGGCTTGTTTGGTGTGTACTTATTGTTTTTTTCTTCTCTTCCTATATCGATTGGTCTCACATACATAAATATTTATTTACATACTTTCTCCCTTACAAAGTACCTGTATCATTAATCAATAATAAAAAGGCTTAAAGGAAATTAGATATCAAGTTTTAAAAAAAACACTAAATTTTGCATGTACCTAAAGACTTTAATAAGCATATATTATTATAAATAAGATTGTTTGGTTATTAAATATACCTACTGATAATTTAATTAAATACATATAAAAACAGTTTAATTTATAATAAAATAATTGTATTATCAAATTAATTACCAGTATATTAATCATACTGTTTGTTTTATTATATCTGGTCTATTAAAGTATTGTCTGGAAAATACATCTTGTACAAGTTTGCAGTCAAACGTATACTACGATCACGACACTTGTGAGACCGATCGAGTATTGCAAGTTTTCATGCTTTTCTTTTCTACTTTAATAACGTTCTAAACTGACCTTAGAATATTAAAATAATATTAACGATGTAGGGTAAACTATACCATTATTGGCACTCCATTTCATGTTGGCAATCAATTTATTGAACTTGACTTGAAACTCCTGCGGGATTTTCGGGACACAAAGTACCGCAGCTTTTAAAAACAATCTAAGCTATAATTTTATTAAAGACTATCGGAATAAGCTAATATTTATTGCACCCGAAAAACTACAATCGCTCCCGGGAAATTACCGCGGGAGTCCCGGAACAAAAAATGTCACACATTTTATTATATAAGATTTGCTATCGATCACTGAGAAAATCACATTGGAAATCGATATTTTTAATCTGGCCATTTTAAATCGCTCCCAGAAAAATTCCCGCGGAATTCCCAGGATAAAAAGTAGCGCAGATTTTAAGTCGATACATTTTCTGTCGATTAACGAAAACCGCATCGAAATCGGCCCAGTAGTTTTTACGTGAATCTCGAACAAACAGGCAAACATACAAGAAACCTCAAAAAAAAATTACATCTTTTCTCCATCGGTTACATAGTGTATTTTAGTTGTTTTTTTTAATAGCTTCAATGTACAGACCCGGTATCGGTAACCATACAATAAATAATATTATTATTATCATTGTATAGATACAAAATAAAAAACATTATAGAACAAAATAATAGAGTGCCAAAAATTGTGTAGTTTCTCCTTCTTCTTTACATTAGCTAACCCTTTGAAAAAATATTATTAATCACCATCAAATATAGGCATAGCCTATATCACTCAGGAATAGTGTAGCTTTCTACAGGTGAAAGAATTTTCAAAATCGGTTCAGTAGTTCAAGAGATTACTTCCTACACACAAACTTCTTTATAATATCAGTATAGATAAAACAAATTCGCTTTCCGCTTCAGTCTGTCTTTATATCCGTTAACTCTTCCTAAACTACACAAGGGATTTTTAAGCGGTTCTCACCATGAGCTAGGTAATTTCACTGGTCGGCAACCAAATCCTCCTTTAAATAAAAATCCGATAAAGACTTGCTGAATTTAGATCTGCTTTTTGTTTCCTGCTAGCATTTTTTTCTAATTTTTGCTCCTAACGCAATATTTTTTGTGCAAAACTTTTTTCTTCTTATGAAGTAACAAAATACCATCATGTCGGTAGATTTAATTTTCTTTTCCGCAAATCTTTAAGCAATATCTCATGAATGTGCTGAAAGATTCTAGCAAGATATGTTACATATAGAGAAACAGAAAATGGTCAGAATTATCACTTGCAGATTTTTGTTACTTGGTTTGCCACGAAATTACAATAGAATGCATGAAAATGGAGAAAACTACAAACTGAAATAACTTTATCAATAATTTAACATATACTTTTGATGTTTTCGTAGGAATTATGTCAGATATTGTCACAATAATTAAATATACGTTTTGTATGTAAAGCAAAAAAAATGTTTTATTTAAAACATTAATTACAAAAAAATGGAAGTGGTCAAAAACTTTTAATACTATATTTATAATTAGAAGGGACGAAATTATAAAAAAAAACACAATAGTTAGAAGAAGTGATTTTTTTGCCGACCAGTGTTTTTACTGAAGGGGTTGCCGGGCTACCATTACCTGGCTATGGGCACGGATAATATACTGTTACAACCTATACGCCAACAAAAGTAGATTCACACCTGCATACCATAAAAGCACACTTTATTACCTTTCCGCATTTGGACTTCTTTTGTTTACTTTGTGTTTAAAATTTGTAATTAGAAAACAGCCCATTGGGTATTGTAATATTTTATGGCAGTCATTAGCCAGGTGTGTCAAACTGATTCTAAGAAATTCGGTCTACGCGGTCGGGCAGCCATATTGTATTAGTGCAGTATAAAGCAATGGCCCAATGGAGAGATCGGCAGTCTAGCGATAACCACAAGCAAAGTAAGACCTGTGTACATTCGATAATCTATTTAGTGACGGACTTTGCGCGTGTTATTGAATTATGCATTACGTTTGGACTGGTTGTGTCCTGTTATATTTGTACCTGTAGTATACGTGTTTGTATAGTGAATATGTATGGTCGACCCGTTGAGACAGAGTTAGTTGAGTTTCAACAGCGATCAACATTACATTAAGTACATTCTTTATTTTGCGCGTTTCATGTTTTTACGATCTTCTGTAAGAACGGGTTGGACTTGTTGTATTTTTAAAAACTGTGAATTACGCATGTGTACTTCTAATAAAGTTTATGCACTTTCAATTGACATTTAATTCGAATCTCGCAAACTCGTAACAGTATTTTTAATAAGATTTTAAGAAACTGTGCCGATGAGATGGGTAGATATTCGCTTTCATAACCATTAACAATGTGTTCCCCCCTTTGACTTTTAACCACGGGGTGAAATGTTCTTTAAAAAATATATTGATAGAGATTTTGAGATATGGCGTATGTGTGCGTATACCTGTTTTTAAGTTTTTGTAAACAAATGACGAAAACAGTAGATATTGGTCACCTTTTTTTGTTTTTTATTACATGAGTTCAGCAGACAGGCAGACGGCCTACTTGATGGAAAGCGGTTACCATCGCCTATGGACATTTGCAACACTAAAAGTGCTACAAATGCGCTGCTGCTTTCTGAAGGGAGACTGGAACCTGGTCACTAATGCCAGAACACAACTCAAGGTTGTTATGGCGGCATACTCTAGACCAAGGGTGGTAGCCATCCAGTCGGGCAAATACCTGGCTGTGGGTTGTTTTGTCGCCTCTTACGACAGGCCGCCCGGCTGCAGGAAATTGTATTCTTTCTCCGTTCCTGCACGGATAACCTATTCGATTCCGATTCACCTATAAGGAACCCTTCATTATGTGTAGATTGATACGCACTTGTCCGATTTTATTCTAATTGCTTATTACTGACCAATGCATGTAAAATATTTATGAAATTTTAAAGTATTAAAGTAGGCAGGAAAACTTTTAAACAAAATACCACACTTAAAGTAATCTATTGTTTTAGGCCCGATTATACAATCATCAGATAACAATTATCAGTTGAATAAACTGTAACCTGAATGAGTTCAAATGTGAAATCTACTGAAACTATTTTATTCATACAACTGACATTTTTAATTTTTCCATGCTATACTTTATTTTACGAATGACTTTTATCTGGTGATTGTAAAATTGACCCTAATTCAAATAAACGAAAACTAGGTGTGCTCCTGACTTTGCCCCCGTAGATATAATTTTGACACAATAATAAGTTATTAACCATTTTTATGGCGTTAAAAAGTACTAATTTACATCTCTTCTTTAAGCCCTTTTGCGATGGAATTTTCAAAGTTACTAAAATGAAATAATTATCCAACAGGTGTATTTTCGAGTATTTTTTAAACAAGTTGTAAGGTTAAAAAAACTCAAAAAATGTCTAAGATAAAAACATGAAAAATTGGGTAAAAATTATTTTTATTTAGTAACAAAACAATCCCCATAGTAATACTAGAAAAAGCAACGGGGTCAGTTTTCTCTTAGAAATCCGGCTATACTCTTTGTAGAGGCTTCGAGTTACAGAGAGAGACACTTGTAGAGTGCAATGTATTTAAAAATGAGAAAAAACTAAGAGGATCGCATCCATCGCGGATTTAAATGAAACTCGATACAAAGCTAGCTTATACCCCGGGTCAGGACTTAAAATATTTTTATCGCTATGACTAACGTCGTGGAATAGAGGAATGAAGGGAAAAACGTGCCGCAGCGGTCGCTTTTTTGTTAGTGCCACTAGCATCACTAAGAAATGTCGTCGTCAGTTATGACGCGACGCGCTAAGACGCGAAAGAAGTTTCACTGGCACTAATAGTTAGAAACATAATGAAATATACGGTTGAATTAGTAAAAGCTTTTATTCAAACTATCTTATAAATAAAATGTATTGAATAATATATGTATGTACAATATAAACAAGTAAAATTCCTAAACGAAAACCCCTCTAGCCTTACTATCTACTAGCCTCACTATCATTATACAGTGTACCTACAAGGCTGGCAGAAATACTTCGCTAGATACAAAGGCTAATGCTTCGAGCGAGATAAGTTGCAGCCTTTAGGTTTCCTGTTGCATCGACAAAACTTTTTTTATATTTTAGTACAGTTTGTGAGCAATTGACGCCCACGGATCCAAAGTCTCCACCCCAAACGACTCAAATAAGTACCCTGTTCAAAGGGTCGCATATTTGCCTCGTTTGAGGCGTTCGGTAGAAATAGCAGTGCGACCGGCCCCAACTTCGGACTTCTAGAGAAGAGACGCGCTACTGTGTCGACACAGGTACCGTCCTACACTACCGGCCTTCCCAAACTCCAGAGAATCAAAGGCATATTGATAAAAATGTTATTTCTTTAATGTCCGTGCAGAAACGGAGAAAGAATTCTGGACGACCTGTCGTAAGAGGTGACAAAAACATCCCACAGCTAGGTGGTAGGGTATTTACCCGCCTGGATGACTACCACCCCTGGTCTAGAGTATATCGCCATAGCAATTTTGAGTTGTGTTTCGGCATTAGTGACTAGGTTCCATCCTCCGTTACGACAGCGGCAGCAGATTTCTAGCACCTTTAGTGTGGTAAACGTCCATAGGCGAAGGTAACCGCTTTCCATCAAGTGGGCCGTCTGCCTGCCTGCTGAACTTCTGCAATAAAATAAAAAATAAAAATTGCCCGTCTGGATGACTACCACCCCTGGTCTAGAGTATGCCGCCATAAAACGTTGAGTTCTTCCAGTCTATCCCTTCTGTTGTCCATAAGAGGTGACTTGTCCAAACACTTCTGTACGAAAATTGTAATGTAACGCTTCGTAATTTGTGGTTGACCACAATAAACAATGCCAGTCGAAGCTGACTAAAACAGATGAATCATTTAAGGCCTAGAGTTCAGACTTTCTTGACATTTTATTTTATTTCTGTTCTTTAATATAAAGAATCAATTAATTTTATAATATTAGAATTGTTGTGATTTTTTGATTAACATGCAGTTACATATTTGTATGACCATGTGTAGGTCAAATACAGTGAGGATATTTGACTTTGTTACTATCCTAGTTATAACTATTACCTGTATTTCTACAAATAAAGATTCATTCATTCATCCATAGACTTGTAAAGTATTCAACTTTGTTCACGTTTGTATCTATCTGAATATTTGTTTGGAAATATCAAACAACACGTATTTAAAACAATTCTATCAACTTTATCTACTTTGGAAGCAAAACTTCTTTAGAATCCTTGTGATTTGAATATCGATGAAAAGGAAAACCGACACTAGAAAGAGATAAACACATAAATCTAGCTAGTGTATGAACGCAAGTCGCATCCCACACAAGCGGCCGCCCTATCTTCCAAGGGACGAGTGATATTCAGTCACGCATCAGGTCTCTCGGTTCTACAATAGCCGGTACACTGACGTTGACAAAATCACGGCGGATGATGTCGTTAAAGCTGGTATGACGAAATCTTCTTCCTGCATTTTTAAAAGTCGCTTTCCGCGTTTATCTGTCTGTTTTTGCGCTAACCTTCCAAACCGCACAACGTATTTTTAAACAGTGTTCACGTTTGGCGGCAGGGAAAGCTCTAATACAATCATACAACTTTTGTATTTTTTTACTTATAAATATATAATACATAGGGACATCTAAGCAAGGATTGCGTTATATTAATAAATTACATTCTTCAGAGCTTGCCGTGAACTTTTTAAAACCTCTCATTTATAAAAATATTATAAACTTCATCTTTATACCGTTCTAAGTCAACCAATTTTACTTCCGTTGCTTTTCTATAATATGCATAACTTCGGCATACGACATATACAAATATATATATATATATATATATAATTCACGCGTTTGTGCTGCAAGGCCATCTAGTAGCGGATGAATGTTATAATAATCAGGTAACCATAGAACTTTCAATTACAAAAATGTATTAATATTCAAAGTTGGTTTGAATAAAACTTCGTATCCACATTGCAATTATTAGAGGAACCCACGATACACGAGTCCGACTTGCACACGGCAAATTTGTCTTGGAATGCGCCCTCTTAAGAGTCAATCAATATTCGGTAATATGCAGTCGGGCATGATGTCACCCCGATTACTCATAGCGCAATGATAACTGCCCAAACCACTTACCTACATTCGCATGATCTTGTTTACTAACGTAGGTCATGTATAAAAACAATGACGGACCTTGTCCGCAACAATTGCAGGATTATTTCGTCTTATTATCTTGTTATTTACATTTTATATGAGCGCTGCATCCTGGAAGATGCACCCCGCTTATCAATGAAAGTGGTTGCAATAAGTGTTTGATATTGGCAGGGGAATAATAATACAGGTCAACAACAAAAAAAAAAATTGTTGCTCTGGTTATCTCTGCAGCTTTTATATTTTCAATTATACAGTTTGCGAATCAATCAAACATTTTCTTTTTTTTTCACTATTGAGTATGAGCAGTATATTTACCTGTTTTTTTTTTATAAGATAAATCTATATAATTATAAAGTTCTAAACATGCTGTGTCTGTTTTATTTTAATGTATTTTGTTTCTGCTGATGGAAAGAGGTAACTGTCACCTATGGACATTTGCAATAAGAGAAGAGCTGCCGGTCTTGAAGGGGGATTGAAATCTGGCCACTAACTCAAAGTTGTCATAACAGCATAATACCAAACCAGGTGCGGTAGCCATCCAGACGGGCAAATACATAGCCTGGCTACTGGGTGTATTGTCATCTCTTAATACAAGCCACTCGGCCGCAGAAATTGGTATTCTTTCTCCGTTCCTGAATGGATAAAACTGTTCTTTAGTAAAATGCCAAAAATGGCGGATGGACGCTTCTCCGAGAGCGTTCGTTGTGAGTGAACCGACGGGCACTTGGCCGATTTTTTAATCTATAACATAATAAATTTGTAAATATTTCGAGTTTTTAAAACGCGTTAAACAATTTGAAAAAATCATGGGGGCTAGTTCGAACCAGAATAAAAGAATGGAATACGCAAATGCAAATTTTAGAATTTTTGCCTGATTGTCTCTTCTAGCGTTACATGAAAACAACTGAATGGATTTAAATAACACTGGACACAAAGCTAGCTTCCATCCCGGATCAGAACATAGGATACTTTTTATCCCAATAAATGACGTCGTATCCTGGGGATAGACAGGTATAGCGGAAAAGCTGCCGCTGCGGCCGGATCTCTTTGGTGCGGCCTTGCAATTCACCGACAAATATATATGTCGTCTTCATGGCAACGACGCGAATGAAGTTTCATTCGTACTTTCTAGTACTATGTAAAGTCCCGCCCACATGTTCAGCTACTTACACATGTTTGTTCCAGTAATCAACTAAACCAGTAGTGGATCGTGCCTTTAAGTATACATGTGGTACATAGTGTCTTATCAGTCTGTGGTAGGACGTGTTAGACACGCCTACTGATGCATCCGCCTATCATAAGGACGCACTATTACCAGATATAATAAACTTTTCCCTGTTTTTTAATTTATAGTCCGTTTTCTAGAACAGCGGAGTTAATTTAAATTTAGAATTTGATAAATTAAAACTGCGTTGATTTGTAGGTGTTTAGAATATTCGTAAGTTTGCTGTAAGTGTATAAAATGAAATTTAATGAATATATTAAGTTTAATTTTTGATTAATTGTATCGTGAGACGTGTGTTTTAAATGATAAAACGTCAAAAAGCACGAGTCGAATGATCTGTAGTTTATTGAATTTCTCAATCATTTATTGCACATATTATGAAACTGTTACAAGTTCAGTAGAGTAGTAATAGTGATTGTGCAGAGCGGATCGATATCGTCCACTTACTATTTTAAGTTATCTATGAAAAATTCGTGTAGTGATATAGGAATACCATTTTTACACACTGAGTGACGTTTTTCACTGGGCGATTATCAATAATGGTGTATTTTTTATGTCAATACTTGGCTAATATGGATGAATAGATTCGATGGTCAAAATATGTATAAATCATACATGTTTCTTCGTGCAGGAACGAAAAAAGAATACTAATTCATGCGGTCGGGCGGCGTGTCTTAAGAGGCGACAAAATAACCCACATCCAGATGGTAGGCTATTTGCCCGACTGGATAGCTGCCACTCCTGGTCTAGAGTATACCGCTATAAAAATTTAGAGTTTTGTACCGGTATCTATGGCCAGATTCCAGTTTCTCCTTAAAAGCCGACAGTACATTGACAGCACCTCTTGTATTGCTAATGTCCAAAGGCGATGGTAACCAATTTCCAGAAAAGTTGTGCCTTCAGCCTGTCTGCTGTGCTTCAGCAATAAAAAAACACAAACTTAAAATTTTAATTAAGTTAGAATATTTTAAGTACCAAATGTTACGGAATCCTGAACTGCATAAAACCCAGTTATAGTTATTAATTAAGCGATAAATTAAATATAAACGATCCATTTGAGTTATTTTTATTAAAAAAAGATTATTGTTTAAGTTATTTATAACTTATAAAGGACATTTGATAAAACTGAAATTTAAATACTACTAATAAAACGCTTAGGCTTTATGTTTTAATTACTTCTATGGTGTATGACTGTTACTTCAAGTCGTCAATAAGGTTTTTCCAATGGTGGGCTTAGGTCTGCCCTGGTTCTCGTCGCATACTACATTCCTCTGCTTTCCTCATCCTGCATCAATCGGGAGCTTTGCGCAAGTCATCCGCCGAGCTCTAGTTTGGTGGATGACCTGCGGTGGTGTCCCACTACCCTGGGCATAACCCTCCTCTAATTAGCTCTACCTACCGCAGTCCTCCACCTTCCTCATCCAGCTTCTATTGGCAACCTTGGGCAAGTCGTCCACCGAGCTGGAGGGTGTCCTACTACCTAACGCTGGGCACAGGCCTCCTATAGTTAGCTCTACATACCGCAATGCTCCACTTTCCTCAACTAGCTTCTATTGGCAATCTACCTTGCGCAGGTCATCCACTGAGCTGGAGGGTGTACTACACGGCCTTTACCGAGACGTGGTCTCCACTCCAACACTCATCTACTTTACTGGCCATTCTACCACAGAGATGCCTAGTCCACTGCCACTATTCTGCGAACCGTATTCATTACCTTGGTTCTTTTTTTTCATTATGAAGCTGACAAACAGGCCGACGTCCGATCTAATGGTTACCATTGCCTATAGACTTCTGTAACACCTTGATGCCTTGCCAGCTTTTAACCTTTTAATAACAGGAGGTGAAACCTATATCGTCGTCGTCCGTGCAGGACAGTTTAACTACATTTTATGGTGACATAATTTTTTTGGTCAACGTTGTGATATATGAATGTAATATGTAACAATTGAGACCGAAAAAAATAATGTCCTTAAAAATGTAGTTACAAGGTTCTGCACTGAAGCTGACGCTATAGGGATCAGACAGATCAGATCTCTTACAAATATCCTGATTTGTGTTTATATTCCTGCACAGAGTCTCTGTTTGAAATTGTTGACGCAAGTTTTAAAAAGAACTAGAAAAGCATTATCTAGCAGTATTTAGTTCACAAGAATTTTTTCTTATATTGTAATACACGTGTATCGAATAAGCTACAAATAATTTCTTAAACATAAATCTCTCATGAATCTGTTAAAAGACTACGTCAGCGGAGTAAGAATTTTACAAGAAATAGTATATGTTATAAATTTCTAGAACAATTTAGATTAACTTTAGAAACTTTCCACGAGAAATCTGATTGCATTGCATCGCTTATAAATCTTTTAATCAATCGCTTTAAAGTGAGATAAATTGTTGGAAAACTCCGTTAATCGAATCGTTGCGTTGAAAGATGTTTAGACGTATGGTGCAATTGCACGTGAAATTGTGTTAGTTTGTTCTAAACGAAATTGATTTGACGTCTCATTATTCTATAAGATGACGTAAGTAACAGAGTTTTTACAATTTTAGCTAATTCATCTAAATCTAACAGGTTTTAAATTACCTGAAAATTCACGAAGTGAAAACGGTCGCTTAAGATTGAAATTTGAGAAATGAGTTTCTAGATCAATTTTGTAAATTTTAGTATTCTGTAAGTAAGATTATTTTTGCTTTAAAGAGATGACGCTGCAAAGATACCAGTTTCAGAATCATTGTATGAGTTTTTGATGGCGATTATCGTGGAATATATGTTGTATATGAGGAGGTATGAGGAGGTCCACGTTCAGCAGTGAATTGGGATTACCTGATGACGGTGATTATAGAGAACATCTAAGAGAAAAATTGAAGGTCAATAAGTAGGGTAGTTCTATAAACCAGGTTACAATTATAATAACTGGTTCTTCCTTTTATAGAGATATATTATATACTTTACCGCTGACTATCAAAGTTTCGCGCTTCTATACCAGCTGTATTTCAGGCAATCGATAGTCGCGTTGTTGGAATTGTCCAACTTTTTATAATCTATCTCTTACGACTTCCAAGACATGAAATATATGACTATGACTTTATATTATATAAGAAAAATACACATTACAAAGCTTTCAGAAATTCGGCAATTAGCGGAGTAAATCTATTTATGAATATATTTTTTTGAAATTTGACGTGCTATGTAACAGAAGTGGCATAAAGCATGCACCCATCTGTTCTATCGCACGGAAAGCAGAAAAACTTATTGTAAACACGCGTTGACGGATTTATTTATTTATTCCCTGGATTTATTGAACATGTGTCAGAAGTGGGAGATGGGTACACGAGCCCGTGGATACCGGCATATATTAATTTGGTTCGAAAAATGTATTTTTTTATGTGGGAGGAGTCGACCTTCTTATCTAGATGAACGAACTCGATATTTTTAGATATTTCTTTAACACCTGCCCAGTTCGCGAACTTTTCAATTTTATGGATAATACGCATTCTGCGTGTTTTTATCGGGTACGATAAAGCCGCATACCATAACCATTACTTTGGTATTACTACGCACCTTTGATAATGTGTTACTCAATGAGATTGTACTTCCTACAACGGCCTTGATGTTATCTATCTCTTGCTTATGTCCCTTTCTGTGTTCTTCATAATCAGATAGGTATTCTTAAATACGCATGATTAGGTATTTGTGGCAATCTATTGTATTTTGTACTATTTTACATCATTTGTCATGTTTTTGCATCTCTGACGCATGCATGAAAAGTTAATCTGTGATCGACTTTATCCAGTCAGTCCACCATTAAGGGATCTTCTGTGAGATCCTTCCCTATCGTATTAAGGTTATTAAATAGTATAGAACTGCACCACAAAACACAGTGTTTTCTTTGTGTTCATTGTTAACCGGAGCTGCTCAAGGTTTGATAAATTTATTTGATACTGGATCTGCACGCATAGAGTAATTATCGTCGAAACGTTATGCATTTCATTCGGGTGAGAGTCTCGTTTGCATGTGATGTGTGGAGTAACGAGGAAACTCTACAATAGGAACTCCCGTATTTATGGCAGCCTTCACGTTCGTGATTATAAATTAATTTCCTGATTTTTTTTATTGTTTTTGGTTCAGCGAGCCACATTCTTATACCTCGCAGAATCTTCTGGAAGACGTTATTGCAATTTTCATTTCGTTCTTGTTTATATTGCTCGTCTGTCCCTTTCTGAGATGAATTGTTGTCTCCTTTTTCTTTTAAATTTTTTTGTATTTCCTTTAGTATTAAAATTAACTTGCGAAAAATATCCATAGCTGGCACAATAATATATGACTTGGAATTTATTAGACCAAGCTTTGTCTCTATTAATACTCTGCTTATTATAAAAAATAAATTAATGTAAGAGTAAATTTGATAAAATGAATAATAAATTTCAATATACATTTCACCTTGTGGACCGATAGCTTTATCGAAATGTAAAAATAAATTCATTTAACTTATGATAATTACATTTCTTATTAATTAATTACATTGGTGATAAGGAATGAAATTGAAATTAATCTTCGTAATGTAAAGCGAAGTTAATTTTTATAAAGTTATATGGTGATGAATTTTATCGTACATTGACTTACATACTATGTATTTAGCAAGTCGAAATGGCTCAGGTGTAACAACAACTCATTTAAAGATGTAAGGACTAATTTGAGTAAAAAGCATGAATTCAAGAGGTCTTCTTGCCGCATTGGCAACTCTATATATTATTACAATGACAGTTCTTGATGAGATGTTGATGAATGAGAGTTCATACTCTATCTAGTCCAGGGGTGGTAGCCATCCAGACGGGTACCCTACCACCTGACTGTGGGTTGTTTTGTTACCTCGTACGACAGGCCGCCTGGCCGCAGAAAGTTGTATTCTTTCTCCGTTCCTGTAGAAACAATATATGGCAATATCACTATAAACTATATTTACAGGAGTGTGTAGTGTTACAAGAATGGATAAGGTTACAAATTTGTAGATAACATCTTTAAAAGTTGCACCAGTGACTGACAAATTGATGATTAATGAGGAGAGATGAAGTCACGCGACAACAATAATGTTAAAATGGAAGATAACGTGTCAAATGTAAAGGTAGACTAAAAAGGTTTGCCAGGTGGTAGGGCATTTGCTCGACTGGATGGCTACCACCCCTGGTTTAGAGCATGCCGCCATAACAACTAGTTGTGTTCTGGCATTAGTGGCCAGGTTCCAGTCTCTCCCTTTAGAGAGCGGTAGTACATTGGTAGCACCTTTGGTGTTACAAATGTCCATGTCGATGGTAACCGCTTTCAATCAGGTGGGCCGTCTGCCTGTCTGCTGAACTCGTGCAATAAAAAAATAAAAATAAGACATGGTTGTGTGAAATGTGTGAAGGATGACATGATGATTTATGGTGTGACAGAGGACGTATGTTTATAGAGAAGTATGGAAGGAAAAGACATATTGTGCCGACCCCAAATAACTGAAAGAAAAGAGAGATATCTCTATGTACGGAATTAGCCACTTGCTATCAAGGATATTCTTAATTCTATTATTGTAAGTAAGTAAATGCTGATCTCAACTGAATGGTCAGTTATATCATCAGGTTAACGTGATTTCTATGCTAAAAATGTACCGACATCGACCGACCTACATTTGTTTGAAGTAATTGGCGAAATATTTTAAATAGGGCCGGCGTGAATCAGGGACCTTGGGCCATACACGTGTTTAATACAAGTTTATTGCTGTGTATGCTTCGTAGGTCAGTGAAGAAATAAATGCTTATCTCTTTCATCTCAACAATGAAAGAAGAACTAGAAATGTCATTTTCTTATAGCTGAAGTATTGCAGACAAGATGACGGCCCACCTGATGAAAAGTGGTTATCGTTAAACGGCTCGATGTTGAATACGGTCCAGGGGGTCTTGGTAGACAGGTGCCCCAGCCCAGATGTAAGCAGTACTCCGTAACCGGCCTTACCTGGACTTTATAAAGCACAAAGCGTTGCCGCAGAGTCAAGTAGTGGTTGAGCCGGTTTAGCACTCCCAGGTTCTTGGAGGCAAGTTCTGCCTCACTTTTAAGATGGCCTATTAACTTTACCTAGTAAAATGTAACTTGGAAAATTACTATGAGATTATATGGCGCTGTAGGTCGTTTCTCGTTCGATTCAAAAATCTGAATAATATTTCAGATTATTTTTATCCAAAGTTTACTACTAGAATTATTACAAGTACAATGGTAAATATTACACACTAATACACTAAAATATCAAGACAACTCCAAGTATTCCATCCACGCCTGTTAGGCGTCGAGCAGCAATTGCCCTCCAAGAATACTGCGATTATCAAGCAGTAATTATTGACCACAATATATGAACTCCTTGTCTAAGACCATAGATAATACACTAGTCTAAGACTGTTCGTTGTAGACTACCCGTGTAGACTACTCGTGTAGATTGCGCATGTAGACTGCTCATGTAGACTCTCGTTGTAGATACAGTCTAAACTGTCTAAACTGTCCTCTCTACTATTTTGTTTCTTACTTTTACAATTAATTTATTTTTGACATTGAACTAAGATTTTTAATAGAAAAACCACTTGTTTTTAATATAGTGCCAATCCATATTCACAACTGTAGTAACTGTACATTGGTTTACGATTGTACTAAATTACTTTTTTCTTCTTTGCAGGTGACAACGGCTGGCTAGTTCCAAGAAACCAGGAAAACTACATTTTTAGTACTGCGAATTTGAATCGCGTGGCAATAAGCAAACAATATAACTTCAAGAGCTGTTGAAATCCTAAATTATATTTGTTTTTGAATTAATCAGGCGTGTCTCTTAGTGTTTGTTTAATATATTAATTCAATTGGCGGGTGTCAGAATTTCATTAATTAGCTTTTGTTTTAAACTATATAGAAACATTACACACAATTGTGTAGATGATACATGTTACAATAAATTTTATGACTATTTATACATAAAATAGAGGTCTAAAATACCATTTTTTACTTTTAAACTTTAACTGTTTCGCTTTCTTTGGGATGTTTGGCTCGTTTAAGTGACGTTATAACTTGCTATTTTCGTCGAAAATCGAGGTGGTGGTGAATTTTGTAACATGATAAAAGTCAAATGGAGTGCCGCGCTTAAAACGTAATTTTAGTAATCAAATTTTCAAAATAATGTTATTTTTTTAAATATTATCTTATGTAATAAAAAGTGTCACAGTGACATGATTATCAGCTACCCTATTATTTTATTAGATGGTTGGATGAAACAAAGCTCATAGACAAGAGGGTGAACATCCGAGGACAGGATGCAATGTTACAATAACATATATATATATATATATATATATATATATATATATATATATACATAATTAATTTTACATCTAGTTATTTGTTCAATATCAATAATAAATTGCTTCATTTAATTAATTACATTAAACCATTGATGTAAGTGTTGCGACTCGATTTTATTTTTATTTCATTTGATGAGTACATTCTATACATTATTAAAATATAATAATTGTACTCTATATTTTGTTTAAATACGAATAACTAGCGTTTAAGTAATATTATTCTGAAAGGAATCACGAATTGCGTACATTTATTTTCTTTGATGTTCGCAAATGGTATGCTTTATAGTGATAGAGAGTAATTTTATGGTTTTGCTGTATAGAGTGGCGGCTCTATATATCAATTATCATGAATTGCTGTTCTGAAAGGGATTTAATAGTGTTTGTGGCATTAAAGTTATATTTGTACGTAATACTCTTTTATAACACATGACTAAATAATACGGTAAAAATAAAACCAGCAAAATTCCAACTATTAAATAAAAAACAAATCATTTATTAAATAGCCAAATTTGTTGCAAGTTTGTGATAAGTATGCTGTCATTTTTTTTAGAATATCGCCAAATTGTTAACAGTGTGTAATCATTTAGCAAACTAGTTAAGGAACGCTTTCTTAAAGTACAATGAGTTTACGATTTAAATGTATCATAGCTCTCTATTTAGTATACTCATATTAATGTTTGATAAATCTGTACTTTACTTAAAATTTACACTTGTCTATTTTTTTTAAATCAGTACTATAATTTATTATTGGTATAATTAATTTCTACACATACTATATACATAATTGTTCTGTGCAAATGTGATTTCTCATTCAAAGGCTGTCAGGAAGAAATCGCTCATAGCGATAAGACCTCCAATTGTACTCTTTTTGTTAGATTGTTACTGTAATTTTAGTTCTAAGTTGTGTGCAATAAATCATAATAAATAAATTGATCAAATTTTATACGATATGGCACCCAAGAGGACAAGGTCCATAATGCAAGACATGGGTAATATATAATTAGGAAATACGTCACGAAATTAATTGTTAACCAGCGATTAAATTTTAAATAAGGCGGAATCTATAATTGGTTGCAAAACTGAACAGGCTCGTGATACTACTTCATTAATTAAGTATAATTAGAAATTTAATGTTCACCTATCGTATACGATTTCCTTGTCATTTGGAATCAACTCAGTAGGTATATCTTTTTTTACATCCTCTGTCACACCACAGATCTACACGATATTCTTCTAGTATGCATCCATCTGTTTCTTAGCTTTAACTTTAATTTTGTAACCATCAATATTACAGTTTAACATTATTATTAGCTCATGAATTCAACTTATATTACATGCCTATACTGCCTTAATCTATTTCTTATCAATTTTTCAGTCATAGGTGTAAGTTTGAACGATAGGCTCATTATATTCATTTCTCAGCTTTATCTTAATGGTTTTTATCATTATCTATTCTCACATCACCACATATCCATCTCGACCTTCTCATGAATGTGGAAATGTTTTTGTCTTATCTTTTTTAGCCCAATATTTGGCCCTATGACAATACAGACAAATAAACATAGGATACTTTTTATCTCATGCATAGTTTTCATGATACAGATCCAAGGCTTTTTTTATTGCATGAAAACCAAAAGGTGCTAACAATGTGCTGCCAGACTCGTAGATGAGACTGGAACATGGCCTAATGCCGGAACACAGCTGAAGGTTGTTACGGCGGCATGCAATCCAGACGGGCATAAACCCTACCACCTCGCTGTGGATGGTTTCGTCGCCTCTCACGACAGCCCGCAGGAAATTGTAGTCTTTCTCCATTCCTGCACGGATAAAAGTTAATGAGGCTTAAAATTGTTCCTTTCTTTCCACAGACACAAGGCGCCATAGTCACTTCAAAGGGCTTAAAGTCATCAGCTTCCGCTTCACAAATAAAGTCCTGCAGAACGAGCTGGACGAGGCAGTCCTCAACCTCCACATTCAGGAGTTGGAGTCAAGGAATGCGACCATCGATCCTGACGAGCATTTCACAATCAGTCTCCAAGTGAGCCGTGTCACAAGAAACAGTCAGGGTAGTAAAGCGTCAGTGCCTTACTCGGATAATTCGGTGAAGCTGACTAGAAAAGAACTGAGGGTTGGGAAGTGGTTGAAGATCAACGTGACTAATATGGTGGCGGAGTTCTGTCGACTGCCAAGGGAGAATTTAGCGATAGTAGTGAGAGTACAAGACTCAATGAATAGAATGAGTTTGGTTGTGCCGCATCCGAGCTCTGAATCAAATAACGCTTTGGTGAGTGCACTTTTAACTTTTTGATAGAGAGACAGAGAGAAAGAGATATAAAACACTTTATTTCACACCAAAAAATATACAATTACAAAAACAGACCATATTTACAATATTTTCTAGGCAATACAATAGGCGGCCTTATCGCTCAAAGCGATTTCTTCAAGGCAACCTAAATAAAAGAAATTTGAATCAGGCGATATAGGTGGTAAATATATATAATAATATATAATAATATCAGCCCATAAATGTCCCACTGCTGGGCTAGGGCCTCCCATTATAGGGGGGAACGGACAGTTACCCGCCACGCTTGTCCAAGGCGGCTTGGCAGGTTTGACACATCGGGTATCTCGATGTGCAGGTTGCATCACGATGTTTTCCTTCACCGTTGTTAGCACGTGATAAATGTAACAATATGCACATTAGGTCAGAAAACTGCCTAAGCGGTGCATGCGTTCCGGTCAGGATCGAACCCGCGCCCTTCGAGTCTGGGACGCGTGCGCTAGCCATTACGCTACCACGACTATATAGGTGGTAAATACTCAAACTAATTTAAGAAATACGTATACAAATATACATATATACATAGTCATATATATACAATAATACATAAGTTATTATAATAAATGTATTAGCATAATTATATTCTGTTAAGCAGACATAACTATTTGTGGACAAATAGTGTTTTCTGAGCAAATTTCTAAATGTTGGTAAAGATTTGGCCTCTCTGACAGTAAGAGGCAGCACATTCCATAGTGTGACCGCCTGTACTGTAAAAGAATTATCATAATAATACTTAATAATAATTATCATAATAGTATCATGCCACATTTACATAAAATTTGTCAAAGGGCCTCTACATATTGGCCTTCCCATGGCCCCACGCAAGCCCTCCAAAAGTCCGGGCCATTTTTATGGCCCGTGGTCTACAAAGATATATGTAATCATAATAATTTTGGTAATACTCTATTTAGGATATTTATTGCTGTATAACTTGCTTGACCCGTGACATCGTATGCGCGGGGTGTGGATTTTTAGTCATATCTTGTGAATCCTCTAAAACAATCTAAGATATCGAAATTAAATATACAAAATGAAACATACAATTTTTTATTATTAAAATCGTTGAGCTCTTTTCAAGAAAGAGAGAGTGAATAGGCTCTATTTGAGACAAGCTTTCTGGTTGTCAGACAAAAATACTTAAAATGGTAATAGTTGTTTTCGCTGGAACATTGAGATTACAACTAGACTAACCAACTTAATTTATTGGTATAGATATGGAAGAATTCGCTGGTGATATTTTGTATCTATAATATCCCATATGTATAGAGCCTTCTAGACGATCAGCTTAGCAATAATATTGACCTCTTGAAATCGGTTTGCAGAGACGCAACGAGATAAGACATACTTATAAAGAAACATATTCATTAACTCAACATGATACGATTTTAGAAGTATGATAAAAAAAATTGCGTATTCACTTAATATCAGGGACGATTCTTATCAGCCGGTTAATGTAGGTCAACTTTTGTTAAATATATACATGACGGTTTTTTGTCATTTTGTTTGGTGCCTACTTTTTATTAATGTTCGGAATTTTTGGGGTTATCGTCCAAATATGTGGAGGTTTTATATACAATTTTTCTTAGAAATCTTGAATGTTTTAACCAAGTTCAAAAAAGAGGAAGGCCACAATAACTCTGCATACATACATATTACCACGCCTGTTTTCCATAAGGCTAAACTGATACGATGTCCACTTCCTACGATCTTGACATACATCTTTTGGTTCTTAATTATATTATATTATATTATAAATATAAAAGAAAACAAAGGTCGGACTGCAAATAAATTCACAGATAGTGAATTATGAAAATACAAAAAAGTTTAAATGAATACACATGAACAAATGTTATCTTAAAAACATAACAAATACCCTTTAACCTGAGCCCAAATCAACTCAATCGCATTACGAGTATATTGACAGTGGTATGGCGGTGTTCTTATAAATTTATTTTTTTTTTTTTTTTTTATTGGACTTGACTTTATGATGTTGGTCCGAAGACCTTACAACTTTACCGGGGTCTTTGGGGCGAGTGCCTTCGCGAAGCGAAGGCGCTCGAGCCCGGGGGGCAACTTGCTCGAGGGAGCTCCCTAAGGAGTTTTACCTCGGCTGGACTGTTGCCATGAATGGGGAATGAATTTAATGATGCCCACCATAGGGCGACACAAAATACTAATTGAGAACGGGCGACGGGTAATATAAAGCCCGAAGGGAAGGATCACGGCGGGCCGGGATCGGTGGTTTGCGGTGGCCTACGCTATCTTACTGCCGTTTCGCAACGTGTTATGGCTGGGAGAGAAGAAACGGCGAAAGAAACTTCCCAGCAACACGCCTAGTCTATCCTGTGGGGTGAGCTATGTCTCCTAGCGTCCCTCGCGGGGACGTGGAGAGATCTTGATTGGCGGCGTCTGAGACGCCGCCGTCTGTGTCTGTCTGTCGGTGCCTGCCAGCCTACTGTTCTAACCGTGGGCGGACTGATCCGGGCCAGCCGTTTCGTAATAACGTCGACTCTGTCCGTCAGGACGTTACGCGGTCGTCGCACAAGAGCCTTTCGACGAGGCTTATAATCGGACGCGGACACGACGAGCGGATTTCGATGGTGCGGCGCGAGATCGAAATACTTACGCGAGAGCGACGTAATGTAGTTTTTGATGGAGGGAAGCTCCAGATCGCGGTGCGACGTTACGCATATAGAGGGGAGCACCGACGGCTCTGCGCATGAATTTATTCTGCACGATTTGCAGTTTATCTAAAAGGGCAGGCTTGACATGGCCGAATACCACACTCGCGTATGTCATGATCGGGAGGATGCATGTTTTATACAGAGTAAGCTTGTGTCTGAGGGACATTTTGCTTCGTTTGTCTATCATGGGTGCTAAACGACCCATCACAAATCGCGCTCTATTTCGGACTATAGTGATATGCTCGTTGAAGCGCAAGTTCCGATCTAGGGTGACACCAAGATATTTGGTGTACTTTGCCCAGGGGATTTGTTGGTCATAGAGCGAAATGGTTTTTAGGCGAAGGCTAGCGCGTTTGGGGGAGCGAAGCGTGCCCGGGGAAAAGAACATTGCTGCGCTTTTCTCCGGGTTTACCTCTATCCTCCATTTGCGAAACCATTCGCCTAGTTCTGTGACAGCTGTCTGCAGCCGGATGCAAGCCATTTGTCGGTTTTGATCTGATGTATAGAGTGCGGTGTCATCCGCAAAGAGGGCCAACTCCACATCTGGAGTTTTTGGGATGTCGCTGGTGTACAGCGTGAAGAGTAGTGGCGACAGGGCCGAGCCCTGTGGTACACCGGCTGTGAGTGGGTGAGGGGACGAGCGCGTTCCCTCCACTCGAAAACGGAAGCTACGACCTAGGAGGAAGTCTCGCAAGATGAGCACGAGTCTGTCTGGCATACCGAACTGGTACAGCTTGTAAATCAAGCCGTTGTGCCAGACCTTGTCGAAGGCTTTTGCTACGTCTAGAAACAGTGCGGCTGTTCCTATAGGGCGGGGGCGATGGGCAAAGTGAGATAATATGTGCTCCGTGATGCGGTGCACCTGTTGGACGCATGAGTGTCTGGCACGGAAGCCAAATTGCTCATCGGGTATTAGATGTTTGCTGAAGGCAAAATCTCTAAGTCGAGAGAGGATGACCCTCTCGTAAAGCTTGCTGAGTGCGCTCAGTAGGCTGATTGGACGGTAGCTAGACGGTTTATTAGCCGGTTTTCCCGGCTTGTGAATACCGATGACATCTGCTTCCTTCCAGATCGCGGGAAAGGAGCAGTTTGTTATGGCGGCATTGAAGATGCTCACTAGAATTATAATTAGATGGGCGGGTAGGAGTTTTAAAACGCGATTGTTGATGCCATCGGTCCCTGGGGCCTTTCGCGGTTTGAGAGACTTGATCAGATCTTGCACTTCTTCGACCGTGACCGTGTCGAGTGTGGTTTCCGCTGGTAAGGAGGATCTACGTTCGACCTCGGAGTCTACCTCCGTCAGGTGTGACTGGTCGACGTTTTGCGTAGTGGGGGAGCATTGAAGCTCTAGACTCTGAGCAAGGCACTCGGCCTTCTCCTCGTCATCGAACGCCTCGGTGTTGTCGGCTCTTTCTAGCGCGGGTATGACAGTAAGGGTGTCTGATTTGAGAGCTCTAGCCAGCTTCCAGTATGCCTGGTGAGTTGGCTCGATATCCCTCAACGTTCTGTCCCAACGTTGTTCCCTGACTTCCCGGATACGTAGTTTGACCTCGCGCTCTAGTTCGCGGAGTCGGACTCTGTTATCCTCGGTGGGATATCTGTCGTGAGCTCTGGAGGCGGCTCTCTTTTCCCTCAGCAGTACCCTCACCTCGTCCGGCAGGCATAAGTGGCGGTCATCCTCCACTGGCACCTGCCTGGACGAGTTCCGCACTGCGGATTGAAGGTGGCTGGTGAGGGCCTCGATTGCCGTCTCCGTGTCATGGCGGGACACGATGTGGTCCGGGATGCGGTCCAGGTCTTGTGAGCTGGTTGCCTTGAGGAGGGTCTCAAGTCTCAACCAATCCACAGAGGTCCTAGTTTCAGATGTCTGGTCTGTCTGTGGTCCTAATCTGAGGATAACCGGACGATGGTCCGAGTCGATATCGTCCATCGTTTCGATCGAATGGAACTGAAGGGTTACGCCCCTCAGTGTTTGGGGTCCCCCAGTCGCGGTTGGGGGGGTATCTTGTGGGGGTCATGGGAGTTAGTATATCAAACAAAAGATTGTCTGATATATTTATTAGGGCTCTGCCATTGGGGTTAGTGGTATTGCAATTCCACTGCTCGTGTTTGCAATTCAGATCTCCGGCTATAATAACAGCCGGGCCTAAGTTGAATAGGGTTTCTAGGTCTTTCTTAATAAGGGTTTTTTGGCATGCGAGGTATGCTGAAACTATGACTAGAGGTTGGTGGCCAGTCATTGCTAGTCTGCAGGCGGATACCTCCATACCGTCTAGTGGGGGGGTGACTACAGGCATGCAGTGTAGGGATCTTCTGAAATAGATCAGGGTGCCGCCACCACGGCCTACCCTGTCATGTCTAGTGATCCGATAGTTAGAGATCTTTGGATCTCTATTACTCGGTTTCAGGAAGGTCTCCTGTACTAGTAGTATATCTACTTGATTGGTAACCAGGAAGTCATGGACCAAGTCGCGCTGGTTTCGAAGGCCATTGGCGTTATAAGTCGCCAGAGTCAATGAGCGTGGTTTATTTCTACCTACATGCGCCATTTGTTACCGGTAACAATAATTTGACTAGGTTGTTTAGTTACAACGATCTAAGTATTTGGAGGAGGTACGCGTGATCCATTTCGATCACGAGTTGATCCCGGAGGGAGGGTTGTGTTGACTCTGAAACTTGCCTCAGTTTCCGAGCCAAGAGTTGGACCTCTTGCAGGTCGAAGGGCAAGTTCTTGGCGAATTTAGTCGCCAAAGCTAAGTCCTCCGCTATAGAGTGGTGGGCCGATGGCCCTGAAGGTCCCTTAGAAATGGGGGCGAGGGCGGGGGCGGGGGTGGCCGAGGGTAGGCCGGCCATAACTGGGGCACGCGTCCTTAGCGGAGGGAACGCTTCCGTCGTGGGAAGACCCGTCCAGTGGTTTACCACTGGGGGGGGGGCCGCCACGAATGCGGGTTTGTTCGGCACTTTTCTAGTGCCTTTTTGGGCATTGCCCTTTCCGACCTTACGTTTGGGTCGGGGGGCGGCAGGGCAGCCTCTGTAGTTAGCGGGGTGACCCGCTTGGCCGCAGAGGATGCAGCTCGGTGGCTCCGGGGAGTCCCGGGTGCGAGTGCACTCCGAGGTCCCGTGGTCGCCCAGGCACTTGACGCACCTGGGACGGGATTGACAATGTAGGGCAGAGTGCCCATAAAGTTGGCAGCGATGACACTGCCGCAGTGTATGTTTTTCGTGTGGACGTTCCACACGAAGGCCAGAGAGGCCACAGACCTTCTCAAGATCGAAGATCTTTTTCCCCTCTGGGGAGAGGTCGAGGACAACCAATACTAGGTTTAGAGGGGACTTTGTGGCGTCGCCTCTGTGCATACGGTGCACTTCGTGCACTGGTAGGGCTTGGGACTTAAGGTCCTCTAGAATATAGGAACTTTCAATTTCCTGAGGAAGTCCGCGGATTACAGCCCGAAGGCGTTTTTCTTCTGGCAGGGCGTAAGTGTAGTAACCGATTTTACGGTCACATAATAAAGTAGTTAGGGCGCGGTGGTCACTTGAAGACGTGACCATAACTTTGATGCCGTGTTGAGTATCACGGGCTTCTTTTATGGAGATTGCCTTACCTGGCAGTTCTTTAGCGAGTTGAAGCCAATGGGCTTTCTCGCGGATGGTCAGGGGTGGCGGCGGGCGTTGTGAAGGTGGCCCAGGGCGGCTGGAAGGTGCCGCTGTCGGTGTTGTGCCCGCTGTTGGGGCGGGGTTGGGGGGGACCTCCCTCTGGGTCTTACGTTTTTTAGTACGATTAACGGTTATAAAACCGTCATCGTCTTCGCGGTCTAAGGGGATGTTCGCGGGAGGCGCGACATCCATAGGAGTAATTTCATCGGCCGGTGGAAGAGGGGCATCCCTGAGGTTTTGCGGACCTTCAGAGGATAAATCGATTTCTCGACGAGAATCGATTACGCGATGGATGGGCGAACGTGAACGCGATGTCGTCGAACTCGCAGAGCTCGAACGCGGTTTTGTCGATGCGGAACCGCGAGAAAACGAGGCGCGCGACTTTGGTGCCACACGATGGGCATCGTTGAGCGGGGGTGCGGGCGGCGGGCGCACTGGTAACGCGGCGGGTATGGATGCGGGGGGCGCGGGCGCTACGGCAGAGTGCAGGTGGACCGCGGTAAGCGCGGCGGCGGGGGTTGCGGGGCGTGCGCTAGTCGCGGCAGGTGCGATGGTCGCGGCAGATGCGGGTGCGGGGAGGGGGGCCTGCGCGGGGGCCCTTTGCACGTGTGACTCGCGGGACACAGGTTTCTCGGAATTAAGTTCCGAAATAACGGGCACCATTGATTGGGACTCCGGATTATAAATTTATGAACACCGGCTGCGGCTGTTAGGTTGAAATCAATGTTACCAACTTAATGTCGGTTTACAGTTCTGGGTACGAATCATTAATCTAATAGCCGATTGTTGACATTTTCATTATATCACCCGTGTAATATTTAGTTACTCGTTTTTGTTTTCAATAAATATATTGTTACGAGGGCGGGATTCGAATTAAAAATGCCGTTGGATTTACTATAGAATTTATTAGAATTATACAAACACGCATAACACAAATATAACTGGACACAACCAGTACAAACTGCACGATTCAATAACACGCGCAAAGTCCGTCACTATATAGCTCATCGAATGAACACACGTCTTCCTCGTATCATAATCGTCGCTTGACTGCCTCACCCCTCCGTTCGGGCATTGTTTTATACTATACAATACAACACTCGACCGCGTGGACAGAATTTTCCAAGAATTACACCTGGCTAACGACAATCATAAAGGATTACAATACACAATAGGCGGCTTTTCTAGTTACAAACTTTAAATACAAAGTAAACAAAAGAAGTCCAAATGCGGGAAAGTAATAAAGTGTGCTTTATGGCAGGCACGTGTGCATTCACTTTTGTCGGCATGTAACAATATATACAATGAAAATAATAAATGAATAATATTGTTTTACTATAAATACAAAAATAATATAAGGTTATGGAATAAATATATACGAGTAGTTTTTTTTTACGGAATCGAATTGAGTTAACGAAATGCAACAACTCTTTTAATTTTTGTGATTAAGGAGGTGGGCACTGAAAATCAGTGCTGTGTCGGACTATGTTTCGGCACATCAAAAACTGAGTACCATCCTCATTCCGAAAATTGCGACACACATTTTCATTGCTATTGTTATTATTGTAAATTATTGCTAAGTGTCACATTTTTAGAAATAAATATTGGCTTTTTTTGCTAGCAACACTAAAATTAAAAATGAGACGCCTCAGAACGTAACTGTTTTTGGGACTTCGCCATAAATTAATAAGACATTACCGAATTAATAAACAGGACATGTTAATTCTGCATTTCCACGAAAATAATTATTGATGTTTATATAAAGTATCAATAAAATAATTATGTATATTATCAACCAAATAATATATTGTTATTGGTTTTCAGTTTTGTTGATTTCATATAAAGTTACGTTTTATAGACTTTCTTAAGTGTCAAATCGGACTTTTTAGTATGTGATTATTACAAGCGGTTTTTAAAAAATGGCCGCTTTAGGATCTCATAACACAACAAGAACAAAATAATCCATTTCTCTATTATGACATACGTCTTCTCGCTATAATCATCTAAAAAACTGAGCGATTGGTTCTCACTCTGATGCTCTTTTGACCTTGTCACTGCGGGGTCATAATTATATAATAAAATCTGACGATTCCGTGTAGTAACCGCTTATCTGTTGTGCAGTTTTAAAATCGAGTGTTCAGTGCAACATTGTAACGTACACAATATATCACGTATGGATACACTGTCTTCACCTTTGGGATGTAAGCGAAATACCAACTCGATGCACTAGCGTCGTTTGAGCGGAGAGCCAGAAATGTAAAGGTTGCCAGCTTGTCGGTTTCCTATCGGATACATTGTGGAAAATGTGCATTGGAGCTTTTCAATCTTATCCCGCCGTCTCCCTTCCATAATCGGACAACCAGACTTACTGGCATTCGGCATCAGTATACGGTAGACATAGCACCTATACGAACAAAGCGCTTCGCGTCCACCTTCGTTATGCATACCGCAAAGAAGTGGAATTTACTGCCGGAGTCTTTTTCCCGAAACCTACAACCTGTGTATTTTCAAGTACATACATACATAACTTCACGCCAGTTCCCTTGCGGGGTAGGCATGAACAACAGAGCGCCATTTAGGCTTATTCTTACACACCTCACTTGCTTCTTTGACATTCATCTCTTGTCATGCACGCTCGTCTGTTCTTAAGGCTCCTGACATCACCTTCAGTACACGATCAATTTGATCATGGAAGGTGTGTCGTGGCCTTCCACGACTTCTGCATCCATCCACTTTTGCATTGTATATCTGTTTAGTCATTCTTTCATCATGCATTCTTTCCACATGCCCGAACCACCGGAGCATTCCTTTCCTTACCTTCACCCCGCCACTCTCTTTCAGACCAACTCTCTTTCTTACTTCAGTATTATGAACGCGGTCCGCGAGCGTCACTCCGCAGATTTTGCGCAGTGCTTGCATCTCGACCGCGTTTACTCTACTTTCATGCTCTCTCTTCCATACCCAACTCTCGCTTCCATAAGTGAGCGTAGGTACCAGCACCGCGTTGTGTATCTTCAAGTCCCGTGTGAATAGGTAAGCGAGCTCCATCTTAGACCAAATCTCCGCTCGAAATTGGGCGATATAATAGTCAAACGTGAACCTATACGATTATGATAATAAAAAAAAGCATTCATATCTATCCCAATTATCTATGGTAATTATAATATTACATAGTATAGTGGTTAAGTTTGCAAAATGAATTTAAAAAAGAAAATATCAGGGTTACTATTTTTAGAATTTTTTGGTCGTCTGTTAGAGCATCACGTAGGGTTGCCAGATATTCGGTTTTCGACTGGACAGTCCGGTTTTCATTATGTTTGTTCGATCAAGAAAGTCTTGGTAAACCAGAGAAAATATTGTCCAGTTTTTAAGCAAATTCGGTAATTATCTGGCAAACTCTGTTAGTATCTCGCCGTAAGTACTTTAAAAAGTGAATTGTGCGTTTTCTTTAATATAACTGCTAGTTACACTGAATTCAAAGATGCTATCTCAGGTAATAAAACTTTATTAAAAGCAGTGGCATCGAGCACCAAAGATATGAAAATGTAGATTGGCTCTTAATTTAGCATTCGATGCAAATTTAGTAACTAAAAAGTAGTTATTTTCGAACACATTTGGCAACCCTAGCATCACGTGAAAATTACTGAACGAATTTAAATGAAACTCGACACAGAGCTAGTTTATATCCCGGGTCAACTTACGACATTTTTAATCTCAATAAATAACGTCGGTTCTGTGAGCTTAACGAATTATGTATAGCCAAAGAGAGGGGATGCTGTCGCGTTTATTTTGGTGCCGTCGTTTCGTTCACTAATAAACAGGTCGTCATTACAACGCGAACGAAGTTTCGCTGCCACATCTTAATAAAAAATAAAAAGCCATTAAAGTACAAATCGACATAAAGTAAAAATGTTACTAACACATGATTATGTGTAATTATTATATATAAATAAATAAACAATCGGCAGACAAACACACACATCCACAAGCTAATCAAGTTACGTTTGTGTTATGGGTAATATACAACGGACCACTCTGGGGTTGATCCCAGTCACCCAGACCATAGTAAATAATGAAAAGTACGTTAACGAAATTTATCATGCCAGGAATCGAACCCAGAGCGTCTGCGTTCCAGCGAGTTCAGCCTGCTACGACTTAACCCGCTCATACATAAAAAGAGATTAAAAAATTGCAACCCTCAATTACATGTATGGCGGCCACCCTTAATTTTTAGTTGTTTCGCGGTTTTACTACACTATTGCATAATGGTATGTAGTCTACAGCATTTATCTCATTCACACCATTCCCAAATTACTTATCCGATAAGGAATAGAGTATGGCGACAAAAGAACCCACATATGTTAAGTGTTTGCCAAATTGGATGGCTACCATCCCTAGTCTACAGTATGTCGTCATGACAAACTTAAGTTGTACTCTGGCATTAATGTCCAAGTTCTAATACCCCTTCGGGATTCCTGCGCGAAAATAATAATTATTATTATTTAAATAAATAAAAAAAACTACCCGCAGAGAGTGCTTTGTGGCGAAGCCTTAGGTGAGTAGCGACACCTCGGACCTGATTCCAGGAGATCGCTAGAGCTAAGACTCCAAGCTCCAGGTGTGGAAGTGATAAACGGATAACGTCGGAAGTAGCTTCGGTGAACCTGCAGCACATCTCTCAACACTCTTTAGCTACTCAAATCCATGTTGCATCTCGCTAATCTTGTCCGGCATTTTTAAAGTCCCATCCTGTGAGTGAAAAGTCACCGTCTGCCCACTTTTTCCATGTTGCTTGAACATTGCGACGGGCAGTTATGGCGTCTGTCCCATAATTCCCAATCCGTAGTTCCACTAGCAGTTCATCCCAATAGCCCGGCACTTTTTAATCTCATTCCCTACAATAGTTCTACCGGGGCTTGTCCTTGGGTGCATTTTTATGGTGTAGACAAGGATAATCGCCGGTCAGTATCACGCCACATTTAGATTTTGTCTAAGGGGTCTGCCTCCACGTGTTGGCCTTCCCAGGGCTCCACACAAACCCTCCAAAAGTCCGGGCTATTTTAATGCCCCGTGGTCTGCAGTGGCATACTTTATTAGTATTTCTTAAATTGTGGCGCCTGGTAGGTATGTCTACCAGTGCAAAAACTAGCAGTGGTAAATTAGATTAGACTTGTACAGAGTAAAAGAATCCCTATTAATATTATAAATGCGAAACTAACTCTGTCTGTCTGTCTGTCCCATTTTCACGTAAAAACTACTGGACCGATTTGGCTTAAACTCAGTATATATATATTTTCGATGCCGAGAATGAACATAGGAAACTTTTTATCCCGAAAAATGGGATAGTTTACGGGATAAAAATATACTTGTCTTTCTGTTTGTTATGCTTTTACGGAAAAACTACTGGACCAATTTAGTTGAAATTCGGTATACATGTAATTTTAATACAGAGGTGGACAAGGGATACCTTTTATTCCGAATAATGGGATAGTTTTGGGATAGATTTATGTAAAGATTATCCCAAAAAGTGGGATAGGTCTTTTTTGTGATTTTTCCATTTTCGTCATTTTGATCATCTTTGTCCTATTTGTCCCTTTTGTCCTATTTGTCCGAGTTATCCGATTTGTCCGAGTTATCCGATTTGTCTTTTTTGTCCGATTTGTCTTTTTAGTCCGAGTTGTCCGAGTTGTCAGAGTTATCCGATTTGTCCGATTTATCCAATTTGTTCGAATAGTTCGAGTTGTCCAATTTGTCCGAGTTGTCCTTTTTGTCCGATTTGTTAGATTGCACACCATGCAATACCATGCAATAAAAAAAGTAAACAATATACCCACCAGTGGTCCAGAGCGAATTAATTAGCATGTTTCACGCACCGCTGATCTCAATTTGCATCATCTTTGGTTGAAATTATAAAAATGCGGACATTAGGACATAAAAACTGCCTAATCGGTGTATTGTCCTCGACAAGGATTAAAAAACTAGCCGTGTTAGCCACAAGTTACCATAACACTATTTGGTCTAGATATAATTCATTAAATTTAAAAAAATTGATCATATGCGTGTATATCCACCCACAATCAAGGATTCCGCAGACATGACCGATGTTTCACATTAGGTTACCTTAGAAACATTTTTCTACTCCGTCGTCACACTCTTGGCAGAGTGGTCGTGGTCCTCATGACAGGGGTGGTGGCAAGCTTCACAATTTTACCATCAAACCTTAGAAACATGAGGTACATTAAAAAAAAAATTGACGATGTGTCATGTCTCAAACGCTACTTAACGAATCTGTTCAGTTAATTTTCGGTGAAATTATTTTGAGCTCTATCAACTAGATTTTTGCATATCTTTCTAATTATTTGCGACTTTAAAAATTAGTGGGGAAGGTCATTTTTTGCATCTCCAAAGACGTGACGAGGGGAGTATGCGTGCGTCTCCATACCGTACGAATGTTTCACAGAAATATATTAATTTCATATACATTTCTACATTATATAAAAAAATGATAAAAAGTATGTATGCGAACCATTTGTAATGTTTTTTGCTAAGTTTTGTGGAATACAGATTTGTCGTAAGTACATTCTGTCATTTTAGATAAATCTTCAAAACGTAGTAATGTGCAAGCGAGAAAACTACATTTAATAAAATTATTTACGATTTTTGTGACTGACTGACATCACGATGTCATTAGCATTCTGTTTTTAGCTAAACTAAGGAACCTTAGGAACTTAGTACATTAGTCTGGTTTTTTGCAGCAAACTATAGTGCTTCGACCTCGTGTTCTTTCATTAGTGTTTTTATGTTCATTATCGTTTGGTTCAAAAAATTGCAGTTGTTTTGTCCGTATACAAAAGCGTACCATAAGATAAGTGTCAATAAAATTTGACGCTCTGATGACTTTAAGTACAAAAATATATTTTGTTATAAAAATCCTAACCTATACCAAATAAAATTTAGATAATAGTTGATGGGATTTCAAAATACATGCCAAAATTTAAGTAAAAACTGCTATTGCCTAATAACGATAATTTATTACGAGGATTTCAGATTCAGAAAATTATCTGCATTTTCGTCTACGTATCATTTCGGTATCTTACTTACGTATATAAAGTCCAACTCTAGTATCAGTTGTAAATATGAAAGAGAATGTTTGAATATTCGTTTCTTTCTAAAGTATAATCTTGCATATGCATAAATAAATTTTCTTCAATTTCAGATGCCATACATAGAAGTAAGTCTAAAGGATAATTCACACAAGCGTACGAGGCGCACCGTCGGCATGGAATGCACCGAGAACTCAAAAGAAGTCAGGTGCTGCCGGTACCCTTTAAATGTGAACTTCGAAGAATTCGGCTGGGATTGGATAATCGCGCCGAAGGTCTACGACGCGAACTACTGCAGTGGTGAATGCCCTTACAGTTTTTTGCAGAAATACCCCCATACTCATTTAGTGCATTTAGCTGCTCCGCAAGGCAGCGGCGGGCCGTGTTGTGCGCCCAGAAAGATGAGCAGCATAACAATGTTGTACTTCGACCACGATTATAATATCATATATGGGTCGATACCCGGCATGGTGGTCGAGAGCTGTGGATGCTCATAGCAACTGTTTGTTGGTTTAATTCTGTGCTCCAAGTGTTAGGAACTTTTGATAGTCCTTTTTAAATAATATTTTGCGTATAAGAGCATAGATGTCACGGTTTTACAATGTATAAGGGCCAAAATACAAAACTGCGAATCAGGGCCATACAAATTCGTAACGCAGAAACCTGCGATACTAAATGATGAGATGCAATTTCGTGCGGCAGGGCGTTTCACTTCCATGATTCGGGTGACCATTCCTTCAATGACCGTCAACCATATAGAAGGTATTTAAAAACTCAGTAGTATGATGGATCAATTCGCAAGTTCTTACAATGCATTGTGCGATCTCGTAGATTTCTAAGATGCGACGTCGTAACGCAATTTTGTGTTTTGGCGCTAATATGAACAATACATAAATACGGTCTTGAAGTTAGAGCGTGTTGCGCAGAACACGAGAAAGTTCGCGGTACCGTAACGGCCAGCGGTTTCTGAGTTGACCGGAATCTCGAATAAGAGACTGGTTCAGAGCCTAAGTTTATATTAGCAACGAAGAGACACTTACATTAATGTGTTCTGCTCGCGGCTCGATACAATTCTGCCCTCGATTGTTTTGGGAGGCGTTCTACGATTTTATTTAAAACCATTATGTTTCTTAATATATATGACGACTAAAGAGGTTAGTCGTTACAGTACGTATAGAGCTAATAAGGAAGAATATCGCTCTCGCGTAGTCGCTATCCGGATTCACGTAGCGTCTCTTTCGCACTATGTACTGTCAGGTGTATAACTTAACTGGACCTAAGCAAACCCAACCAGCTAAATTTTCGAGGCGCATACTTTCCTACGTCCAGAACTATATAAAGCGTCATTAAAAGGTTTTATAATTAAAAAAATAACCTGAATGTTTTATATTATGTAATCGAAAGGTGTTGGAACTGTTATGTTTTATCGTAAGTCCTACTTAATAGAATGTATTTCATATTAAAAGGCAGGTTTTAATATTTAAAATATTTCATATCTAGAATTTTATGTAGCAATCTTGAGGCGTTTTTATGTTCTCAAAAAGCTCCATTTGCGTGTATTAATTTCTGTATTCATGGTAATTATCATTTTATTAAAAAGTACTATAAGAATATCAAGGACAAAATTTAGTTAAGAGTACACCTTATGCACTGTTCATTACACATATTGTCACTTGTTAAAAAATTAAACTTGACAATGCTATCTACTCCTAGGTGTAACTAAAAGCGAAATAGATTAAACGCGGGGAAAAATTATTATACTGTATAATTATTTTATCTTGCAGATTTGAAATAATTGAAAAATTATCATTTCTATCTTTCAGTTTATTTTCGTGAAAAATATTGCATTGCGATGAACTAATGAAATAATAGTGCGGTAAATTAATGTAGAAAATAACAGGGGCGTCCCTTTCACAAATTTGTCTAAACTCTAGCAACTTCAATATTCAAGAGGTCAAGAGTAATTTCGTTACTTACTAGTAATTTTTAGTACGACAGCAAACATCGTGAAGTATCAAGTTGCTTTAGTTACGACGTGCGCATTTTGTCAACATAGCCTATGATCTTTACTTTAATAATAATGATTATAATTTTGTAAGCAAGAGTTTTATAATACCTTGTGATAGTTAACAGAACAATTATTTAATTAAAGGAAGATAAACCCACTATCACAAACCTATCATGTCGGCTATTATTTGGTAAATATCGTCGAATTATAATGAAAAGATTTTTGCTTCAAATATAACAACACATCCTTGGTAAACTTTAAAAATCACTGCTCACGTGAGACTTGGTATTGTTACATGCGTATTTAGTTATTTTTTTAGCGGATTTTAGACTGGTCAAAGTTAAAATTAAAAACATGGATAATTTCGCTTGGTTTATGATTCACTAACCTTGACTACAGATAGAATAGAATATTGCTACAAGAAAAAAAATTGTTCATTTTGGTCCAATTGTATATGTTAAAGGTTAAACCAAAAAAGAAAAAATATGACATTATTCTTTTTCATTAATTGTATATTTACGTTCGAGCGATTTAAGAAGCATTCGAAGTTTCTTCTGTATAGATATTATTATGATTTATATGCAGTTCTAGGTATTTAAATATGAACATGATTAGATAGGGTGGAATCTTAATTTTGATATTATTAGATATAACCTTTTCCTGGTTTATTTCTAATGCTTGTGACACTTGGAGCCAGAATGTGGAGTCTATCGCTATGTGATAAATGATAATATAGGCTAAAGACTGCAAACTCTTCGTGTTGTGTGAGTGTGAAACTGTAAATTTATTTAAAGTTTGTACCTACGTCGGGTGGGGTATAGTTATAGGGCACATTTATTTATTATGAACAGAACCGAACTTTTTTAATATAGGTTAGAAGGTTAAAGCCTCCTTAGCCTTCCTGGTGTTTTTTTTTTATAACCACCCAGTTATTTTTATATCTCAAGTAATAAATAAATAAATGTGCCCTATATCTATATCACACCCCCTACGTCTAGTTTAAATGGACATTTGTAGCGTTCGATTCATACGAGGCCAACTCCATTAATGATGAACAACTAAATAATCAAAGCTTTCTAATGCATTCCACATTTTATTAATACACATGAAATTCGACAAGGTTAAAACCAAAAACAAAAGTTGTGAAGTGTGAATTCTAAACGAAAAACATATCGTCCACATGTTCTGAGTTATGGCTGTGCGAGAAAAGCCTCCATACTTTTCTAGAATGATACAACACATGAGCATTAAACACGCAGTCCTGCTATTTGATGTTAAAGATCTTAAACGCAATAAGAGAATATTTAAAGGTATGAAATGATTAGAAATACTTATAAAAGCTTTTGTAAATGTAGCAATGCATTAGAAAGGTCTTTAAAAGGCGTTATGTTACTTGATTCAATGTAATGCAAATATCACTAAATTACACTTAACATCTCTGATCCTTTAGTTGCCTTATGTGAATAATATAGAACAGGGTTTCTCAAAGTGTGGTAAGGATACCCCTTGTACTAATTGTAGACAGGTAACGGCTTAAGCAAGATAATTTACGTAACGGCGACTGCTTAGCTAATTCAATTTGCGATACGAAGAACCTTCACCCAGGGTGTCTCTGCGATTGGTCCAGGGGAAGGCAAGTTGATACATGGAGGATGGAAAAGTATAAAATTTGAGTAGGTACTATCAAGACCGCATAAAGCATGACAGAATGGAATAAATGAATTCATTCGAGTTCCAATTGCGGGAATGATCGATCGAGCAATTGAGTGGACTTAGAGTTTTGGTTTCTTTGCAGTTGCCTACAATTTTTAAGATTCAGGGGGACGGGGGCAGCTGTTCCTCCCTGCTCCCTTTGGCAATCCTTGCCGGCCATTATACAAATTAAAACACATATATTTGCTCGTTGTAACTGTATTTGTTCTACTGCCAATTTTTAATGGGTTCGGTATTATCTTGAAAATCTAATAGAGGTATGTAGAGCTATAACTTTGAGATACCCTGCTATAGAACATCATTATGTAAGTAGGTATCGCCCATATCATGTATTTTGTAAAGAAAATACAAATTAGTGAAATTATTTAGCGACAGCTCAGGATTTTTATAATTTAAAATTTAAAATAACTATTTTCCCAATCAACAAAGGATATAAATATTAATAATACGAACAAAACTTAGACGCGTCCGTGAAGATAGGGCTCACGTGGTGGTATGTAGAGCTGAGAAAGATTTGTGCTCTCGCTCGGTCGCTATCCAGACTTTATAGCATCTCTTTCGCACTACACAATGTTAAGTGTACAAAACACTGACACTTAACTGGTGCTACGCAATACGAACCTGACTTCGCTCTAGACACATTTCAGTATTGCGCATACTACTTATATCAATTTCTAAGTATATTACAAATTATTAGAATAATTAAAATGATTTCAATTCAATAATATTTAACAACGATGGGCCAAGTCTATATTTTTTTTAAGTCGCCGATAATTTTAAGAGTACAGTTGATATGTGAGTTATCGTTTTTTTATGCAGTAATGTTATCGAAACAGCTTCTGTCTTTGACCGTCTAATTAATGTGGCATTTAATCTTTCATTTTAAGTTTCAGACTAAGCTGTATTGAGTCTCAGTTTTTTAGTTAATACGGCGTATCGAGCCTCTTATGGAAGAACGTCGTAACCGACAAAATTTAGGTACAAAACTTTTTTTTAAATACAGCTAAAATAATTTAAATCCTAATACAAAGACCTTTGTATAGCGAATTAGCGACACACCTGCGGAACATACCGCGCGGAAGGTTCGGCTAAAAATGCTCATGTCTAAGTGACCTATGACACATCAACGGAAATTCCGCAGTGGTTTCTTCCGTCATGGAACTTCCAACGCGGTATATTCCGCAGGTGTATCGCTAGGCTTAGACCTATATCTGCGATAATGGTAAAGTTATGAATATACACAATAACTGAGACTTATGAGTAAAGCATTAAAAAATAATTTGTAAAGTAGCTCTTCCATAAAATGTTATACATGTCTCTTACGATGTTCTTCCATAACAGGCTCGGTATGGTGACACATTGTATTAAAGGAAGCTAGAAAATAATCCAAACGTGTATTTCGATAATATAGTCGAAGCTTAAGTTAGAGTGTATAAACTGTCCAAACCAAGTCACTAAAAATTGGTAAATTTACCAACTAGATCCTGAAAAAAGAATGCTCTCAGTAAAAATATGTCTGAAAAACTCCTAAATTACATACGAGTAAATGGCCCTACTAGTCATATCTATGTCCTTTTTACGTCTTTTTTAAAATATTCGGTCTAGTTTATTGTTATTACTGAATTTGTGTGCCTAAAAGAACATGTAGATATTTGTATCTATGCTGTATAATATTTATTGTGTACCGCGTTTTTAAACAAATAAATAAATTGTATTGTATCTAAAATAAGTAGTCGCGGAATGAAATTGTTCGTCACCTTAACGTCGAGTTTTGTTTGCACGAGTACAAGCAACAATACAGCCAACATTTTAATAAATGTCACGTTTAAAAAAACAGAAACGTGAAAAAATAAAATTGTTATGTTGACAATAACAGACGCTGAGATTAACAATAAGAAACAAAAAGAATATAATCTCTGCGCTTAACATAAATATTAAAACCAACAAAAGGTTTTACATGTCTAAACAATCCTCTTAGACAAGGTAGAATATCAAACAACTTTCATCTAAGTAATTTTAAACTTTATTGTCACATTAATTTAAAGATTATGGTTATTAATCTGTTTTTTTTTAAAGTATTAATGAATATTAGTACTAACCGAATCGATAAGAAGTATTAATTGTAATATGCACATAAATTTGCACGCCCTAGAGGCAAAAACATGTAAATCTATGGAACAATCCTACCATCTTTTTTATATACCATGTTTTATGCAATAAATGATGATTTGATTTGATTTGACATAGTTAAACATAATTTTCTGTGCAACAGTCTCTTCTGTGACTTAGTTTAAAGAAGTAACATGTGCTCGCGGAACGTTAAATAAATCAATTTGAAAACTGACGAACATTTATACAGTACACGAAATGTTTAGATAATAAAAAGCCAAATCGTGACGTAGTAATATCTTACGTTTTCGCGGCTAGTACCCATAATTAAAACTTTTATTCCGACGTTTCGTTTTAATAAAATTAAATAATTAAAATGAACAAGTTGAGAGTACTTTAAGCATACCTTTAACATTAGGTACTCTTTGACAATTGACATCTTTGTCTTCCGTGATCACAGCTACTGAAAAGTGGGCTTCAGAATAATAATAAAAATCAAATATTTATTTAGGTATTTATCGCGCTTAAACCCGTTAAAATGTAGTTTTAACTAAAAAGCTTTGTACCACTAGAGGCAACGTCCGTTCGAGCGACTGTCTCGACCCAAGGCAGCGCAAAAGGAAACTCTGCTTCACCCTGAACACCCTGCACACCGCGCACTGAGGCTGAGATCGAGCCATATTTTATCGGTTTTTGTACGCGCTCAAAGGAGCCTCGGCCTAAGCTAAGCGTCTAGTGGAGTCGGGTGTGTAGCCTCAGGCCGGTCTCGCGATGGAGGTCGGCGTTTATTCTGCATTTAAATTAATAAAATTGTAAATGAATCATCCTTACAATGCTATCGCTACCTTCAAAAGAAATGCCCAAAATAAGTGCTCACTTTCATATTGAACTCTGTTGCGATATAACTCTTTTATCCACCATCGATGCATCGTCTTTTGTATTTTTTTTTTCTTCTTTCTTAACGATTATTAATGCAGCATCTACTCTGAGCGTGTATGGTGCTATCGCGATTTTGCTTAAGACGGGATCGCGTGACCTCAGTTTGATTCGCAACGTGCCTCGACCCTGTGCCTCAAAATGAGCAGCCTCAGTTTAACTCAAGTAGAGGCTGCTCTACCCGAGGCTACCTCTAGAGGATACAAAGCTATAGAATGACATGTGGCACCCTCTAGTCATGTATGATTTAGGAGTTTTTCAGATTCCGTTTTTTACTGGGCAATTTTTATTTCTGGTATTAATCTTCCATGAAGATAGAAGAAAAGGGCCCCCAAATTTGTAACTTATACAAAAAACTCATGCAATAAAGTCTCTAATTCATATTAAATTAGTCACGGTCAAATCAAGATTGATTCAATATTGAGCCGAGTTGGTTTACAAACTACTAAAACCGTCAAAAATTACAATTCCGGTTCGATTCGAATGCCAACTTTGAGTTACAGGCTCGGGGACCCTTTCGCACACGCGATAGTGGTTTAAGTGCAGTCTGTCTTATTCAATTTGATTTAAGGACGGCCATACAGCTGTAAAGTTCGCTCACGTAAGGCTAAAGGCGCAATAAAATTCATCAATACCAAACTCATCCATTCACAGCTGAGTTACAGGAACTTGCAACGATTACGGCTAGGCAATGAGTACCCGGCTTTGTCATCTCATATTCCTCATAATACCATCAGTAAAATTTTTCAACTACAGAATTTGTGTATACACTGTTTTTCCTTAGAAGATCATTTTGGTACATTATATACACAATTTTACAGTCAATTACACTATTTAATAATGTCTAAATGTTTTAGTCAACGTAAGAAACATCTAAAGTTAGATATTAAAGTAAACAATGTTTTACATTAACCATCTAAACACACAACTAATATTTTATATAGAAAAATTTATCTCGTAAGAAAAAACAAGGTATAGTCTACTGCATTTATTTCTAGCTTTACCAATTTTTAATATAGCATTTATTTATGTCAAAAATATTTGTAAAATGTCTTGGTTACTTGTTACAACCAATCATTAGTATGAATGTAGTATGAAATTGTCTAATATTTTTGTATGAAACGAAAAATGTTTTAAATACTTAACTTGTGCATTTCATCTTTATTTCAAAGCATAATGTGCCTTCGTATTCATTTAAGCGGCTCCGAGCCGATTAATGACAATTGACGTCAATGTTTTAATTTGACATTGTCAGTAAAGCCATTGTCAGTCGCAATTAATCAATGTCATTGTCAGAGAAGCGATTGTCAATCGCAATTAAATTATTGACAGAGTGAAGAGATTGTCAATCGCACTTGATTATTCACATTGTCAATGAAGCGATTGTCAGTTGCAATTATGCAATGGAGTCACTGACAATCTACATTGACACGACTAATTTATCATAACACATTATAAATCTTATATACTGTGTTGCTATATTTTACCATCCATCCTTTTACCTTACTTTTGACAGAGAATTATGATTATGCATTGTGATACGAGGATCGTTAAACATGAACACAAACTGAAATTTATAGGTAAAGCAAATGAGAGCTGAATCGAGGGTGTATTCATTCATATATCAATAGTGTCAATTGTCACTAATCCGTTCGGGATCATTAGGTTAGTAATTTACCATCAAAATTTAATTATAAGTAGGTAGCTATCGGTGTTCTATTACAAAGTACTTTTTAAATTTTCGACACGATTCGGATCTCGTTCAAAATTTTTTTTTATAAATTGTGAATTTTCTTATAAGGTTTCTGGCGGGTGGTGCTTAAGTTATTTGACGCATAATGTATTATATAAAGTTTGGCAAAAAGTTTTAAATAGTAACAGTAGTTTTAAAACTCATGTCAGCCCATGAAAAATCTGTACTATAAACACTATATTTTTTTTCAATAATATGCAAAAGAATATATAATAATGTTCTTAATTGATGTGGAACTCCTAAATGTGTCTGGCAATTTACGGCCAGTATTTACCAAACAGGACAATAACTAAAGCTATGTAAACATTAAAATAGCTACAAGATAAATTTTCACATATGGTATTGAAAGAAAGGTATCGTCATTACATTTGTAAATGGTTGTCAAAAATTTAAAACGTGGCAGTTTTAAGTTTTTACTTTAAACCAGTGATAATAATTAAGGTTAGTCTCACTTTTTTATTTATTTGGAAAATACAACAAATAACAATGAATAAATAATTAGTTAACGCAATATAGTATATGCAGTATAGTTTTAAATGATTAGATCTAGGTTGGCATCCAACCATGGATAACAAAGATCATGGACAGCACGTATTTTCAATTTAATCGCTTAATTAGGACCAAACTCCATGTCAATTTTATCTTGTGACTTGTCTGAAACAATAGAAACTTAAGACTTTTGTTTCAGTTACACTCAGATTCTGTAGTAGTTCATATCAATAAAAGTGTTGTTACTCGTCTTCTATTTTAGAACGGTTTCTATATAACTAATTATTGTCTGAGATTTGCTACCATTTTATAAGAGAAGTAATTGGTTAATACACTTATAGTACATCTAACCTCTGACAATATGCTATGTTACCAAAGCTGTTTAATAATTTTTTAAAGCTTTTTCGCCAGACTAAAAATTAAATAATGTAACAGTACCTACCCATTTTAATTTGTAATGTGACGTATTATTGTGGCGTGATTAAATATTTTTTTATGTAATTTAGATATTTTGTCGTAATAAGTTTTTTTTAATAGAAAAACAATTGACGGGCGTAGAATTTTTCAAAAGATTTTAGATCTCATTTTGGGGCTACAGCTGTGTAAGTCTCGGCAAGGATCTCCCATAACTTTTTTGGATAACGCAAATAAAATTATGTATTTTTTAAAATTTAGTCATAAGCTACTTTCTCAGTAACATGTGTAATGTCAACAGGGAAAAAAATATTAACATTCTACGTGTTATTAAGATTTTTTCTTGTAACGGAATAAATTTTCAATTCTACGATTCGTATTATGTTTTGTGGGTGTAAAATCTTTTATATTGAAAATATATATCTATGATGAAATTGTTTTTGTGTTTCAATTCAGTGTTTAATGTATGTGTGTTTGTTCGTCTACTTTTTTTTAATTACCCCCCTTCTCCAGATCGGATATGGTCAGTGTTAATTATTAATGAATTTTCAAGTTATGGACTATTCAAGTAAGTGAATACAAAATGGAATTATCATAAAATAATAGGCCCGAATTCACAGTCCTCATTACAACACATTTAGGGATTGGAAACTCCAAATCGTTAACCAAGTTAACACAAGAAATCGATGAAAAATTATACGAATTTGTGATCGTTTGATTTATGGAGCGCGAATGTTTTGTCTCGCATCACCTTTCGCGTACCGCATGAATTTATCACGCACCACGATTAATCTATTGAAATTTTTATTATTTCACCCTTATATTATATATTTATTCAACCGTTTTTGTTTTCAATACATATGTGTATATTATATAATTATGTATTGTTTTAGTATAGATACATAAATAATCTAAGGTTTTGGAATAAATATGTATTTTCCTAAATCGAATTGAGTCAATGAAATCCAACAACTCTATGGTAACAAAATTAAAGTTAAAAATAAAACGCCTTAGAACGTAATTGTTTTTGGGACTTCGTCGAATATTAATACAACATAAGAAAATTGATATTATTGTGGAAAATAATAATGGAAATATATTTTATAACATTATTTAATACACATTATTTAAGCAAGTGAGGTGTGTAAGAGTAAGCCTGAATGGCGCTCTGTCATTCGTATATACCCCGCAAGGGAACTGGCGTGAAGTTATGTATGTATGTATGTATTTAATACACCAATAAAAAAATGTGTATATGATCAACTAAATAAATTATTTGTTATTGGTTTTCAGTTTTGTTGATTTCATTCAAAGTTACGTTCTATTGACATTCTTAAGTGTCAAATCGGGCTCTTTATTTTGTGATTATTATAGGAAACGAAAGTTGGACTCATATACTTAACTAACTTGTTAACTTAGCATTAAACCCTAGATGTTGCCAATGTTGTATATATATGAATCAATCGTAAACTGTTTTTTTTTTCGTTGTTTTCGATTGATACATAAATGAAAAAAAAAAATAACAGCCTCCACTAAATTGCAGGATTTTGACTGACGCCAAACAAGTGTGTACTTATAGCAACTCGAAAAGTTCAGCTGTGCAATTTTAAAACCTAGAAAGTGCCTTCTAAGAAATTTCCCATAAAAGCATAAAAACTATCATGAACTTCAACGATATATCTATCTATATATATAAAAATCAATTACTGTTCGTTAGTCTGGCTAAAATTCGAGAACGGCTGGACTGATTTGGCTAATTTTGGTTTTGAATTATTTGTGGAAGTCCAGGGAAGGTTTAATAGGTGAGTAAATATGAAAAAAATGCTTGGAATATAGTAAAAAAATTCAAATTTGCTTTTCCTTTACAAACTATTCCTACCTATCAAACATTTGATGTTCGTCCCATCGTTTAAAAATCAATTAAATTTAATAGTCGTTCAGAAATCAAATTAAATTTAAAAGTGAAGGATTTTTTTTCTTTTTTTTTGGTTTTGAATGTCAAACGTTTGATCTTCGTTCCGGTTGTTTTACCACATTTTTTACTAAAGTTGAAACATTCTGCAATTATCATTTACCTTTTTTATTTATTGATTCTGAGGCGGTATGAAGTTAGTCGGGTCAGATAGTAGTTTATGAAGTATTTATTAAGCTTACATGATACTTTTATACAGTCTACGTGTTTTGACAAGCACAATACATCAGCAAACGTCTAGAAACACGTCAGCTGCTAGGTTCTGAAATTGCACAGCTGTATTTATCTGGCTTACTAATAGTTAAAATTTGACATAAACTCCGCACGAGTATTGCCAATTTTCTTCCAACAGTAAGAAGGTGAAAGAATCATCAATCAAGTAGAAAATCGACCTTTACAATCCCATAATGAAAATCTCAATTAATAACTAATACATAGTATATTTTAAATCATGATCATTAAAGTAAAACATGGAGTAATTTAATATATAAGAAACATGTACATTATGTAACCAACAATAATTAAGAACACAAATGGATGTAGGAGGTATGTAGTAACATTTTTAAGATTTTATATTTTCTACGTCGAATAAACTTGCCATGTGCATATAAACCATATTAGACCTTAAAACGACTACTTGAGCTCGGTTTTAGTAGTGATGCAGGAGTTATTATTGGAGAGCAATGTATTTAACTGACAACACTATTATGCGTGTGGCAACACTCGCTCCTTCTCTAATATGGCTGCTTGATTGTTCCATATGTATTTAGTAATAATTAAAAATTTTCACTGTGCTTAATATTGTTTTTACTCTGCTGCCCTAACCTGTCATAGTTATGAACGAAGACAAAATGATAATAAAAAAAAATTGCTACACATTTTCAAATTTTACCAGTTACAGTTTACAGGTTTATCAAATACTCCCCTTCATCCACTACATATTATTGAAATTAAGCTATCAACTATATTTACAACGCAATAAAATATAAAATCGATTATAACAGTAGCCCATAAACGGCCTAATGTTGGGCTCGAGCCTTGCCATTTAAAAGAATTTCATGATCGCATTCTGAATTATAAACAAATTTTACAATCCAAATTCCGATTATAATAATTTTCATTACATTTTGCCATATTTGAATGATATTCCTTACATTTTTATTTTGTTTTAAAATCACAGACAGTATAAATCTATTATACTCTTTCCAACCACTTATTTTAATTTAGACGTGTGCACGTCTATCAAGGTACGTATTTTAGAAGTGAAACTTCTTTAGAATCGTGATTTGAAACTCCATGAACCGAAAAAGCGACACTAAAGAGATAAACACATATATCTGTAGAACTAAGCTTGCGAGAGAATGAAATACGAGTTTGACATTGTGCAGCACAGATTAAAGAGTCAATAAGACCGATGATTAACCATAGGTCAATTTGGGCCGAAATAAAACCGATAACAATATTTTTTGGACTAAACCGTGAAAAATTGAAAGTGATACTTAAGTTTATTTTGAATTATAATATGTCGACGGATGTAGGCTAAAGAAATTATATTTATATTAATAAAAGTTAGAGAAGAATTATCTGTGAGTATATTCTCTGAAGTTTCACTTCTACTACGTGTGAACTGCGCAAACGCAAATTATTTTTGATAGTAAAATTCACATGCTACAAATGTCACAATTATCATACTTCATTGTTCCACTTTCAAGCGACGTAAGAGACATTCTGTAAGTTATCGAATGCACAGACATACTACTATCGTCATCTACCTAAGTTTAATAGTAATTGTATCAAATTGAAAATGTTTTAATTTAAACAAATTATTACGGCATATATTCAAAGTCATAATTTGCTTTAATTCACTTTGAAGTACGAGTATATACATGTGGGCATTATCACTAGCAAGAGGGGCGCAGGTTAATTTTCGCACCCTGGCGCCCAATATAGTTAAGACGGTCCTGGCGACCATTACCCCCTATTAGTACCACAGGATTAGCTGCTGCATATAAATGACAAAGCATAGCGGCAGTTTCTGGAATATAAAAGGTAGAAGTAAGGAGAACCAGTGTATGAAAAAGTGATCGTTGAAAAGCAGCCAATTTAGGTGGCGCCATGGTAGTAAATGGATTATTTTTTTAAAACGGCGCCAAAAATTATTATTACAGTAGGACAGTAATCTATCTATCTATATATAACAAGATACAACATGTTGCGAAGCGATGGTAAATTAGATTAGGCTCCCATAGAGTAAATAATAACCATAAACAAAATTTAAACTAAATAATTAAAATGAACAAGTTGGCGGTAGGCTAAATAAAACTTTAACAATACTCGTTGACACTTGACATCTTTGTCTTCCTTGCTTACGGCCACTGAAAAGTGGTCGAAACATCGGAATAACCAAAATCAAATAAATTACCGCGCTTAAAACCGTTAAACGTAGTTTTATTATGTATATAAGTCGCGAAAACTTAAGAAAATATTACTACCCTCCATGTTATGGAATTAATATTAGTACTAACATAAATATTTTAGTTCACTGGCACTCTTGCAGTGAGCTCCTTGACTATCAGCGTCAAAATGGTGCCAATCATACAGACAAAAAAAAATTACAACTGCCTATCCAATCATAATAATGGAGGTCAGGGACGGCGCCCGAAGTATTTCTTCTCTTATGTTTTAATAATTATAAAATTTATTTTTGTACCATTTCGTTCAAAAATGAAACATAGTCAAAAATATAACATCTTAATAAGCTTCTTTTAAATATAATTAAATTTAAATTTTGACTGTTTTGAACAACATTTAAAATATCATAATGATGGTTGAAATTGTAGGGGTATTTTTTAATACATCAAAACACAAAAGAAAGCTTTGCAGCACTCTCTATGAAAGTAGGTTCTAGAAATTCGATTTTTAATGAGCTATTGATATTAATAGTTTTCTTCATCAAAGTTATAATACCCTATTACACTCAATTAAATAGTTACATTTACACCTGTCACTTTTTTACCAGTTCCATAAATCTTTTGACACAAATCATAAAATTCCCAAGTATCCAAATGTGCAGGTGTCTCATTAACCATAGTTTTGTATTGCATCCTAATTTCGGTCATTTTCTTTGAACAACCCAATGGACTTTTCTTCAACAACTGAGAAACTTCCATCCACAAATATTTCCTTACAAATTTAGGATTCTTAAATTTCTCCAAATTACTCAAATACCATTCTAAAAGTTGTTTAACTTCTTCATTACTCCATGGAGTGTCTACAAAATTTTCTGTAATAATTTTATTATCGTCAACATTTCTAATCATATCTCTTGATATAATTTCTTTGATTATGTCATCAAATTCAGCAACTTCGCATGTATTTTCAGCATTAAAAACTTGTTTTAGATAATTTATTTTGTTGAAAACTCTTGAAACTGGTTCGTTAACAGAATTAGCTAATTCTTGCCATAAGCACTTTTTATCAAATTTGGGACTTGAAAATTCTTCTATATGTTGTAAGTAATACTGTAATGCTTTTAATACACTATCATTTGCTATATTTACATCTTTAAAAACCTTTGCTTCTTTATTAGCATTATTCTTGTAAATTTTCTCAAATTTTGGTTTCAATTTTAATATGCGTTCTAATAATTTCTTAATAATTGTTTTCTTAGCATTAGTATCATCTTTGCTTTTCATGTAATTAGCTTTTAGTTTTGTAAACATTTTTTTACATATTATTGGTTTTTTATCTATTTGTACACCAATTTCTTTCCACATTTCATTTGAATTTATCCTATTTCCTTTATGTGCTCTTATATATTTGATATATGACACAAGTAAAAGTTTCTTTAACTGCTTCGTCCATTTTAATGCTGGTTTAGTTTCTACTTCAATTTGTGTATCCGTGATAATATCATTTTTTAGTGTAATTTGTGAGGTATCATCTATACTAGAAACATCCTGACCTTCAGGTAAAATGATTATGCATTGGTAATCATCATCTGCAATTAAGAAAAATTAATTATTTATTATTGTTATTAACTGAGCTAATCCGTTTAACATGACACATAATGTAATATTACATTGAATTTTAAATTGATTTATCTACAAGTCCATGCATATTAACCTATTTCCGTGAAACTCAAAAAAATAATATACATATATGTGAACATTACTTTCTTGAGATATTTGTATATTTGTTTTTCAGTTATTTAACCCTTTAGCTCACTATTAGCACATATGTGTCCGCGATGAGAGTGCAGATCGCGTTTGTGCACGTGATCGTCAATTGTGTTGTGGTCTCACTCTGTTTATATAGGAGTTGTATGATTTGTATGAAATAGGTATATTTTCTTGGTATATTACGAGATAGTGCTTTTTGGTATATCGATAAGTATATCGATAATTGTCTTAAGGGTTAAATATTTTGAACTTTAACGTATATATTTTTTTAAGGGTGACCCTATTACCTAAATCAAATATATATTCATATATAGGATATTTTTGTTGCAAAAAAGGGTCAGTATCTATGGGAATGAATCCAAAGTTTGTGTGAACAAATATTTTGTGTATAAATAAAGCAAGTTAAAATAAAGAAAGCTCACCATCCTGTTGACTTTTATCTTCTTCCATCCATTCTTCCAATTGTTCCACCTCCATGTCCTGTGGTGAATCTTCGCTTCCACCGTCATATGCCCCAATAACCTTCTCACCATAAATATTATCCAATAAACCAAAATATTTCCATGAGATCTTCACATTTGGGTGCCTTGTTATTTTTGTTTTAAGTTTTCTATAAGATTTTCTAAGTTCTAGAAATTTCTCACGACATGCTTGTTCAGATTTACCAATTTCTTTAGCTAAACCTGACCAAACACTCAAATCTTCGCTATCGTCTACCTTCGAAATGTTTTGGGCCAAATAATTCAATAACATTTTGATCTCTTTCGCAGACCATTCTTCCAAAACATTGGAGTCTTGTTTACTGTTTTTCAGTTTTGCCTTAATTGCCCGATAGCCAAAAACTTTTTTACACAATGTGTAATAAGGCCAGAAAATAGGCATTTCTGGTTTATTTATTTCTCTTTGCACATATCCTGTGTAGACTTGTTTTAAATTCCGAAGTCGATGTGCACACTGCGTCGCGGAAATTCCTATTTGCTTCGCCAAAATTTCCCAAAGTGAATGTTTATTACGATGAGGTGATGTGAACTTATCTTTATTTTTTTGGTAATATTCTAAAATCTTAAAAGCTTTGGAATCACCACCGTGTTTAGAATCTTTATCGTCATGTTCATCATACAATTCATTTTCGTCGTCGGTACCATTTTGTACTTTTTCTTTATCTGTGTTTAAAAATATTTTTTTAGTTGCGGAAAAGGTATAATAAATATTAACTTGAGAAGACATAATAGCTTATTGGATAAAGATTGATCATTTTTCTAACTGATTTGTCATATACCTTCCATTTCCCTAAAAGCCTAGCAGTATGTTGTTTAGGAGTACTATTTTAGGTTTGATTTACATAATTTACAAAAAGTAATCGAAAATGTGATTTTGCTTTGTATAGAAAATGATCAGCAGCATCACTACATTTTAATAGGTTTATAAAAAGTGTCTGTTATAAAAGTACATATATATATATGGTTAATTCTCGAGGCTGTAAAGTTGGAAAAACATAAACATAAAACAAAAGTGACTTCAAACTATGTGCATTGTATTGGGCAATTTTTGTTGTAAAGATAGTTAGTTTCAAGACTTACCACTAAACTTCTCCTCCTTTGGTTTATGTAATTTTTCATATCCATTAAGCAGACCAGTGTCCATACCATAATCATATATTCTGTCAAATAATTCAATGAATCTCCAATCAATTTGCAAACCAGGATCTTCTTTCTTATCTTCCAGAATATTTCTATAAAGTATAACCAAATCTTCCCATTGTTTCTTACAACTTTTGACATCTTTCCTCATTTTTTTAGCTATAGCACCCCAACACACAAAATGACAGACATGATCTTTAAACATTTCAATATTTTGATACATGAATTTTACTAGTTCATCAATATTATCATTATTCCAAACATCTATAGGCATTGTTTTTTCACTTTTGAGTTGCATTTCAACTTCTTTATAAATTATATTATCAAGAATAATCTGCGAAGGTTTCCGTTCACGTATCTCATACCCTCCTTCTATGTATTTATTATAATGCTGATTTTTTAATTGATTATATTTAATTTTACACAAATCTGGAGGTCTATCTAGTAATCTACCAATTTCAGTCCAAAGAAAGTTCTTTGGAATAGTATCATCCAGAAACTCATCAAAACAATCATAACAATATTTTGCTAGAACTGTTACTTCTGTATCATTCCATTCAGTTGGAATCTTTTTAATAATTTCCGTTTTACTATTCAAACAAACAAACTTTTTTTTAAATTCTGTGTCGTCTTCAAAAATTTTATCAAATAATTCCATGTACGGCCAAAATACACTGCCACCCGATTCCCTTTTTGCAATTAAATTTACGTAATGTTGTTTATAATTCAAAAATCTCTTTTGCCAATATATACCATCATCTTCTCCAATTTCTCTGGCTATTGTATCCCACAAATCTCTTTTGTTGTATTCCCTTTGAAAATTTTTCTTATGCTTTAAATATAACTCTAATAAGAGTTTTACTTTTTCATCTGCTGGGGCTTTAGTATTGATAATGGTATTTAAAACTGGTATATTTTCTACAGGCACTGGAGCTGCCTGAATATCTTGAATACCAGGTTCAATGATTTCTATATGAAATTTTGCATTATTATCATCATGAAATGCTTGGTGACATAATTCTTGAAAAGGCACCATAGTACTAATACCATTTTTTTCAAACCAGCAGCCTTCTAAGTAACTTTCTTTCAACGATTTTAATTTTGCCTCACATGCTGTTGGATTTTTACCTATAATCATAGTTTTGCAAGCAACAGTCCATAGGTGTTCACGTTTTGTTGTTCCTGAGATAAAGGGTCTTTTGTTATCAATATAAAATATTAGTAACCGATTTGTTTCATCATCTGTCCAACCATCTTCGACCCCTGTATGTTTAATGGGGTTAATATTGGAAGTATGACCCACTTGTTGGAGCTCAATAGAATCACTTTCGATGTTTTGAACTGTAGTAAGCACGCCTTCTTCGTTATCACCATTTTCTGAAAATTATATACCTAGCAAATTTAAATACAGTTTTTGGTTTTTTCAAAGACATTTTGAACGACTTTGTGAGAAAAACTAAAGGTGCAAAAGGACACTGGATAATTATGTGATCTGTTTACTAAATAACAATAAATTGTCAGATTTTTAGGGCAACTATTTATTTTAAAATAGCTGTGCTCGATACTTTGTTTCTTTCTTTTTTTCCACTTTTATCCCTAAAATTTCTATTAAAATCCATTATACAGATTCAGAACACATTTAAGACAAACTTTCATACAGACTGGCAGACTAAGCTATTTAGAATGCTAATTTTTCATATATCACATAAATATCAATTTTTAATTACATTTTAACAATTATATTAATTCAATTTTATTGATAAGGAAGATATAAGAATAATTTCATAATGCAAGACCCGAGACTAAAACAATTTTATTCATCATAGCTCAAACCAAATATAAACCACCCTAGTGTATACACATGAAAATTTTATGTTTACTTCTTTGTTTAAGGTCTTTGGCTATTCAATTTTTTCTTTTAAAATTTTTCATACATTAAAGCATTTATTCAAAACCATTAACATAATTGCAGAGAAGACAATATGGTATCACAAACAACTGCTGTATTACAATACTATCTTGCAGTTGTTAGCGCCCACTTCCATTCGATTGATTCATTCAATGTTATACATTATAAAAAAAAATATCTTTAAGTTAATGCATTTGGAAATTACTTTCGTGTTAATATTTGTAATGTATGTGGAAATGTATAGGTGTTTGTGTTTCACTGCAGTGGAAAAAAAAGGTGTTAATCTTGATCATATTTCTGAGGCATATACTATAATTGTAATGCAATATCTATACATTTTCTCAATAGACAAAATTGCAAAGTTACCTTTAAACATGTGCTTCAACATCTAATTTTTGTTATTACTGTCAAATGCATAACAGCAGAGTATAATTAGGGTGAGCGAAGCAAGCCCTACTCTATCCCACAACCTATGCATTTTTGTGGTACACTTTACTGAGAAACTATCACACTTTCAGATTTGGGCTTTGACATAGTAATTTCAACTTATTTCCACATGATTTATCTATTATAAAACATAATTTTATACATATTAAAAAAAAAATTGTATTCCTAATGCCATCTGTTCGAAAACTAAAGAACTAATATCGATGTAAACAGAATGTTGTTACTTATAAATCCATGGAATTGTTTTGGTTATGTAGAAATAAAATAAAAAACATAAGAAAACATCACACATACATAAAATTTGCATTAACGACCTCCTCAAAACGTAGAAACGAATGTCGAATTATAAGTACTTAAGTATGTACTTATATCGCACATTTGCTCTTGTCTTACAATTATTTCCTATCTCTTAACTTTTATACATGAAATTTTATGTTCCCTTCGAGTGGTGCTTTGTCGCAGCTCTATAAATGCATTGTTGCTGGTTCGTGCAGATCGGGCGAAGCTTATGTAATTTGGATTGGACATTTATAGGGTTTAATGTCTAAACATATCTATCTCTCTAGGCTTTTATATAAAATTTGTTTTAACTCTAGTGTTTTGACACTAGAATAGTAGTAGGGTTGCCAGTGGCTAGTTCTAGCCCTGGTTTATTTTGAGAGCAATCATTCACACAGATCGCACTGCATGAAAATTTTATCTAAAGGTTATTCACCACTGGAAAATTCTGATTCACCCTGTGAAAAAACTATATCATTTTCGGAAATAAGTATTCTAAGTCTATTCTCAGTATTGAGACTATAGACATATATTCATGGAAATTTCAGCAAAATTGGTATAATGGCATTCCCATAAACACATCATCGGCAGACAAAGTTTCATAATATTATATTAGTTTGGATATCATACCATCAACATAAAACAGAAGAATTTCTCCATTTGGCTGTATCTCTGTTTTAACAACATGATCCACAGGTCTTTCCATTTCTTTTAATTAAATTTCATTGAATATTCCTATGAAAATAAAAAAAGTTTCATTAAATATGAGCATAGTGATTAGTTCAAGGTACTAGAGATCATCAGGAATTTTTTGATTTATAATAACAATTCTTCATAATTTTACCTATTTTCTTCCATGCAAGAATGGAAAAAGAATACTAATTTCTGCGGCCGGACGAGCTGTCATAAAAGGCGACAAAACAAACCACAGCCAGATGGTAGGGCATTTGCCCAACTGAATCACTACTCCTCCTGGTATAGAGTATGCCGCCATAAAAACTTTGCGTTGTGTTCCGGTATCAGGGGCCAGGTTCCAGTTTCTCCTTCAAGGCCGGCAGTGCATTGGCAGCACCACTGGTAATGCTAATGTCCATATATGACAGTGACCACTTACCATCACCGTTGGGCCATCAGCCAGTCTGCTGATCCTCAGAAATAAAAATAAAATACCCAAAACTCTTTCACTATGCATGCTGTAAGTTTATGGAATGCATTATCAATGAATATTAGAAATACCAAGTCTGTGATATAGTTTAACACTCTTGTGAAAGAACACTATCTTAGATGATAAACTACAATTTATGTACACATATTTATAATACTATTGATATAATGTTATATTTTATTAATAAGATTTAGGACTTTCAATAAATCAATCAATTAATAACTCTTTATTATGCACCAATACAAAAAAAGATCTTACAGACTAAAACTATGTTTCATTATGAACAAAGTGAAGTCTCATCACTAAAAAGTAATCTCTTCCAGACCACATCATAACATACATAATACAATTTCTTACATTCTAGTAATAAATATATAAATGCAGTATATATAGATATTCTATATATTAAATAGATATATACTTAATATACATAACATACAAATACATATCTGCAAAAGTATATAAGTTTATAGATAAATATATATGTACATATATTTAACTGTCATTATATTCCAAGGACAGGTAATGTTTTCTAATCATTGTTTTAAATATTGGTACCAATTTTGCTTGTCTGATAGCAATTGGCAGCGCTTTCCAAAGCTTTATAGCCTTGGCAGTAAAATAATTGTTGTAGAAATTTGAACTATGCGCAGGGGTATTCAATTTCAGTTTAGTGGAAGGCCATAAGCTGTGGGAGCACAAAATAAAATCAAAGTATTCCTTAAGATAATGAGGAGTATTCGGGACAAATAAGATACTGTACAGAAGACATAGAATATGAGTAAGGACTTTATTGTGCTTTTAAGTTTATTTACAGGTTATCTGGAAAAAGTCAGTGTCAGGGACAAAACCGTCAATTCTACCAACTAAAATATTATTATTACTGATTTAAGTTACTTTCTTGTGTGCTATAAAGAATGTATTTATTAGATCATAACACTATACTTTTAGCCTGGACTTACACCTGAAAAATTTGCTCACATAAGCCTCTCAGGCTAAGTGCATACTAATATTTATCTTTTCATAATATGAATTTTGCATTAATTACTAAATATTTCCGCTTAGAAGTTATGTAAGCTGAAATATTACTATATTATAATATTGCATAGAAAATTCAATAATTAATAAGTGTAGGGGTTATTTATTTCCTACTCAAAGACCCATCACTTCTCTCAAATATTCATGAATATTCCAAACATTCAGGTGTTAAAATTATCTTCAAGTTAATAGAAAGCCAGACAGAAGCCACAGCCAATAGATGGACTTTGACTGGCATTGACTTTTGATGTTCGCACATCTATCATGTTACATATTTCTTGACAGTAAAGAAAGGTTATACCATAATTAATATAAGTGTGAATATTTTTCTGAATTCGATACAATAATCATTTAAATTGATTAAAACTTATTTTTAAATGAAGTCAATTTTTATAACACATTGAGTCGGTAGTGCATTAGGACATTACTAATTGATCTGTCATTGAACTGTTAAAAGCATAATAAATGCTTAGAAAGGGTATAGACAGGTGACACTTTTACCACATATGAACCATAATACTACGTTAATTTTAGGGAACCCATCATAGTTCATGGACTACCAGACACTTGCCCGTTTATAACTGAGGACCCTCTTTACCGCCCAATACATAAAAAAATGAATAATTATCTCAAAAAGTAGAAAGAAATATAGAGTAATTTTACCCAGTATTTACTCAGATGGAAATGGGCGTCAATAATAACCCAGGAAAAACCGCAAGAAGACCTAAATTAACTTAACCTCGCAACGTTTATTCCAAAATAGTGCTTAAGAGAACCTAGAGTATATCAAAGTCTATAAAAAAATGTAATAACTATACCTTAATGTAGCTTCAGTATAAATTTGGAACTTCACACTGTACAAAGCTAAAAAGTTTCAAAAAATTAAGTGAATTAAGATATCGGAAGACATGGTCAGATACCTAAATCGATTACGCAATTAATGAGACACGTTGTATTAAAATCGTACAAATAATTAGCGTACTTACATGATATTATTATAACATTTATAACACTGTTTATTATTTAGCAAATAATATTTTATGAGTTTGTCGGTTTTGACATTAGTCGTTAACCAAAACAATGAATTCTGAATGTTGATCAGAAATAAGAATTTGGTTTACAATAAGCGCAGCAATGCGTTAATCAAAGATCAAAGCGTCACTGGAATGCCGCCGGCCATTTGCAATTTCGATCGAACGTTTTAGAGATGCTAGCCAGCTAGTTGTTTAAAAACAACTAAATAGCAGCTTTCACAAAATACGCACTGCTTTGTTATCACTTTGCTATCATAGTAGTGGTTGATGGTTGTCGAATAAAACCGACTATTAGCAAGTTTACGGCTACCAGTTAACCTTCAAAAGTTGGTTGGTTATTCATTCACTCATTAGTCAAATATTCTCATTAACTTGCTTTTTAGACCGCTTTATAATACGGTTGGTAACAAACCGCTAGTTTAAAGAGTTTTTTTGTTGAGGTGTAGGGTATGGTTTCACACAGCTTCCTTATATTAACAAGTTTACTAACAGGACTGTGAAAGAATTTTCAATCAGGTTCATGATATTGAAATTGAGAAATACATTTACAAATTAAATTGGTATTATCGTATCATATTAATTAAATTTAGTAATAAAGATATAGATCAAAACTAATAAAGTAGTAAAGTAATTTTTTATATGTATATAAAAGTGAAAAATAGATATTTTTTAGCGCACTATGGAATACAACTTCTAATTGTGACGTCATATGACTTCAAGATCGGCTACCTTATCGCATCGCCCGTGAACAATTTCACACAGGTTGCAATGCTTTAAGGTTCTTAAACAAACCTACAAACTTACTCTAACTCAATATGAATAAGACCGTTAATGTTTAATTAGCCGCAATTTGCCCCAAGACCCCGAATTTCGATCCATCCCGCAAGAACTATCCTGGGATAAAAAGTATGTTATGTCCATTCTCGATGTTGTGACTATAATATTATGTATGTACCTACATATCAATTTTCAACAAAAATCGGTAGTGGTTTTTTGGTGAAAGCATGACAAACCTAAGAGTTTAGCAATTACTCTTTTTGTCACTTACGATGTCCTTTGACGGAACAATTTGGCGATGTCTTGTAAAATTGTTACTCGTATTGATAATTAGTCTTATTTTACCTATACTTGCTGTGTTATTTTCATTTCATTCCGTTCTTCAACAAAAGGCCCGGTATTTTAAAATGACAAATGCACACATCAAATAAAACACTTCGTACTAAAAAGTCTGGTGTTAACACAACTTTATTTTCAAACATAAGTTTAACACAATATCAGTCCTTACAAAACTTATAACAAATATCTTTGAAAATATGAATGGATGAAGGGGACATGATAAAATTGGTACATATTTAAAAAATAGGCAACATTCATTATTATCAATTTGTTTTTGTACATAACCGTACCTATTTAAACCTTATTCTATAAGTTGCAAATGATGAAGGCATCACTTGCAACTTTTAGAACAAAGTTTAGATAGATATACTAATTTTAAGATCTTAAATTGTTTACATTACTATTACAATTACACAATCTATCATCCATGCAGGAACTGAGAAAGAATACAATTTCCTGCAGCCGGGCGATCTGCCGTAAGAGACAACAAAGCAACCCACAACCAGGTGGTAGGTTATTTTCCCGCCTGAATGGCTACCACCCTTGGTCGAAAGTATACCGTCATAACTACCTTGAGTTGTGTTCCAGCATTAGTGGCCAGGTTCCAGTCCCCTTTAGAGACCGGCCACATATTGTTAGTACCTTTGGTGTTACAAATGTCCGCGATGGTAATCACTTTTTTATTTTTTATTGCAGGAGTTCAGCAGACAGGCAGACGGCCCACTTGATGGATAGCGGTTACCATCGCTTATGGACATTTGCAACACCAAAGGTGCTATAAATGCGCTGCTGCTCTCTTAAGGGAGACTGGAACCTGATCACTAATGCCGGAACACAACTCAAGGTTCTTATGGCGACATACTTTAGACCAGGGGTGGTAGCCATCCAGTCGGGCAAATGCCCTACCACCTGACTGTGGGTTGTTTTGTCGCCTCTTACGACAGGCCGCCCGGCCGCAGGAAATTGTATCCTTTCTCCGTTCCTGCACGGATATAACACTTCACTTTCCATCAGGTGGGCCGTTTGCCTGTCTGCTGAACTCAAGCAATAAAAAAATCTTAATAGGCACTGTCACATAACTCCTTCGTCCAGTCATATCGACATTTTCTAGAATATACATTGAAAGCAAAAACAAATACCCGTGAAAATAATTATTATTGTACTTTGTATTATAAAAATCTATATGCATACGGCCGTAAAAGAAGAATACTCAGAGACAATCGCTCCGTAAAAGGGATAGCTCTGAACATTTTCTACATTACTAGACGGCGTTACATGTCATTCTGCACTCGATTTTTGACGTAAAAACGTCAAAAATCGAGTCAAGTTTAAAAACTTTAAAGCATATTTTCATGTGTATCAAAAGTTTTGAATTCCTAGTGAATTTATTTTTAATTTTTGTTTGCTTGGGTCTAAAAGTATTTTAAATCATAAAACGTCAAATAGAGAGGTAAAGTGACAGTACACATGTTCACTTTTGTCTGTTAATTTTGATAAAATTGTAGATCCAAAAATCAACAGTGATAACAACATTAAATAAGCAATTATGAACCTGCTTCTTTAAGCAATAGTTTAAGCAGTTCACGAATTTTTTTTTGTACAAATTATTGTAAGCAGTTGTCACTATTGAAAAAAAAAATAAACCATTAAATTAGTTTTTTGTCCCGTTTCTCTGCAAATTGAAATACAGATATGAACTGTCTACTTTCCGTTTAAGAAAGACCTGTGACGTCACCCGATTACATAGGAGCTAGGAGACTATTGTTCTGCCTAGTATCCTTCCATACACGACCAGTTATTGTATTAAGAAAGCGGACCGAGGGCTCTGAAGCGGACGCTTCGAAAGCAACCGGCATTTAACGCTAAAATGACTATGATTATGATCTAATCTGATGTAAATATTTTATAAATATTTGTAAAATATTTTTTTAATATTTTAATATTGAACTGTATTATATGAATCGCACTTTAAAGACAAATCTAACTAAACAAAAATATGTAACTGCAGAAGAGGAAAATAAAAACATTAAATAATTTTTGTTTCTTGTCTTGCTGGCGTATTTATCCAAACACCCACACTATCCTTTTAAAATGTTCTTATTAATATTGAATACTCTCGTTGCAATAATTACAATATTTATTGAGCCAATATTGTTTGGTAAAGTTTTAACGCCACTTATAAGCTTTTATGGGAAATTTCAAAGAAATATCAAAATCTTGTTGTTTTCGTAATTTAACAATAGATGGCAGTGACAACGCTATTCATGAGCAGTTTCATTTAACTATTTGTCTTTAAAGGTGCGATATTGTAGCTAGCTAACAGCTTTACTAACATACATCTTTATGATACGGAATTTTAATTCTTCGAAAAAAGTAGAAAAAATGCATGAATAATATTATATGCCTATCAACAAAAGAAATGGAATACACTGACTTCGGGAATTGGAATTAAAATTTTAAAAAATATTTACGTTTCATATTTAGGAACAAGGGCCTGTTTTACTTACATAGGGAGAAGGGGGGAAACTAAAATCATTGAAAGTATCCTTATACATAATTATATGCTCCTACATTCATTAACTTTATACCTAGAAGCTTTATGAGATTAGATGTGTTATTATACACGTAATACTGTGGTGATATTTTGATGAATTCTTTACGAAATGTAAACTTTAGTTAGACACTGATTTTATTGTCATATATATATCAATTTGACGGCTTCCGTGGTCTCGTGATCCGAGTGTTGGCTAATAAGCTCACTGGAACGATGTCCTAGATTTGATATCAGGTAAAATGAGTCTCGGAAATGAACTTTCCAATAATGTGTTCAATGTGAGTGTTACTGGCATCTACACTGGGCTATCCCCTATATGTTATATAAAACTCAAGGATAATTTGCTTAGCTGCTGAATATACAATACCCACCGTTGTTGCTGTTTTTCACTAGATGGCGTTGTAGTTAATAATTATTGTATTTTGGATAATTGTCGTAACTGTCTAAAAATCAAAATAAATTTAGGTGCTTTCGGATAGCCCATCCACAACTCTTATAATAAAAAATAACGTATATGTAATATAGCAATAAGGAAAAATACATTAAAATTTTCCATATGCAAGAAAAAATTACAAAATATACTTACACTTAAATACTCATTAAAAATATACACTTACACCAAACAACGAAATACATTAATCTACTTACATATTTGTATTACGAACGCTAATTGAAACTAAATGCACATGGAGACATCTCACAAATAAATATATAGTTATTTAATTATCATTTATCACATCGAAAAACTTGTATAACATATTTACTAAAATATTATTATAAGATTGTCCTGTTGAAAAATTTCAATTTTAAAAACAAAGATTACATCGGAAAATACAATCAGAAGTTTATAACAGAAACTATCGCCGTGAAATAAATTATTTAGATTTAAATAATCCTGTCTTTGGATTACGAACTTGGTATAGTTAAGTCCGTTAGTGGGGTAACCCCATACACCTTTTTTTATTGCAGGAGTTCAGCAGACAGCCCACTTGATGGAAAGCGGTTACCATCGCCTATGGACATTTGCAACAGTAAAGGTGCTGCAAATGCGCTGCTGCTCTCTTAAGGGAGACTGGAACCTGGCCACTAATGCCGGAACACAACCCAAGGTTGTTATAGCCACATACTTTAGACCAGGGGTGGTAGCCATCCAGTTGAGCAAATGCCCTAGCATCTGGCTGTGGGTTGTTTTGTCGCCTCTTACGACAGGCCGCCCGGCTGTAGGAAATTGTATCCTTTCTCCGTTCCTGCACGGATGCCTCTCGTTATTTACCTGTTTGAAAAGCAACGATAGCAAAAAATCGGTCAGTAAAGCTAAGTCGCCATTGAATTTTATGTTTAAATTGTAGTCGACGTTAAACTCCGTTTAAAACTCAACGAGTGGTATACGAACTTACCCCATTGACGAACTTACCCCACCTTGACTATATAAAAACATTTGTTAACAAACTTAATTATCAACATGATTTTACAACCCGTACACACCATTGATTTCGATCCGAAATATTATTAGTACAGTAAAAAGCATATAATAAACATTGTTTTTTCATTAGACTTTTCCTTTACATTTCAAAAAGGATTTTTGCAATAAATTACACTAAGTATTGAATTATGTCTTAATATCTTAGACAACTTAAGCCAGGCTAAAACAGAAAAATGCCGCCCTCGCTCGCCTATAGGTATAAATACCTGAATTATCGTCATCAACAAAGTCGTGGTAGCGTAATAGCTAGCGCACGCGTCCCAGACTCAAAAGTGCGCGGGTTCGATCCTGCCTTCCGGGCAGTGCACGTGCACCACTTATTAGTTTTCTGATCTAAGGTGCATATTGTTACAATTACCATGTGCTAACAACGTGTCAAACCTGCCAAGCCGCCTTGGACAAGCGTGGTGGGTATATTGTCCGTTTCCCCTGTAATGGGAGGCCCGAGCCCACTAGTGGGACATTTATGGGTTGATATTATTGATGGACATAGGCCTCCCGGAAACAACGCCATAATGACCGATCTAGCACTGCTCTTTCTGTGTTAAGCCTATTTTTTTTTAGAAATATACATACGTGGACGTGTTGGAATGCTCTAATGCTTCCCCACGCAGCGGAACTTTTAACGAGTTTGGGAAGATGCTTGGCCCGTCAGATTTGTCTGGCTCATTGGAAAATATTTTAAAATATTATACTTGATATAATATACATAAAATTCAGTCTTCCTAAAATGACGTAAGTGCCAATTTTTTTTTAAAGTGTCTGTCAAAAGTTATGGCCCACAGGAAATGTCTGGCAGCTGTATATCTTTGTTTATAACAATATCATATATGACATATAATATGTAAACACTAGCCTTGCTACTTTGACGTAAGTTACCATGGTTTTTTTCCACCTTTGATACCTACTACCTGAAAAACGGCTCCGCTTTCAGCTTAGCGAGTATCCATTCCTAAGTTTATATTAAACTACCGATTCTAAAAATTTCATCTTTCCAAAAATCACGTAAGTCTGGGGTGACTGGGATCTTGGATCACTCCGTTCAAGCGTCTATTTTACTTTTGACAGGTCGATTATTGTTCAATTACTAATGCCTTAAAATGTTAGCGATTCGATTTTATATAAAATACGAGTTACTTTGTGAATAAATTTTAATCAATTTAAACCAGTTATGTATATAATTTGCTAAAGAAACACTATTGCGTAATAAGTAAGCCATAAAATCCACATGTTTATAATTAAAAGTCAATAACAAAATTACGACTTTTAAATCTAAACAAATGACGTGTTATTTTTTTTAAATTAATACATTTTCATTTAAAATCGATTAATTACGGTTTAATATAGATAGTTGCGTGCTATGCATTAGATGACTCATAGAACGGCACTACTACCAGTACGTTCCATAAGCAGCTCACAACGCCCAAAATGCTCCGTTAGCCGTTCCACAAGGCGACCGCGGTCGTTGTGGTCGTGGCGAATACGTCACAATTTTTGATCACACAACGCTCACAACGACCCATGTCAAGAGGTGGGTCGAATAACTGTTTCACTTGGGTTTACGTTGTAACGCTGGTTAGCAAGTGGAACGGGTAAAATCGCGGTCGTGAACGTGGTCATTGTGAGTCTCTAATGGAACATAGCCTAAGTCGCCTGGAACAGTATACATGACAATTGTGACATATGAAACTTACTGTCAAAATGCGCAACTGGGGTTAGATTCCACAAGAGCGGCACAACGTACACGTTCACGACCGCGATTTTTCCCGTTTCACTTGCTTGCGGACGTTACAATCATAAACTCATGTGGAACGAATTTTGGAGCGTCGATGTCATTAACGACGAAATACACAAATGTTATTGGTTGATTCGAAAATCGAGCCTTATCAATGTCAATCGATAGAGAAAATTAATGCTCTGTGGTCAACGCCCACTTCGACCCACCTCTTCACATGGGTCGTTGTGAGCGCTGTGTGATCGAAAATAATGACTTCATTAGTGACGTTTTCGCCATGACCATAACGACCGTGGGTTCACAAACGTCAAAGTAAAATTAATGCGTGGTCGGGGTGTAAATACCATAAGGTACAAAAAGTGGTCTTCTTACTTATTAGCAGTCTATTCTTTGTAAAGATTCCATTTTTTTTCCAAAGAGTAAATTATACACAAAAGAGTAAAGACTTTCATAAGTAATGTTAAAGTTAAATAATTTAATTAAGTTTATTTCAATATAATTCTCGAATATTTGTTTTGAGGAATCGAATCGATTAGACACGACACACACGAGAGGCATTCATTTATATGCGTATCAATATACAATGAACTCTCAATAATTTGAGAGACCAGAGAAAAATTACTCTCAAAGATTTGACAGTCGTTAATTTGAATCTACCTACCCATTAATTTGAATTTCTTTCCCGGTCCCTTAAAAATTCTTGATAAATTGAATAAAATCAATATTAATTGGTCCCCTCGGTAATTTGAAGTTAAAGGTATAGTATCTTCCCCGCCAACATGCAATAATTTGAAATCCGGGCTTCCCTACTCTATAATTTGAAGCGCTACACTACGCTTCTACGTCCTCAGAACCGACACAACTAACGATTTCTTCTCAGCTTACACTACTATCGAAAATTCATTGGACAATGACAGACTGAAGGTTTTCACTCAACAAAATATTGCGGGATTCTTTTCAAAATGAACATTTGTCAATAATTGTACAAATGTTTAAAATAATAAATCTCCTGATTTATTACTTGATCAAACTCTTGTTTCCTTGATATTTTCCTCCCTCCCTCTTGGTTATAAACTTCTGTTATTTTGAACTTTTGGTAATTTAAAAATGTTCTGTGGCCCTCGAGTGTCAAACTATCGAGAGTCCACTGTAAATTGATACGCATATAGGTAAATGCATGCCTCTCGCACTCTGGTGAAATGAAATAAACTTAATTAAGTTCTTGATGTATAATATAATGGGTAGGTAATTAAAACTAACTTAAAATACAAACAAAAACTAAAAATAACATAACTATTTATATAACTTAGTTGATTATTTTTAGTTTTTAATTTTATTGTTTAAGTTAGTTTTAGTTTCCTACCCATTATATTATACATTTTAGAATTTAATTATAGAAACATTAAGTTCCTTAACATTAAAATTTAATAAAGGTGGGACTTCATCTGCGCTGGTGTTAAAGATTTACGATCTTATTCATAATGAGTTAGAGAAAATTTGAACGCTTCTTTATGGTTTTTAAAGAAGCGTTCAAACTTACTTTGAACACAAAATGAATAAGATCATCAGAATGCATAGCCACGTTAGTGAGTATAATATATACGGTATCCGTTAATATTTAACGTCATTAACATTGCATTGCAAGGATAATGGTCGATGATGTTATGCTGGAGCAAGTGAATGAGTTTGTATATCTTGGATGTGCTTTTAGCAGGGATGGAAGGTACACCGCTGATATAGAAAGAAGAGTGAATTTGGGGAATAGTGTGAATGGAGCGTTAGGTAAACTTCTAGGCGCTAAGAACCTCAGCCAGAAGGCCCAGCTCGCCGTACACAACGCGGTGCTGGTACCTACGCTCACGTATGGAAGCGAGAGTTGGGTATGGAAGAAAGAGCATGAAAGTAGAGTAAACGCGGTCGAGATGCGAGCACTGCGCAAAATCTGCGGAGTGACGCTCGCGGACCGCGTTCGTAATACCGAGGTAAGAAAGAGAGTTGGTCTGAAAGAGAGTGTCGGGGTGAAGGTAAGGAAAGGAATGCTCCGGTGGTTCGGGCATGTGGAAAGAATGCATGATGAAAGAATGAATAAACAGATATACAATGCAAAAGTGGATGGATGCAGAGGTCGTGGAAGGCCACGACACACTTTCCATGATCAAATTGATCGTGTACTAGCAGAAGGTGATGTTAGGAGCCTTAAGAACAGACGAGCGTGCATGTCAAGAGTTATGAATGTTAAAGAAGCAAGTGAGGTGTGTAAGAATAAGCCTAAATGGCGCTCTGTTGTTCGTGCCTACCCCGCAAGGGAACTGGCGTGAAGTTATGTATGTATGTATGTATGTCATTAACAATGTCGCATCTCGAATAAATTACTATTTGAGATGCATTAAACCCATCGCCATATCGGCGTGAAGCGGCTTACAAGTCTTATTCATATAGTTAGAGTAAGTTTGAACGCTTCTTTATGGTTCTTAAAGAAGCGTTCAAACTTACTCAACTCTCTAACATTATCTCAGATGACGGGAATTAACACACCTTAAGATTACAAAAGTAAAGTTACTTAATTGTTTTGGAAAGTGGTTTAAATAACATACATATTTGTGTGTATGCCGTACGGGCTATAAAATCAGATATTGATTAGAATTAAGTTTTATTATATTTGATATCGTGTAAAAATAGTACGTAACCTTTTTACGTAATCTGTAGTACGTAACAATCGATCGTATTTTTAGATTTGTTATAAGTAATTACATATTTTGAAAAAAAAAATACAAACAACATTTTCTACTTATGTAATAAAGTTTGGAAAAATTTGACACCGTCACATTGACATAAATTTAAACATCAATTATTTGAATAACTAAAGTGCACTAAGTAAAACTAGAAATCACTTAAAATTAAGTACGTACATCTAAAACACGGCACAAGTATTTCAACATTACTTGGTTTAAAAAAGTTTATACGCATAATATTATAATTTATAAATAATTTATACAGTAAAGTTACTGGTATTAGCAATAATAAACCGACTTTAATAAATACATTTTCAATAAAAAAGTTTAACAAAGATCAAGATTCACTAAGCTGATAAAGTAATTATAATTTTCTATATTTCCAATGCTCTTTTTTATTAAGCATCTTGGCTACTTTAATGTAGGAACACAGTAGAAGCGGCGCGGAGAGTGGAATTCGTGAGCAAATGTCGCAAACACGTAGAGCTCTGAGTAAACTGATGCGTATCAAGCGCGGCGATTTAGAGCTATTCGCGCTTTATAGCCGGTTCCTGTTTTACTAATCGTTCATCTGCCTTGTGGCTGGTATCTGTATCTTACTATTCATTCACATACCCTGCCATCGGTTGAATTTTGACATTACTTGTATGGAACAGCTTCTGTCAAATTTTAAGCGAAACTTAGGGCCGCTTGCATAACGATCGCCTTTAAATTAAATTAGATAATCATATTAAACTGCCTAAATACGGTTTACACAGAACGTATTGACAGTTCTTTAAACATATTTAGCGGCAAATTTTGCGTTGTGCAAGACGCTAATTGTATTTAAGGGTTTAACGTTACGTTAAATACGTTTTGTGTTTCTTAAATAAATTTAAGCAACCTTATGCAAGCGGCCCTAAGACTTTACTATTCTTTAAAATTTGAGATGTGTTTCATTCAAATACGGCAAGTAAATGAATAGTAGGTAAGATGTAGAACCAACCATTAAACCAACGCTTTTTTCTGCATATTATTATTGCTGGTTGCTCAATATAGAGATGCATATTATATCCTTTTCTTTGAAAGACGAAATTTTACTATTGTTCGTCGTATGTAATCGTATTGCCTTCCACATTGAACTAAGAATAGTCCCATATACAATGCAACACGACATAGATACAAAATCCCAAGGCGTCTTGCTGAAGTTTCGAGATTTAATTGTGTATTCGCGTCAATTTCAACACATCCGTAAAAATTAGTTCTGGGAATCTGCACGAGTGAATCAGTCTAGCGTCCCGCGTGGGGTTCACCTGAGTTTCATATACAGCTTAATCCTGTTATGTATAAACATTGCATTAGCGGAGCACGACGAACGCGTGATGCCAAGCAGGGTGGGATGATGCCCTCTGGAGAGGCCTTATATCTGGAGAAGTCGGCCCATAAGGGTTGGTGTAAGAACTTATTAGTTCAGCACAGGATGGTTTCTGTTGAATATAGAATTGTCTGTTTATATCCGACTGTGTCAATAAACAACATTGTAACACAAAATATCATATCCGTCTCTGTAAGGAACTGAGAAAAAATACTAAGCCTTACGGCCAGGCGGCCTGTACTAAGAACCGACAAAAAGATAGGTGGTAGGGCATTTGCCCACCTGGATGGCTACCATCCCTGGTCTAGAGCATGCCGCCATAACAACCTCGAGTTGTGTTCCGACATTAGTGGCCAGGTTCCAATCCCTTCTACGAATCCGCAACACATTGGCAGCACCTTTACGTGTTGCAAATGTCCATAGGCAACGATACTAACCACTGTCCATCACAGTTGGCTCATCAGCTTGTTTGCTGTGTACTCCAGCAATAAAAACACAAAATCAACTCGTTTTCCTTCCATCTTCCGATTATATCACTAGAAATTGGCCATAGTGCAGCATACGGGAGGAGGTGCGAATCCATAATTTTCCAATGTGCTCGTCTTGCGGTGGGCAATCAGCAAAAAAGGGCGAGAGGATGCAGACTACTTGGTGTTCGCCGCTTCTCATGTATTTTCAATTTTTTCAACAAAGTCCAAACTAATGTCGCAATTTACTAGTTAACGGCGTTATTTTTAACGCTAGATAAGAATCATTTGGCTAGTCAATAACTGTTATATTATCCCAGATGAAGCCCAAGTAAGATATTCGTTTCCCGCTACTGCTCAAGCTCGACTCTCCACGTTGTTCTCATTGTGTTCTTATATTAATGTCACCAACAAACAAAATTATACATCGAATCTTGTGCCTTATTTTTATAACAACATAAAAAGCAATAAATACTTAGTTGCTCTTTTAATTTCTAACGGTCTTTTTCATAGAGAGTTAGAGTAATTTTGAACGCTTCTTTAAGAATCATAAAGAAGCGTTCAAACTTACGCTAACTCTGTATGAATAAGACAGTTAAATTATAATTAGAATACGAAGTAATTTTTAATCAAAATGACAGGAAACATAGAGAGCATCGCATCATAAATGGATATGGTTTAATAACACCTGTCAGTATTGGATTCTATTTAAATATTGACCCAATGGCAACGATATGCATAATTTATAGTATTAAATGTAAATTGTGAGACAAATTCTTCTGAAGTCTTCTTTGAAAGAGTTCTCAAATCATTTTTGAGACCATATGAAAAAAGGATATCTCATTAAGAGTTAAATTTTGCCCGTCTTATATTTGATTATTTAATTAAATTTGATTGTCATTTCATATTTCTAGAATATAGAGACGAAAGTCATATCGTGCAGCTAATTCAAAGGCTATGAAACGACAACATATTTACGCATAACCAATATTTAGGCATCAGTCAAATCAAATAAGGTTAGAAGTTTTAGTTATATCGTTGCACCAGTATGTTCCGCAATAAAATTAGAAAAATATTTCACTTCCAAAATATTTTATTTGAAAAAACGTTTCGCGTCAAAAACTTTCATATAAAGACAGTTTAACATCAAGAATGTTTCATGTCAAAAACATTTCACGTGAAAAATATTTCGTGTTAAAAAAGTTTAATATCAGAAACGTTTCATATCATGACCATTACATATTAAAAAGTTACACCTGATGAACGTTTGATGTATATAAATGTTGACACGTCAAAAACTTTTCGCGTCAAGAACGTTTTACGTCATGAATATTTGACGTCAGAAACATTTCACATGAAGAAAGATTGAAGCAAAAACGTCTCCCCTAAAAACATTACGCGTTAAATACATTACACGTCAAAAATGTTTCACTGTGATACTTTCATGCAATGAAGAACTAAACAACGCTCGCTATGTTTCATGTTATTTTGTTATAAACATCAAATTGATGATTATTTTCGCCAAATACTAACAAAATATACCCGTTTTTATGACCACTGCTCTGCTCGTATATATGTACATACAAACACGTTTACTTACACCAAACACAAAGTCTACGCTAAACATTTCATAAAATTATGTTCAATGTTGATTTAAAAACACTTTAATTTATTTGACAGTTCTCATACTCTACATAAATTCTGACATATTTAGATACATTACATCGCGATTTGTCTATACGATTACCTATGTATACATGTGTGAGTAAGCTAGAAGGAGAAAAGACCAATGAAATGGTGTTGAACATAGTCAAAGAGCGTTCAATTATAAAAACCACAGCAGAAAGGAGAGGAAGAGTGTTTGGGCGTTTACTACAACACGATACCCCTTCTCTGTAAGATAATAGAAGGCCAAGTGTAAGGTAGAAGAGGCAAGGGCAAACCTAGGAGGGCGTTTATCGATCAAATAAAGGAAAGGATAGATGTCTTGTCGTATAAAGAAGTAAAACGACTGACCGAGAATAGAGAGGATTCAAGAAGGCTCCACCGACGAGAGCTAAACTCTTAAATACTATGATGATGATGTATTTTTTATTGTTTTATAATAGCTACAATTCTTTATTTATGTGGGGTTGTGGATATTTCTGAACATATGAGTGGTTTTGCATAGTGAAGTTAAGTGCTTCCGGACGATGTGTACAATGTGTGAGCGAGAAAGATAGATGATGAATGAAAGAAAAGATTTTCAAAGATATGCAATAGACGGTGATAGAAAAAAGATAAGTGGCGATCGAGAATGGCAGAGTGGGTTGAGAGCTGGTGGTGGACGAAGGAGAATAGTATCATATAAATAGTAAGATATGTTAATCGAAGATGCAGTTAACACTTTAAACTAAAGGAAGAGTAAAGATTTGTTTGAAATTGAAAGAGTTCTACTAATTTCATCACCACATTTATGTCTGTAATAAATTACATGTATACATATTGTATGAATATAGCATCAATTTAAAAAAATTGTAATAAATGTTACTAAATATGTTAGGCTATGAAAATAGCAATTTGTTTATGCCAATATTAGAGGGTTCTGTTCTGTCATTCAATCTGCATGAATCAACCAAAGTGATCTGTGTAAACATAGACTTGAATAATTCAATGTCATTGGATTTCTGTCCTGTGCCTTTTCAACGAAATTGATTGCATTTTGTTTTTCCGTCTCATCAGCATTAAATTAATAATATTTAAGTTTCAATTACTCTGTTTTATATTTTTCGAGTCTTTGAGTGCAATAAGATTTTTTTATTTCTATTTCTTACTTTTAGTCTTTTAGAACTGTCAAATCTATTTTCCCTAATCACTATGGGTGCGTTCCATTTGAAGCTCACAACGACCACGCTCGCGACCGCAATTTTTCCGTTCCACTTGCAATTGCAATAGATTACGGTTAATACATAAAATGATATATGTTTGACCTTACAATCGATCCATTGTCAAAGTCTCGATAAAGAGAATTAATGTTTTGTGGTCAACGTCCACTTCAACCCATCTCTTGACATGGGTTGTCGTGAGCGCTGCGTGAGCGAAAATTATGACGTCATTAGTGACGTGTTCGCGGCAACCATAACGACCGTGGTCGCTATGTGGAAGGGCTGAAGGAGCATTTTGAGCGATATGAGCGACAAGTGGAACGCACAGTTTATAAACATTTATGCCAAAAGAACTTTTTCAAACAAATATCATTCATTTAACATTTTCTATAGACAATGACGTCATTTTTATTGGAGAATCAAGCCTTTTGCCACGTTTTAACTAAACAATACAGCAAAGCTCATTATATAATTTCACTACACTAATATTTAATCTATTTACCACACTTCGCATTTGTCTGTTGGATTCATATTCGCATCTGGTTTGCAGCGGAATTCCTGAGAAAACTCTTTTAAATTCGATATTGGTCCAATTACTCTATATTTCGCAACTGTATGATCGTCCTTTTCTATCTGCATCTTTGTTGATTCCTTCGTCATTGATGAACACCACACCTTTGAGTAAAATGAAATATAAAGGGGGACCAGAAAGTAATGTGGTTTTTTTACATTAAATTCAAATACATACATTTTTAACGTGTTTTTATTTTTAATCAATGATATAATCTAACCTAATTATATTTAACTAGCTGTGCCCGATTTTGAAACATTCTTCATTGGTGCTCCGCTCCTATTGGTCTTCGCGTGATGATATATACCCTTCCTTGAAAAATGGGCTATCCAACACTGAAAGAATTTTTCAAATCGGACCCGCGGTTCCTGAGATTAGCGCGTTTAAACAAACAAACAAACAAACTCTTCAGCTTTATAATATTAGTATAAATTGCGATTGAATTAGTTTCAATTTAGTTAAACCACCAAATATTATTAATTTTCCTTTTAATGTCTTGGACACCGGGTTGCCCGGAAGAGATCGCTATAAGCGATAAGGCTGCCCATTGTTCTAATAGAAGTGTATTCATATTAAATTGTCTAGGTTTAAGTTATGGTGAACAATAAAGAGTTTCCATTCATTCATTCATTCATTCATAATTAGCCTCATTATCAACAACCTTTTGCAATCTTGTATGCAAATTTTCAATGGCGAATCGATAAAAATCAATTGGTTTTTAAACAAAATGTATAAATTGTACTGGACTGTACTGCCTCACCCACTATACTCGCCCGATGTTACACCATCGCATTTCCATTTACCCTGATGGCTGCAACAATTTATAAGTGGCAAAAGATTTGCAAATGGGATGATATCCAAAGTGGCATTTTTATATATTTTACTTTAAAAACCAATTGATTTTTATCGACGCGGCATTGAAAGTTTGCATACTAGATGGCAAAAGGTTGTTGATAATGAGGCTGATTATATAACTGATTACAAATAAAAACAGTTTAAAAAATGAGTTTAAATTTAATGTATGAAAACGACATTACTTTCCAGTCCCCCTAATATATTGATGTTAATACACAATTAGGGTTGTCATACTTCCGGAATTTTCCAGACATGGCTGGTAATGTAGGTCTTTGTCCGAAAAATATGGGGGCAATTCCAATCCGGTCGGAATTCCACAATTTAGGTAAAGAAATAATTATAAAATACTTTACTATATTCAATTGGTTGAATAATTTAATATATTGCAGTTAATTAATAATAATATAATAAAAATATATTTCAGTTTATCTTATGTACAGTTAAAATGCCGCTTGTTTTCATTAATATCATATACCATACATACTTTAATTTCTGGAAAGAAAAACATATTTAGTGCCCAAAATAAGACTCAATTTTTGAGTGACTTCGCCTAAAAATATATTTGACTGAAAATTTAGGAGGCTTTTTAAGATAATAAATTAGAAAAAAATGGTTATAGACGGCCTCTGTGGCGGAGCGGGCTAAGTCTTAGCCGGCCGAATTTGCGAAAACGCAGAGATTTCCTCCGGGTTCGATTCCTGGCATGGTAAATTTCGTAAACGAACTTTCTGTTACTTACTACGGTCTGGGTCTCTGGGATCGGCCCCAGCTTAGCTTGGGTATATACAATGTGTGTGTTTATCTGTCGATTATTAAAAATAAACTATAATTCGTCAGGAATAATTTACCTGTGCAAAAGAAATGAAGAAAAGCTGTCGATGGTTGTACTTTAGCCCCGGTAATGTCATATTGATTTTGGCGGTTTTGCTGTAATTCACATATGCATGGAAAGAAGCCTTCAGTCCTCCATTGTCTGCTATATTCTCACCTACAAAAATATAAGTAGCTACTTAAAAATAGAAGTAATCCATAACTATAATACACTATGTACAAGTTCCTAATAAAAAAAAACATAAGTCCCAAATAGATGCCGGTTGGGAAAGTGCCCAAAACTCTGGCCACATTTCCGCGCTGGATGGCAATGCCAACATGTTGCCCAAGTGCAGACCAGCCTTTAGGTGAGACCTCTATCATATGCGGTGATGGATTTCGATAAAACCGATAGATAGGCTTCGGGACCCCATGGCCCTAGAGTTTCGACAACAAACGCCACAAATATGTATACATAGCCAATAGATGCATATCTATTACATTTTGGTGAAATATATTTTTTTTTTCGTGTGACTCAAGACGAAGAAAATAGGTAAACCAAGCCCCGAGCTCTCAGAGTGAAGTCAGTAAGAAGTTGGTATCAAATAATCAAATTAGTAGGAGTAGTTTCCAATGGATACAATATTATTAACCGCACAGACGCCAACTACGTGTATGATATATTAGATTGTTAAACGAGATGTGACAGTGACCTATTTAGACATGAGATGATTTGGCACACGAGCGTATCGAGGGTGCTAATAGTTCGAGTGCCTAAATAGGCCTTGCACCCGAGGTCAACGCTCTGCTTTTCATTTTGAATATGAGGAAAGTAAATAAAAATATCAAAATAAAAAAAACAGTGTTAACCTCGGTTGAAAGGCCTATTTAGGCACTCAAATTACTAGCACCCTCGCTACGCTCGTGCGCCAAACCGTCTCGTGTGTAAATAAGTCACCGTCACCTCTCGTGTAACAATCTACTATTAAAAGTAAGACGTAAAAATTTGATCAAGCTCAACATTATTGTTGGTTTGTTGAACCAACGCTGATCTTCCGCTTGAGCCTAGAGCGGAGTCACGGCTAACCACACATTTCCCGAATAATATTAATAATATATTGTTGCAATAATATTACCAAATAGTTAAATAAATATACAATTACAACATTAATTCCCGTAGAACCCTGAACATATATAATTTATATCTATAATATTATAACATTCTAAACACGCATCTGTACATTGAAGCTATTTAAAAAAATCTGGAATAGACTATATAAACGATGAATGCGATTTTTTAAATTTCTTGTCTGTTTGTTCTGAATTCACGTAAAAACTACTGGGCCAATTTCGATGCGGTTTTCACTGATCGACAGAAAATTCTTAGATTTAAATCTGCGCTACATTTTAACCTGGGAATCCCGCGGGAATTTTTCTGGGAATCATTTAAAATGGCCAAAATCGAATGCGCAGGAGGAACACCGAGGATATAGCGGGTATCCCCGACCGACGCGTGGCAATAGCATTTCTTGCTTGCGGTGCTAGCGCCATCCCAATGGAATCCCAGACTCCCCACAGCGTTTCCCCCGGGGTAGATAGGCCTCAAACGGATTTCTTTTAGTCATTCAATCATAATTATTTTTATTCATTCGTCTGAGGCGTGCGAATTTAATATCTCAATTTGATAAGCACAGTACATATATAGATGTTTAAAAATATAATTAATGCAAAAAAACTCAATTACAAAAACAGATGCTATGTTTTAAAATTGCAGAGTTGATTTAATTATTATACTTTCTTACCTAAAGTCTGTTTTCCATTAAGATGTTGGCCGTCAATACTATAATTAGAATATTGTTTTTGTATGCATTCGGCGCGATTTTTAAACTTGCTAATAGTCGCATTGTTCCACCATTGGTTTAAGTTACCAAATCTGAAAATTTTCAACATTAACCAATTCATATCTCATAATACACATATACTAGTACAATATTGGTATAATATTGTTACAACTTAGGTTCGGACAAAAACAAATTCCACTTCTAATTTGTAAAAAACACATTTTATTACCTGTCGGAATTTGAACTAATTGTAATTCTTTTATGATCGTCTTCTTTTATTTACTTATTTATTGGCATACGTTTCTAGAGAACAGTCTATTGTTCTATTGTACTCGTTTACGGCCACTTGCGCCTGAATCATTATCCAGGTGTTGCGGATTACGTCGACTATGATACGGGCACATTTGCATTTGTGAGGTAAAAAACGACGGCCTGATGGAGGGGGGGGGGGCATCAGCGACAACTACGATCAAGGCGTGACGTATGTACAATCGGGAATCTAATAGTGACGAACGTTGCGCGTTTTATTGAATTACGACTTTCTGCATTACGTTTGGATTTGTTGTGTTCGGTTATATTTGTACCTGTGTTTCACGTGTTTGTATAGTTCTAATAAACTATAATAATTCTAACGGCATTTTAATTCGAGTCCCACAACTCGTAACAATATTGTAGATATTAGAAGGAAAAATATTATTGTGCGGTCGGGATACCCTCGTCAGGAACGAGGTTTTATGTTACCTTACGTTAAATGTCGCCTGGAGGCTGGAGATGGCATAACGCTTTCTCCTAACGTGAAAATTTCTGTCAGTTCACTCTAAGCCGCGTATTTTATTCCAAAATTAGACAGACATAGACAACACTTTATTGTTCACCAAAATAAAAACTACAAAAATGCACGACAAGACAATAGTTACTTGGTAAAACAAAAGGCGGCCTTATCGCTAAAAACGATCTCTTCCAGGCAACCTGACTTAAAGGAAATTCTTAAATTATCTGTAATTATTATGCAACAAAGAAAAATAAAATAAAAAAATAATAAAAATGACCTACATGGACAGCAGATTACAGTCTAAAGTATTGTAAACTAGCACATATATTATTGCGTAAGTCTAACATAATGTTTTTTTTATTGCAGGAGTTCAGCAGACAGGCAGACGGCCCACTTGATGGAAAGCGGTTACCGTCGCCTAAAGATATTTGCGACACTAAAGGTGCTACAAATGCGCTGCTGCTCTCTTAAGGGAGACTGGAACCTGGTCACTAATGCCTGAATACAACTCAAGGTTGTTATGGCGGCATACTCTAGGACAGGGGTGGTAGCCATCCAGTCGGGCAAATACCCTACCACCTGGCTGTGGGTTGTTTTGTCGCCTCTTACGACAGGCCGCCCGGCCGCAGGAAATTGTATTCTTTTTCCGTTCCTGCACGAATGCAAATTCCTGAGTGAATTTTTAAATATGGAAAAAGATTTGGCCTTTGTGACGTCAGTGGGCAAAGAGTTCCAAATAAGACAGCCTGCATGGCGAAGGAGTTGGAATAAAACGTTGAAGAGTGTGCAGGTGCCATTAACAGGAGATTATTAGTGGAGCGCAAATTGAGGGTGTGTGAAATATAAAGGAAGTTGAAACATTCCTTAAGATAAGGTATAAACAGTATATGATATAGTAACTTGAGAAGATGAGCATTCCGGCGAAGTGAGATAGGCAACCACTCGAGCTTTTTGCGATATTCAGCAAAGTGGTCATATTTTTTTTTTTTTTACAAAATTAATTAGACAATCCTCGCAGCTAAGTGTTGTTGTAAGAAAAAAGCTGAAAACTTATAATTATACTTTCAGCCCAACCAGCTGGGTTTTGGTTCGCGAGGGGGCTGCGAGGCGGCTGTCCACGCTTTACGCACATTCCTCCAACACAATGGTGGAGATTTAGTACTGAAGGTGGATGTTAAGAACGCCTTCAATTCAGTTGATCGATCTGCCTTGCTCTCACAAATTAAAGACCAAATTCCAGATTGTTATCATTTTCTTTGGCAATGCTATAGTCAAAATTCAAAATTAATATTTCAAGACAACGTAATTTATTCAAAAACTGGATGCCAGCAAGGCGATCCGTTAGGGCCAGCCATTTTTAGTTTAGCAATTCATCCCATCATTACACGTTTGAAATCCAAATTTAATGTATGGTATCTAGATGATGGCACTTTAGGAGGTGAAGTAGATGACGTTTTGGAAGATTTTACCATTCTAACAAAAGAACTTAAAACCATAGGACTTGAAATAAATTTAAGCAAATGCGAATATTATATCAGCAACACAGAGCGTAAAACTGAAATAATCTCTAGACTAAATACAATAGCACCGGGAATTAAATTAGTAAACAACTCCTCACTTCACCTCCTAGGTGCCCCAATCTTCGACGAGTCAATACCTAACTACGTCGAAGAAAATATAAAAAATTTCCGTGAAAGTTCAGATCGTTTACTCCAAATTAATACACATATGGCCTACACTATCATCCGATACTGCCTTTTCGTGCCCAAATTTACATACACCCTCCGATGTTGCCAACTCTGGAAACAAACCTCTCTTTTACAGACGTTGGACAACATCGTGAGGGATACCCTCATATCCATCATAAATTTAGAAATGGACGACCGTGCATGGTCACAGTGTTCTCTCCCGGTAAAACTGGGTGGCCTCGGCGTCCGCAAAATCTCCAGTGTCGCTCTGCCAGCTTTTCTGTCATCGGCTTACAGTACGCGTGATTTAGTATTCAAAATTTTACAAAAGACCAATTTTCAGTTCGAAATTCCCTATTTAACCGATGCCAGAAGAGTTTGGTCAATGGCTTGCCCTAACGTTAATGTACCTACTGTCCTTACTTCACAGCATGCTTGGGATGGGCCGCTCTGCGAACTTACGCGGGATAATCTTCTACAAACGTGTACCAGTTCAGCAGAGCGCGCCCGCCTCTTAGCCGTCGCTAATTGGGAGTCTGGACAGTGGTTACAAGCACACCCATCATTTTATAATAATACACTTCTGGACAACACTACATTCCGATTAGCCGCGAGTTTACGCCTGGGGGCACCATGTTGCGTACCACATCACTGTCAATGTGGAGTTATGGTAGACCGATTTGGACACCACGGGTTGTCATGTTTAAAAAGCGCAGGAAGAAGATCTCGTCATGCCAGCCTCAACGACATCATTCGCCGAGCTCTTGTCAGCGTCGGCGTCCCGGCCATTCTGGAACCAAATGGCCTGGTGCGTGACGATGGCAAGAGACCGGACGGAATGTCACTCGTCCCTTGGAAGATGGGGCGGCCGCTAGTGTGGGATGCGACCTGTGTTGACACACTGGCCCCGTCACATCTTCCAATGACCGAGTCAGGGGCTGGCAACGCTGCCGCTTCAGCTGAGGACGTCAAACGGCGCAAATATGGAGCCTTAGGAAGGGGTTACATATTTGTGCCGTTTGGGGTTGAAACATTAGGCCCGTGGGGTCCGTCGGCAAAGAGTTTCTTTAAAGACATATGTAAGAAACTCTTTGACACTACCCGTGATCAGAAGGCTGGCTCATATTTTGCACAACAAATAAGTATTGCCATACAGCGTGGCAATGCAGCCAGCCTTCTGGGCACGCTCCCCGTTGGCAATGATCTTTTAGGGTAATTTTTACACTTTACCCCCTTTACCTTACCTATCGTACTCTCTACCCTGGTCATCAAATGCGTGGGTAAGTTCGTGGCCCATGACAACACCCATGGCTCCATAGTTAACGCTCTTCGGATTATCACCATCGTAAAATGGTAACTGGAGTATTCCTGCTGGAAAGACTATTTGGTTCTTGGTTGGAGTATAGTAGGCGTTGACCGTTGATGGTGTCATGCCTGTCGAAAATAAAATTACCCTTTACTGGTTTGTCACCAACTGTTTGGTAATGCTAATACTATATATATATATATACGCTTCAACCAAATTCAATCAATTTGATTGAAATGCATAAAAATTAAACGACACGACGGTATTCGATGAGACTGAATGATTCAAAATTATATGTATATAGAACACTTGGGTTGATTCATCCAAATTGAAGTACAGAAAGGAATCGTGTAATATCGGTTTAAGTAGGTATATACTGTACACTAGCAGTTCCAGTGAAACTTCGTTCGCGTTGTCAAGATTACGACGTACCTGTTAGTGAAATTCAACGGTGGCCCCCAAAAATGCGGCCGCAGCGCTACCGTCTTAACCGACTTCAAAAAAGGATGAGGTTCTTAATTCGTCGTGTAAATATTTTTTTATAATAATTTATTTATCCCACGGAAACGACGTTATTTATTGGAATAAAAAATATCCCAAGTGTTTATTCGGGATATAAACTAGCACTGTGTCGAGTTTCATTTAAATCTAGTCAGTTGTTTTCACGTGACGGTCTAACAGACAGACACACAAATTCTAATACTTGCATATGATGAGAAATGGGTACACAAGAAGACAAAAGAAAGTTGCATCCATGACTCAAAAATTGAGAGGAAGTAGACTAAGGTGACATGGGCATATAATGAGGGATGAAAATTTTATTTCTGAAGCACAGCAGACAGGCTGACGGCCCAACTGTGATGGAAAGTGTTTACCGTCGCCTATGGAAATTAGCAATACCAGAGGTGCTGCCAATGTGCTGCCGGCCTTGAAGAGAAACTGGAATCTGGCTACTGATGCCGGAATACAACTCAGTTGTTATGGCGGCATACTCTACACCTGGGGTGGTAGCCATCCAGTCGGGCAAATACGCTATTACCTGGCTGTGGTGTTGTTTTGTCACCTCTTACGACAGAAGAAAACTAAACTGTGAAACTGGAAGATTGATGGATACAAATATAAAGGTAGATAGATTGTCTGAAGGATGACATGATGATTTGTGGTGGACAACAGGCATATGCCAAAATAGAGAACTATGGATGAAAGACATATTTTACAAATCCCAAATGATTCCGATAAATTAAAAGAAACGACGTAGTATAAGCTAGCTTACCCCATTTGCTCTTATTGACTGGCTTGTCAAGCTTCTTCAGATCGTTTTTCAAGCTAAAAACATTATAGGCTATATTGTTTTCAAAATACTCATTCGGTTTTACGACTAACTCTTCATACTGTTTGTCCAGTTTGTCCTTGTGGAGAATATAGTCGGGGAATCCTGAAAAAGAGATGAAAGAACTTCTTATCCTGCTGGAAAACAATTTAGAATTAAAACAATAAAATTAAATAAATACAATAAAAAACAATTAACTTTTATTTATTTGTAATTGGTAGTTGTGTTTGTCCTTATATAATAAACCAACGTTGTCGATTGATGTATGTATGCAATTTATTTTAATCAATGACTTAATTTCATTATTATTGTTATTATTCTGAATTAATTTTATTTTAATATTAATACTAAATCGATAAGACTTATTATTTGTAATAGGCACAACATTTTGCACGCCCTAAAAGCAAAAACTTGTGAACCTATGGAATAATCCTACCATCTTTTTTATGTACCATCTTTTATGCAATTAATGATTTGATTTGTACAATTTCCTAATAAAGAAAATTACAAATAATACGTAAGTCCCAAATCGCAGTCGGTTGAGAACGTGCTCAAAACGCTGGCAGCATTTCCGCTCTGTAAGTACAGGCTAGTCTTTTGGTCACGTGAGACCTCTATCATACGCGGTGATGGATTTCGATAAAACCGGCTTCGGGATCCTAGAGTTTTGACACCGAAAGCCATAAATATGTATCCATTGCCAATAGATGTACATTCGCGGTGTTCTAGACCCTCCTGTCGTGCGGCAGCTGCGTTAGCTAAACGTCTGGAAGATGGGACACAGGCAAAGTGTCAACGCACGTCGCGTCACACACTAAGGGTCGTCCCGTTAAACATGACTTAGTTATATAGTAGTATTTTACTCATAGTCCCTAAATAAACTAATAATATGAATTAGTTCAAAAACAGTTTTTATAATTTTAATTCATTTATTGCATATTTAAGAAAAACATGTAAGTACTCATACCTGTATTAAGTAAGCATACATATTATTATTTATACTTAAATAATATGCTTTCATGGATAAAATTTGAATGTTTGCTCTCTAAATAAACTACGGTTATTCACCAACCTTTTTCAAATCCTCTTTGTAACTTTGTAACAACTATTAACGCCTTAAGTTCAATACTACTTACGTCATTACCACTTAAACATCATTATATTACATAGTTCGTTAAGATATTATTAATGACGTGTTTGCACAGATAGAATAGAGCAACGGTTTAGTCGATATATGATAAAACTATGTTAATCTATGTATATTAAGTTTTGCAAACCAAATAAAATGAGGCTAAACTCGCAGTAAAGCCGCGGAGAATGCCTTAGTAAGTAATAATAATATTAATTAATTAAGATGTCTAAATATTAAAATAGTTAATAATTTCTCTTACCAATCATATCGGTTATAGCATCAGCTTTAGTTTCAGCAGCTTTTCGAGTCTCTGTGTCCATCCAGTCCAGGTGATTCAAGTTCTCCTTGAAGGCGTTACGGATATTGTCGATCATAATCTCGCCTTGAGTTTTAGCTTCTCCATGAAATACTTCCCGTACAAACATCGCGCCCACAGCAAAACCTGGAAGTACCATAAGTATAGATATTATGGCGGCCGAGGGTAGAACTTTCTGGTTCGTAAGCAGGTCTCAAGACTTTTAGAAAAGGATAGAAGATACTGAAAGGAAAAGGCAAGACAGATACATTTTAGAAAGGGATAGATGAAAATCGAAATTCTAGAATAGAAGGTTCAGGAAGGAAAAGACAGAAATAGATAGATGTTTTGAAAGGGACAGACAGTAAATACAAGAATAACGAAAATATCGTAATTATGGGGTTTAGAAGATTCTTCTTCTTAAGACAGCAAAGCTACAAGTACGATACGAGAGAGTTGGAAGAAGAGTTAAGTAGAAGACAGTGACGAGTTTAGTGGGAAGTTTAATAGAGAGTTAGTAGTGAGTGAGTAGAAGCCGTGGTAGCGTAATGACTAGCGTACGCGTCCTAGACACAAAAGGGCGCGGATTCGATCCTGGCCGGAACGCATGCACCAGTTAGGCGGTTTTCTGACCTAACGTGCATATTGTTACAATTACCACCTGCTAACAACAGTGAAGGAAAACATCGTGATGCAACCTGCACATCGAGATAACCGATGTGTCAAACCTGCCAAGCTGCCTTGCACAAGTATACAATCTGTTCCCCTACAGTAGGAGGCCCGAGTCCAGCAGTGGGACATTTATGGGCTGTTATTACTATTATTATAGTAGTGAGTTTAGTGGGCAGTTCAGTGAAGAAGGAGTTTAGCGTAGTTTAAGAGGAGATCCAGAAGTGAGCTACGCGGTAAATTCGGAGGTGAGTACTGCAGTAACAGGAGGTGGTCTACGCAATATCGGCGATGGTATTGTGAGTGAGACATCTCATTGTTGGGGCAGAGTGTCGTTAGTTGTACGTGAAGGAGCAACCCTGCAGAGAAGAAGTACGACTGTGTAAGACAATAAAAGTAAGTGCGTACACGTAACAATATATTTGACGGCCTCTGTATTTGAGCGGGCTAAGCCTTTGCTGGCCTACCTCACTTCAACGCAGAGACTCCGGGCTCCATTCCGTAAAGAAATTTCTAAGTATGAAATGACCTTACAAATTTGTGTTCGATATTATCATTTATGACCCAATGTAACAGTGGCTGTAAAAAAGTTGGGATATGCGAGTCGCAATACGTTTCCAGTATAATAATTTTCCAGGGACGAAAAGTAGTACTGTTTTCATCCCTGTGTCCAGGCAACTCCTACTTTACTACAACTACTTTCAGAATATGAGAAACTGGCTTCTGCTCGGGACTTCGTCCGCGTGGAATAGTTAAAAAATAAAACTATGTTTAAAAAAACCCCGATTTTGAAACATTCTACATTGGTGTGCCGTTCCTATTGGTCTTAGCGGGATGATATATAGCCTATTATAGCCTTCCTCGATAAATGGGCTATCTAACAATTAAAGAATTTTTTAATTCAGACCAGTAGTTCTTGAGATTAGCGCGTTCAAGCAAACAAACAATCTCTTCAGCTTTATATATTAGTATAAGATGAAAGTTTTTATTAGGGTGAATCTCTGTTCCCGCGCATCTTATATTTTCTTAAAGAATTTTTCAGTTACAAGTGCCTCGTTGGTAATAATGAACATGATCAGTAATATTGTAATCAAAATTGAATGATATAGCAAGAATTTTTAGAAAACGTGGTGCGTACAATTACGACACTTAGGAAATTCACCATTACGTATGCAAAATTTCAAATTAATCAGACAATAGTAGTCGCTTTCCACCAGGTGGCCCGTCTACCTGTTTGCTTGCTTTAGGCAATAAAACAATAATTTGGCGCTCTATGGTCAACAGCATAAATGAAAGACGTACAAACCTATAGCATTGTTGGTGTCCGTAACACAATATCTCCAAGACTCCTCAGTGCCTTCTGACCCGAACAATGCTTTTCGAAGGATTTTGGTGGCGTCTCTGAAGGACTTCGATAAATATGTAGAAAGAGATCTCGACACTTGCCACATCATGTAACTTGTTAGTGTCCTGAAAAATATACAATTCTAATCATTATTAGAAATTTGGAAAAGTTTATGCCGCAATTGTATTTATATTTAAATGAAACGTTTTGTTGAAGTGATAACTTCTTATGGGAGGGTAAACCGTTTCGTTACGTAACGCGTTACGGCGCCAGTCTTTCTGGCTTCCCTTTCTCTCACGCACACGGCAGCGGTAGGCAGGTTACTCCTCTCTTACTCTCACCCACAGCGCTAGCCATATTTCGGTAATTAGATTAAATAATGGTACTAATAATGTACATACACAAAATCCTAATGTACATATTCAAGAATTGTAACTAAGAATAAAATATATTTTATAATCAATAAAAGATTTTATTAATAAATAACTAATAAACAACAGCGGATATCTTAAAACTCTATGTAATGGTGATATAAAATACGATACATGTTTTGATATATATAAAGGTTTCAACAATTTTTTCAATGGTGTCTTTATTCGGTCACTTGATAAATATCCAAATTTAATGTTTATTGCTCTTCCCAGTACGAATTAAGATTGTATTCATACGATTAGTTTTGATAGTGACATTATACTAAAATCAATACGAAAGCTAAATGTCAATAAAGGACCTGGAAGTGACAAAATACCACCTATATTTTTAGTCAATTGCGCTAAAATATTATCCAATCCACTTAACATTTTATTTAATAGATCGGTATAAAAGAAGGGGGATATTTCCTGGTATATGAAAAGAAGCACGTATAGTTCCGATACATAAGAAAGAATCCAAATTAAACATTCAAAATTATCTATCTCAAAACTGTTCGAAAGACTTATTTATGATGTACTATGTCACATTTTGGTTTTGGTAATAATAAAACTAGATATGTGAGGATTAATTGGTAATAGTTTGAATTAAAAGTTTATAGTCTCAGAAAAAAGCTAAAGAATAACGGGAGACCCTAAAAGGGAAGACGATATCATATCGGTTACAAAGAAACTTTGAACAAAAATAGTACAATAGAAGAACGACTGGCGTATGATGAAGTAGATCTACGTCTAAACGAATATATTTTATCTTTATTAAGTATTAACTCACTTTTGGTCTTCTTCAGACTTCTTGTACCTCCCTAATAGCTTTGTTAGGTTTTTGAAATATTCCGGAGCGTACACAACTATCCTTTCAGTATCCAGAATCTATAAAAAAACAAAGCAAATTAATAATATTTAGTGATTTTACAATACCTGATGCAAACTGACACTTAGTTTTCTTTGAGATTTAAAGCTTAGGTATAATTTTTGTATTATTGTTTTTATTGTATAGTAATGTAGATATTTTGATCAGATTAGCTCGCTGGCACTAAAATGTTGAATATTTATTTTTTATGAGTACATCAGTTCAAAAGTGAATAAATAAATAAAAAAGTATTATCTGAATGTAGAATAGAATAAATTAAAAAAAAAACAAAGTTTTTATTCAAAATAAGTTCCACTAGAGAACACTTTTTGGAAGGTCATACATATAAGTTAAAATTTAATTTTACTTCCTATTCTACGTATACCGCTTCGTAACATGGAGAAGAAGCGGCAAGAAACTACCCAGCAACACGTCTAGCTAAATATTGTTTTTATTTATATTTCATATTCTATTTATATCTCAAATTCTCTTTTTTTTATAAGTTTTGTACATAAGTATGTTACAGAATTACTTTTTGAAGAATTAATGGAGTTGTAGCAAACAGTGCATACTCAACAAGACCAAGACACAATAAAAGGAAAGAAAAATATTGTAATAGTTATAATATTGACATGACGCACTAAAATGTTATGTTGCCATATGTCTCCATAAATTCCTTACAAACTTGGCAAGATAAAAACTTTATACAAAATATAGTACAAGAGGTTGGAGCGAGCTGCTATGTAAATTAAATAGAATAGAATAATAATTTATTGCTAGAAATGTAGATACATTTCTACATAGGTGTTTTTTTGTGGTAATTGTCCCAATACATAATACACTATGTAATGTGTAATCAATTATATATTGCTGTTGATTTTGAATAGTTATAACATTTTAAGGGGTAGGGGTAATAATCTAGAATGGATGCAATTCTAGAGTATTACATGAGTTAATTCTGTGATCATTTGTGAGTTGCTGTTGATATTGAATTAAAGAAGTCATTTTCATCAGATACACCTGAAAACGTGCTTATAATTGTTTAGTTATAAGCTCGATATTAAGGTGGGGTATACTTTGGACACCTTTTTTTTAAATTTAAACAGATTCAAACTGTTTAAGTATAGGTTAGAAAGTGGGAGCGAAGAAATGCGAAGTTCCCGCGTGGTTATTTTTTTATTATAATTCAAAAATCACTTTATATCTCAAATAATAAATAAGTGTCTCACATTTTTACCAAACCCCTTCGCTTTCATACAAAATGGAAGTGCAACGAAAATAGTTTAGCGACGAATTAGCGTTGCCATCCAACGCGGAAATGCGGCCAGCATTTTGGGCACGCTCCCCGCCGACAGCGATTTGGAGTAAATTTTTTACTTATATATTTATGTTATTTTGTTAATATAGCTTTATTTATAGTATAGTTTTTTATTTTTAATAGTTAAGGTATAAGTGTTTATTACTATTTACATGAATATTAAATTAAAATAACAATTATTAGATTTTATACTTTAATTTTAGTTTGTATATATAGTTTATTTTTAGTTTAATTTATTGTATAGTTTAATTTATTGTATAGTTTAATTTATTGTATAGTTTAATTTATAAGTTAATTTATTTTTAGTATTTAATTATATGTTTTAAGTTAGTTTTAGTTTGATATTAATTGTTATTTTAATTTAATATTCATGTAAATAGTATAGTTTAGTTTATTTATTTTTAAAATTAACTTTTAGTTTTATTATTTAGTTTTAATTTTGTATATACAGTAAAGGATATTTTAACAAAAAATTTAATAGAAATAAAAAAAAATACAATTTTGTTCAAAAGTTTAGTTGTTAGGTTGATGATTTTAAAACACTTTCTCTTTCACTCGCATGTATATGACCTCCCTGCTCCACTTGCCCTAATGTTAGCGATAGTAAATATGTCCAAATGCATATAACGTTAAAATAACGCGTTAATAATTACCTACATTAGTGTAGTGCATCCCTATCACCTGAGTTTTAGGTATATTAAGGCTTAACATCATTAACAAAATAACGCATTGATACCTTGACTACATCTACATATTATGTCTTTATTAGTGAATTAGTTAAAGTATTACGACGCAGGCGTAGAAGAGGCAGGCAGAATATGAGTGTTTGATTACACAAAGCAGAAAATACAAATACCAGGAAAGTAAATAGCATAGCAACTTACCGTCCGATTAACAAGTTTAAAGGCATCATTAAAGAATCTCGTCCAATTTAGAAGAGGTGCTTCTTTCTGCCACTGTGCTATGGTATATGGGTTATATAATCCTTCCTCATCCCTTCTATCCTCAGACGGGGTTGTTATATTTGCCAAGTCAGTTTCAAATTGTATGACTTTATTCATTTGGGCTCTTGCCTCAGTTTTATTCGCACCGAGTAAAACACATATACGCGTCATGTAGTCTAGATATGCGTCCAGTACTTTCTTATGTGCTGTTTTGTTTAAGTAGTTGTCTCTGGTTGGAAGGTTTAGACCTCCTTGGTCAAGCTGAAAATTATATTTATGAATAAATAGCTGATCCGTGCCCTTTTCGCTGGGCGTCATTAAAAAATACACCTGCACACACGCACGCATATCAAGGTTTAAATAAGCTTTGTAATAACATTTAAGTAATTCATAAACGCAGAAAGCACTCGCAGTGCCTCGTACGAGGATGTCCGCAATTATTACGTGGAACGTTATTGCTGTAACATATTTGACAGGCGTTCCCGTGCCAACTTCGCTGGTCGTAAAACGTTTTTACTTTTATTATTTCTTAATCACAATCAAATGTAGCCTATGTTATTCCGGAATAATGTAGCTTTCTACTGGTGCAAGAATTTTTAAAATCGGATCAGTAGCACTGGAGATTACCTCAAACATCCAAACTATATTATATTTACCTCTTTATAATATTGTTAATATTAGTATAGATTAGAATATGGCTTGCTATTCACGATATTTAGACCTGAATTACATTTACATTATATTTACCCTATACATAAGATAATTTTTTAAACGAGAGTAACTTACAACAATGACGTGTCTAGAAGAATTTCTATCGTCTTCAGTCACAGCCCAATTGAATAAACCGCCGAGATTGTACCTGAAATTTTGTAATACAGAAATTGAGTTCAGTTTATAGCAATAGTGACAGATGTACGGAGTGTCCCCTTTTTAGGGTTCAAACTCTAGTGCCTGTGCGTGCCTCTTGTTTAAAGAGCAGGCCTTAATACAGGTTACATTGTATTACATTTTTATGTATTTGCCCCGGAAAATTCACTTCATTTTATATCGCAAACTAGCCCATCTCCCGGCATGAAAAGTATTTATGTCCATTTTCGGTATTAAAGCTACATTTAAACTAAATTACAGCAAAACCGATACAGTACTCTCAATAGATTTCCGTGAAAGCTTAACAGACAGATCGTGTTATTATCGCATTTTTTATGATAATTTTTTATATATATGAACGTGAGAAATGATAAGCCTCCCATAGAAACTTTCATCCCCTATTTCAACACGTTCTAGCTTAATTTATCTATCCCATGTCTATCTATCTGCAAACTACATATATGACAAAAATGTCAGAATCAACAGAAATAACTAAAATGGCCGAAATGACAGAAATGACAAAAATAACCTTTACATAAATCTATTACATTATACGGGATGAAAAGTATCCCTTGTCTACCCTCGGTATTAAAGTTACTATAACGGTAACGCATCAAAAATGTCCAATCTCATAAACTTGTAAAAATAATATTTAATAATGATTACAATATTGGTGTGGACATCACGTAGACGATAACTTTTCAGTATATATAGTATAAGTTAAATTAAGAACAAAGGAAGAAAGCAATATACCAGAAGAGTACAAAAACTCGTGGTCTCATTTTGTAGTCGCCTCTCGGGATATTGAGCCATGGGCTCTCGCCAGTGGTGCGTCATCCCATCCAACGGGGTAGCTATCATAGTCGCACAACTCGACTTATTTCAACCCCTACAGCCTGCTTCAAGCGACACAAAAAATATCACTGTCGTGCATTGAATTAGTGCCAATATAAGTTGAAAATAAAACTTACGTGTTTTGTACATCTTGTACTAGCCTCTGCAGATCCCACTTGTGGTTTTTGATCATGGTGGTGGGAAGAATATGCCAGCCTCCCAGTTTCTTGATGACAGCCAGGAGTGGTTTCTCACCCATCTTCTCGATTGTTTCATTGGTGTCAATGCAAGCGTCGTAATAGATCTTGGCTTTTGATTCAGCATCAGACGGGTCCGTTAGGTTTACTTTTTCTGTAAATTAGAAAAAATAAACCTTACATTTACTGTCCCAAACATATTAGAGGAAGAATTGAATAGTAATGCTATTTTTTTTAGAGTACTATTTTAGAAAAGCAGGATCCTTATGTTTTAAACTTATAGATACATACATATATGGCGACCACCTCTAATTGTTAGTTGTCTCGCGAATTTATTACACCATTGCATTGCGCTCATATAGACTGTCTGTTCTATCAAATTTCATCTGAAGTATGTGTGCGGGTAGTTCAAAATGCTTCGTACGATATAAGGTTTTTTTTTATTGCATGAGTTCAGCAGACAGGCAGACGGCCCACTTCATGGAAAACGGTTACCATCACCTATGGACATTTGCACCACCAAAGTGCTACAAATGCGCTGCTGCTCTCTTAAGGGAGATCGGAACCTGGTCACTAATGCCGGAACACAACTCAAGGTTGTTATGGCGACGTACTTTAGACCAGGGGTGGTCTAAAGTACGTCCAGTCGGGCAAATGCCCTACCACCTGGCTGTGGGTTATTTTGTCGCTTCTTACGACAGGCCGCCCGGCCGCAGGTAATTGTATTATTTCTCCGTTCCTGCACGAATAAATTGATATACGGATATTGACTACCTGACGAAAATCTAAGTCACCTCCCCCGCCCCTATGACCAAGCGTGGTATTTTGAAGACCATCTCCCCTAAACGGGTCACGCAGTAGGGAACGTACCTACGTTCCCTAATGTGTACGAAGGTGAATCTATACAGAGATAGTTGACATACAACCGCTGGGGCGCAAGTGCAAAGTGGTTCAATGACACGAAGATCTAATGATAGTGTTCTATTGCACATTGCACTGATGACGTCCTACGGGTAAAAGGCATAATATATTATATCATCCATATACACCCAGTAGTATCTAAAAAAAATAGTAACATAAAAATACAGCCGGTTGGACATAACGACTGAGAAAGTATATTGACATACAAGACATCCGGACGGACGTAACGGCTAAGAAAAATTACTGACATACGATGACAGCTGGACGGACATAACGACTGAAAACAATTGCTGACATAATAATATGATTGTCAGCTGGACGGACATAACGACTGAGAAAAATTGCTGATATATGATTGTCAGCTGGACGGACATAACGACTGAGAAAAATTGCTGACATATGATTATCAGCTAGACGGACATAACAACTGAGAAAAATTGCTGACATATGATTGTCAGCTGGACGGACATAACGACTGAGAAGCGAATATAAAGATTTCATGAAGGTTCTGTTGTTGCCAAAATAAGTTCAAACCCCTACTATGTACTATAAATATAAAACAAAAACAGAAATTTAGCGATCTCATTATAACTAACAAGTATGTACACTCGTTTACATAACCAATAGGCGAAAAACTAACGCCTTCTACAAACACAACGCAACTGTAAGAACACGATATAAAGATCACATTTCATTCACATTGGTATACTAATTTGATTTGATGTATTGAAGATTGAAAAATTGAAAATTGGAGTACAGTTAGCAAGAGAAGTGCTTGATTGATTACTGTTATAAAATTATTTCAAGAGCATTGTAACTTCTGTGACAAATAAGCTATGTCTTAACTTTTTTCATATACATAAATATTGGTTTGTAATACCCTTATAACTTTACTCTGATTTTTGTTAAAGCTACTATTACGTTAATAACTATCAAGGGTAGAGAAATGGAATTTGGCACATATTTAGAAGTGTCGTGTAGATTATGTAGGGTCCAATGGAGGATAGGGTCAAATTGGAAAGTGGGCCCGCAAGATCAAATTGAAATTTAAAAGTTAACAAAATAATAAAACAAAATGTCAAATGAAAAGACTATATAAGCTATTCTCCATTTCTTGACCGTGATTTGAAAATAATTTTTTTCTTACTTGCCTTACCGATTATACTATTCTACGGCATAGTAAAAAAGGTATAAGTAACGAACTCATGGTGTAAAACCTTCAAAAATATATTCTACAGTAAAACGATGCCTTTGAAATTGTAACGTAACAAGTTCTTTGAAAATATTGACGACAACAACTGAGTTAAAAGTATTATGATATCTTGAGACAAGCAATTTTCCATACATTCCTACGTATAGTGTATTTGTTTTCATCGTTTCTTAATAAAAACGACTTACTTTTTGTGTCTTTTTATATTTTTACTAGGATATGGCCGCGACTTTGTTTAAGCTTGAAATTCGCAGGGGATTCCCGGGACACAAAATACCGCTGCATTTAAAAAAGAATGTAAGCTATCGTTTTAATGAAATCTATCAGAATAAGCTAATTTTTACGCACCCGAATAGCTACAAACTGCTTCCAGAAAAAATCCCGCGCATTTCCCGGTATATGGGTAGGTAGTAGGTAGGCTAGGTGGTAGGGCATTTGCCCGACTGGATGGCTACCACCCTTGGTCTAAAGTATGTCGCCATAACAACCTTGAGTTGTGTTCCGGCATTAGTGATCAGGTTCCAGTCTCCCTTAAGAGAGCAGCAGCGCATTTGTAGCAACTTTGGTGTTGCAAATGTCCATAGGCGATGGTAACCGCTGTCCATCAAGTGGGCCGTCTGCCTGTCTGCTGATCTACTGCAATAAAAAAAAAGAATATAAAAAATTTCACACATTGTATTACATAAAATTTGCTATCGATCAGTGAAAAAATCACTTTGGATATCGATTTTTTTAATGTGGCCATTTTAAATAATTCCCAGAATATTCCCGCGGCATTCCCAGGGTAAAAAGTAGCGCAGATTTTAAGTCTAACAATTTGCTGTCGATCAGCGAGTTTCGTTTAAATCCGTTCAATAGTTTTCACATGATGCTCTATCAGACAGATAAAAGATCTAAAACTTGCATTTTCGAAATCTGTGCGTTCGAATTAGCTGTCGTATTTTTTTTCTTTTATAATCAACATACCTACCCGACACCCTACAGACTTATTATGGGATAGGTTAAAAAAAAAATATTTATCAATTATTTTTTTAGTTTATTTTGCATTGCCTGAAACATAGGCTGAATTAAATATTAATGAAATAGCGTTTATTTCAATTATTAATTTTGTCATACATCTACCAAAGATTTTTGGCAATGACAGTCCATATCTCTAAGCCAGTGTGGGCAAGTACATTTGTGCTAACAAAATGTTTGAATAAACCATATAATTTTCGTTCACTACGTACTGAGACCAAAGTAATTGAGACTCCATTATTTGCACATATTATTATAGAATTTGACTCTATGATAATTTTTTGCGATGTTTTTCCTGCATTTGTTTTTGGTGAATTGATTGTTGACGTCATATTTAAGATGTTGAAACATTTGTCATATGTGATAACAAAACCTGTATCCTAAAAAGTTTAGTTAATTGCATATATCGATTTATTTTATATTTTTAGTAACGGAAAATCTTTTATATCAATAAACTTGAAACGTCTATCTGTATTTATTATAAACTAGCGGCCCGGCGCGGTTTCACCTGCGCTCTGTCCCGCTCCCGTGGTATATAGCGTCATGGTATATAGCCTATGACACTCCCTGTTAACGTAGCTTTCCAACAGTAAACTAATTTTTTAAATCGGTTTAGTAGATCCAGAGATTACCCCCTACAACGTCATAAACTCACAAACTTTACCTCCTTATAATATTAGATATAGATGACTAATTTAAAAATTTCTACTTATACCATGTTATTCGTAAATAAATCTCTGTTCTTAAAAACTTTGTCTGTCTGTCTGAAGTTTGTCTCACATAGCTCGACAAGTAACGGCCCAGCCACGAACTTGGACTTAGCGATGACCGATGCAACGAGCGACGCGATGAAGTTCGATGGCGATACAATTATCTGACAGCGCTCCCGGTGCACCGCCGCTACTTTAGCACTTCAGCCGTCAAGCGATGAGTCGGACGTATAAGAGGGCGGACAGCGTTTACATATTTACACAGAAATTCATAGAAAAACAGAGCAACGGCGACGCCGTCTACACGAGCGGTAATACTTTTGTCGCATCGCATTTCTTTGTAGCTTCTATCAGCAAGTTAGTGACCGAACCGTAAGAATTTTAAATTTAAATGTTCATGCATATTTCATTATATGTTGCCAGGTCCAAAAGACATAAATATAAAGCCAAGTTCGGAGTTAATGATGCGATAGATACAGTTAGTAAATAAATAACTACAAAAAACTGACCAAAACGCTGGCCTGTACTACCGCCATGCGTTTTGGGTACGTTCCAGTGATTTGGACTTATAAGTCTTACGCAGAAGGTTTGTCGACGACAATTCCTCTCGTCTCCCACAACCGCGACCAGCGGTCTAGTTTTTAGTATACTTAGACAAGCCAGTTGTAGGAAGCGGGAGAGGCGACCATCGTAAAACCTTCTGCGCACGACTTACATGTATATCTACTATTTGTGTTGTTTTTGTTTCAGGGAATTTTAAAGTTAATTCAGTTTTGGATTTAACAAAAAAAGTTATTGTGTGAAAATCAATACACACTAATATCATAAAGACGAACGTAACTTTCTTTATCACTAAGTCACGGATAAGTTATATAACAAAAAACCCATTACGGATAAGTTATATAAGAAAAAACCCTTGGAATGCCGGACTTTTTTATCGTAAAATGAGGTAAACAAAAAATAATATTATTTATAAAACAAAAAGGCTCGATTGAATTCTTCATTATATTTCACAGGAAACGTAACCGGCGGCATAATTCGGAATTTTACCATTGCCCAACGGTGGGCACGCAACATGGGTATAGCTAAAAAGTTCACGACATTCCAGGTATTGATTTTAAAATACATACCAATAGCATATCTAATAATAAGCTGATTCTGCAATTCAATCTTGCTGAAGATCCCCCAGGAGGACTTGCCCTCAGGTATCGGATTGTTCCGGATCCAGCCGCCACAAGCGAACTCGTAGAAATCGTTGCACGGGTCTTGGGTCTCATCAAGAGCCCTGATCACCTCACTGGCAGTGTAGATACAAGAACTTGATAGACAGACGTCGGACTCTGTAAGAAAAAATATTTTTTTTATGAAAACTCTTTATTATTTACCATTTATTATTAATATGATAATTAGATACAACTGATATATAATATGCACTGGCAGCTCCGGCAGACGTTGTCCTGCCCTTAAAAAAATAAAAATCTAGAACCCGATTCCATCGCCACCTACCGGGTCTAATTGTGAATCTGAACCATCCGGACCGACTCAAACACGAATTTTTTTACATTACATTTTTGAAGTTTTAGTAGGGATCCCTAATTTTTTCTGGTAATAAATATAGCCTATATTAATCTGGAATAATGTAATTTTTAAAATCGGTCCAGTAGTTTTTAAATTTATCCGTTACAAACATAAAAAAATACAAATCTTCCCTATTTATAATATTAGTATAGATTATAACTATGAAGGAAACTTAACTTATATTGTATTTTTTTATTGCATGAGTTCAGCAGATAGGCAGCCGATCCACTTGTTGGAAAGCGGTTACCATCGCCTATGGACATTTGCAACACCAAAGATGCTACAAATGCGCTGCTGCTCTCTTAAGAGAGACTGGAACCTGGTCACTAATGCCGGAACAAAAATCAAGGTTGTTATGGGGGCCTACTCTAGACCAGGGGTGGTAGCCATCCAGTCGAGCAAATACCCTACCACCTGGCTCTGGGTTGTTTTGTCGCCTCTTACGACAGGCCGCCCGGCCACAGGAAATTGTATTCTTTCTCCGTTCCTGCACGGATAAAAACGTATTCTACCTATAACCCCTTAAGACTATAAGGAGTCATCCACAAATTATGTCACACGGATTTCATGACTTATTGACCGTACCCCGTCATCGTCACAGCTGGTCACATTCTTGAGACTCCTCTCTCCCTTGTGCGACATCAGATATTTTGCAATTTTAGATCAAGAAATTATTAAATTAAAACAGCAGTTCCATAATTAGATTAATAATATTCGATTTTGAAATGTGACGTCACGAAGTTTAGGGCCCATCTCACCCCTTAAAAGTGTGAGTAGAATACTGTACCCCTAAGTAACACTAAGTAAAAACTGAGCCTCGAACATTGAAGTCAAGGGGTAAGATTCTTAGAAAGCTGGCTACGCTACCTCACTGGATCACCATACAGATCTGTTGTCGGAGGTAGGAACCAGCCTCCTGATCTCCTGAAGAGTCAATAAGTCGTTTTGAAATGTCTTTATAAATTCTTAAAAACTAAATAGAAAATCTTAACAAAATACAATTAGTATTTTCTTAATTTTTTTATTTTATTTGATTATTTTTTTATTTGGTGGCAGAAATATCGAAGTGAAAATAAGAATCACGTAAAATGCCGCGCTTAAAACTTAAATTATAACAGTTGGGGTTAATTCATTAGCATTCATTGACTACCCGGCATATTAAAATAATTTATTTTCTATTGTCATGAGTAGATGATATTGACTATCTGCACTATTAGTGTTTGTGCTAACCCTTTCCCTAAACAAATAATTTCTATAAATAACTATACAACTAAAGTAAAAACCAGTACCAACTAAATGCTATTCATAATGAATGCCTTGTTTTTAAATACTGATAATAGTAGTAACATAACAACAACCTACCAAAACTACCACTACCACTAGCCTTGCTTAAAAACCAATTATTCTGTTTAGGGGAAGGTGTCTCAAGAATTTGTATTTCTTTTGACAATTTCTCCTCATCACCACTTGTTTCTCCACCAATAGTTGTAACATCACCCATCACTATATGCAAATTTGTTTCAGTTGTGGCATCTCCACCAAACTCCATAGAAAAGCCTTCTCATGTACTGCCCAAGAGTGAGGCTACTTTATCTAGCCTTTCATCCGGTAGAAAGTAGTCCTTACCACCTCCAGTCTGTAACAAAGAACATAATTATTTTAAATAACTACCTGTCTCAAAACAACTAAATTCAACGTGGTTGAACAATAAATTAAAATCACAAACCTTATGAAGGATGCTCCTCATGTTTGCACAGCGTTTGCGAGCTGATTTCTTTAAGTTTTCCCATTTCAAATGAAGTTGCACTGGAGTTCGCGGGTATATTGTGACCGAAGAGTTAAACTCATTGGTCAAGGTTTGCCAAGCCTGTTGCTTTAATTTATTGTTAGAGGCATTTGTTGCCTTATTATTTATTATTTTATTGGCCGCCACAAGTAGTATCAGCAACATTGTCTCATCTCTTGACATCGGCGCTGATTTTGTTGACTGAAAACAGATTTCTATCAAAACGTGAACGGAATGTAAAATAAATTATCACCAAAGTAGTTTATAGATACTTACAGGTTTCATTTTATTCTACACAAAATTAAACATAAGAAATAAGATACAAGAAAGTCGTGAAACGCTTTTAAACAAAACAAAAACACAAAATGACAACGGCCAGTTGTTAAACCATACACGTTTCGTTTCATTATTGATTTTATTAAAAAGCACGATAAATCAAATGAAAAAAAAATATTCCTATTTATGTTTTGATTTGTCGTTGTAAAAAAGTAATTTATCATTGTAAATAATACAATAAACAAATAAATAAAACAAAATTTAAGTCTAGTTTTAAGCGTAACGTCGTTAAATGGTTATCGTAGAACGGAACGTTTCAAGAGGCTTGGATAAGTGAGAGGGAAGAAGCTATCTATCGTTAGCTATGGATAGATAGCACTTATCCTTGATTGTGAAACGCAAACAAGGGATAGATTAACTGTTACTGATGGTCGGGGATAGCGATCTATCTGTAATCTCAGATAAGTTATTGAAAACGGCCGGTTTTTGAAGGTTTCGTAGCTAAATGACAATAACAGTGGACATTGGTTACCTCTACAGAACTATTCATGGGACTTGAATTGAATACACTTGGCCAATATTAGCATTAAGTATCGAGACCCTAATGAACAAAATTAACATCTCAATAATGCAACACAATCAGTGGTATAATGGCATTTTGAACATGCTAATGAAAAACCTTTAAAAGATCAATCGAAATTGTACATATGCATATAAGAATACAAATATCGTGGCAATTTCCATTGCATTTGGTTATATGGTGATAATTTGTGATACGTAAAATATTTTTAGAAGTAAGCAAAAATTTTCAGTCCTTCAAAAATATTATGACATTGAACTGTTGCGGCATGGTTCATTCATTATTACATTGATATTAATATTTCAGTAGACTTCATAATAATAGTATCAGAGTAATTCCAAAGCAAGTCATGCCTCTATTAGGGTTTCACAGCTAAATAACAGAACGCACTCTGAGGCAGTGGTCTGGCACAAACGCCGTAGGCTGCGTACGGCGTAACGCTGTACACGACCGACTAATGCTTATTATAAAAATGTCTGGTACCTACATCATATTAAACGTTCATTTGCCTTACTACTGGTCACATACAGGTAATGGGCCATCCACAAATTACATCACACGAATTTCATGATTTATTGGCCGTACCCCGTCATCGTCACAGCTGGTCACATACGCCAGACTCCTCCCTCCCTAGTGTGACATCACATATTTTGAAATTATACATCAAGAAATCATTCAATTAAAACAGTAGTTCTGTAATAAGTTTTAGTTTCATTTAAATTATTTTTTAATAATTTAAACACATGTTCAGATAGACAATTAAACACAGATAGAGTTGGAAATACTTTGAAGTTTTTCGTTACTTATTTTAAAATTATTAGATTCTGAGATATGACGTCACGAAATTTAGGACTCCTCCCGCTTCTTGTTGTTACGTTGAGCCCGTCCCCCCGTTAACGTGTGAAACGTAATTTATAGATGTTCCTTAGTGTCAAATTTCTACCGATGGTAAGGCACGTGAATAAATAGTAGATAAGATAATATAGAAACCGGCTAAAAGTCGTTTACATTTTACAGAAACCAGACTATAATAATTAAGTGGCGAACAAAAAACTAGCTATGCCATCTTCACCAAGTCTCGGTAGAAGGGGTAGATCCAAGAAATGCTGATTTAACGTAGTGCAAGACATGTATATGCGCCAATGGACTCACAGTAAGGAATATCCAAGATTGCGCAAAGTGCAGAGGAAAAGTCGATAAGCAGGCACCGGGCGCCGAAGACACTTAAGGTGTTCTTACACGAACAACTAAAAATTGCTCAATCCCAGTCAATTCTTGACAACTATGACGTCAAGATTACATCAAGCAATTTAGGGCGATGGAAATATGTAGCAAGCTGTTGCTGAGATACGGTTACAGAATACCACGCAATATAGAGCAATTTAAATAAATCACGCACCGCCGGCCTGTTCCTTGTACAAAAACGAGACGTAGTTATATGTACAAAAGAGGTAAAAAGAAAAATGCCTAAAAAATTCAAAACTGATTGGATATTCGGCAACTCATATGGCGACGTTGAGAAATGTGGAACAATTAGAAGCAATAGTCCTGAAACAATTGCCCTATTTTATTGCAATTGATGCATTTCATTGCTCAAAAAATAGCCCGCGTAAGAGCACCTTTAGAAAGCAATCGCCATTTAGCGTTAGGATGATGATGATAATGATTAGCAACTAAACAACAATAGAAAGTTTCGTAAATATTAAAGGCTGTGTAGATTTAGTTTCTTTGCCTGCAATCGTGACGACACTAACTATAACAAATCTCATGACGCTAAAACACATGTTTCCTGTAATTATACCCTCACAAAGTATATATGCAATCCGACGTAGAACAATGCTATGCTAATGTTTGCTGGCTCTGTTCAGTTATGTATTGCCAGATACACTGCCCTATGCCATGTCGTTTGAAATAATTATTGTATAGTTTCACTTTATTTCCCGGAAATATTTTATTCGGGATAAATGTATTCTATGTGCCTCTATGGTCTTTAAAGTATAAGACAGACACATCTGCTGAAAGCACGGCGCTGAATGTTCTTTTAAGTAACCTGTGACACATCTGCCAAAATTACTATGTAATGCCGAACCTTTCGTCTAGTGACAGTTTATATGATAACGCAATAAATATATTTTTAATAGCAGTCAACACACCATGTGACGCGTTACGCGACCGAAAGTTCGATTAGTAGTTGAACCATTTTACGTATATGCTCCAATATTTTTACGGATCTAAAAGTACATAATTTCGACTCTTCGTATAGCCAACACTGATAAAATTAATAGTTTGAAGGAATAGATAGGTTTACATAATACATTTAGCCAGGTGGTAGGGCATTTGCCCGACTGGATGGCTACCACCCCTAGTCTAGAGTATGTCGCCATAACAACCTTGAATTGTGTTCCGGCATTAGTGACCAGGTTCCAGACTCCCTTAAGAGAGCAACAGCGCATTTGTAGCACCTTTGGTGTTGCAAATGTCCATAGGCGATGGTAACCGCTTTCCATCAAGTGGGCCGTCTGCCTGTCTGCTGATCTCCTGCAATAAAAAAAACAAAATACAATAAAATGTTTGGGGAAAAGTTTCGTACCGTACTATTTTCCATCGCGTAAAGTGTTGAACTACACGCCGCGTAATTCCAACTGTTCAGCCAACCGTTGTTGGTTGTTTAGTGTGTCATGCCAACCGAATAGTAAGACCGATCATTCAGTCGCCAAATGTCGGCACCGAACCTTCGGCAGGAGTGTTGTTACATACATACATACATTATATTTTGAAATAACATTAACAAATACCGTCTATGATCGCAGGTCATGCAGAATTCATATAAAACATAACATGAGAAAAAGTCATCCTACACGACGAGATATCACTATTTGCTATTTTCAGACACTTCTTTAGATATTATTACTTACTTCTTTAAAATTAGTTATTTCTCCATACTTGCCCGAATATAAGTAATTATTACCTGGCAACATTATACGTAATACAATAGAAGAAATATGTTGTGTCAACTTCACTATGTTTAGCAAGGCTCCAAGGGCGTCTTTACCGGAACTGGGTCTGAGGGCATATTCAGTTCATGGTCACTATCTAGTATAATACATATATCAAGAGTGCCTCTTGTAAGAAAGACCGTAAATCAAATTATATACAACCCAATGTTTTTTTATTTTTAAGATATAGAAAACAAGCTAACGAAGTTACGCGATGGGTTCCCTTCAGTAATGAAGTTTTTTCGCAAATTCGTACTTTGAGTATGAGAATACAAAAAGTGGATCTTTATGCTATTTCTTGGTGCTACCATTATATGTACATAGAGTAATATAGCCATATGTGAATTTCACTAAACGATTCTCCAAGAGCAGTTGCTTTAGGCACCTAGATCATTGTTCTACGTGAGTTGACAGGGGAAAGACACTAACAAGACTTAACGATACCACCAAAAGGTTCCTTTGTCTTCTTTCTACCGCCACACCGCTCGCCATCGACTGGGCGTTTATCCCCACTTCCTTGAGCCGTTTCGCTCTTGTAGGCAACGGTTCACTAGAACATTTCTCGTTCGTACGGTGGAGATTTGGAATAAGCTCATACGGTTTTTTAAAAAGGTTGTCATAATTTTTTCGTGGCTGGCAGCGCTTTGGTGATATCTCTGGTGTTGCAAATGTCCACAGACGACAGTAACCGCTTTCCATCTAGGGGGCCGTCTGCCTGTCTGCTGTTAGGTTTAAAAAACCTACATTGTAGGTATCGAGAGACACAGACTGTATTAAAATTCAAGCGACGTGTAGCTAACATATATTCTCGTATGCAACCGTCCTTGAAGCTATGTTATTGACTGAGATCGTTTGTCTAGCTTTAGGGTATAATGGAAAACGTTTAACGTTTAGCTTACTTCTTCAGAAACGTAACATATGAGAATTTTGTTTGTCGACACATTTTTTCTTAAATATTAACTACGTGATCCGGGGATTGACGTGTGGGTAATCGAAATGTTGAAACATGAATCTTAATTATGTATAAACAGTTTAAAAAAAGGAATGAAAAGTAAAATTTATTTTTGAAAATAATAAATTTAAGGGGGAGGGAGGGGAGGTCAACTGAGTGTGACATTGTGTGACAAGTGGTAGGAGTGGTTGTAAATTTCGTGACGTCACATTTCAAAATCTAATATATTTAAGACAATTACGGAACTGCAATTTTAATTTAATAATTCCTTGATGATGGCAGGAATCTCACGAATATGACCAGATGTGACAAGGATAGGGGTGAAAAAATCGTGTGACGTAATTGTAGATGTGCCCTAATATGTAACTTCCTATATCGATTCCAATGCTTAATTGTACCGTCATCGATAGTTCATCTCACTACTTAAATCAGTTTGATAACAGCCAAATGTGGCTTTACAGAAAAGCCGAACTACGAGTATAGGGTTTATCACGCCATTTCATACATACATAACTTCACGCCAGTTCCCTTTCGGGGTAGGCACGAACAACAGAGCGCCATTTAGGCTTATTTTTACACACCTCACTTGCTTCTTTGACATTCATAACTCTTGTCATGCACGCTCGTCTGTCACGCCATTTCAGTCGTCTAAAATTCAAGGTATCCTCTGAAAATCCCATTTTTAAAGATAAAACATATGTTTATGTTAAGAAATGTTTCTTTTTTTGCGAAGATGACAAAAAGGCAAAGGACGTGGCATGTGGAGACACTAGGGGGGTTCGATTTAACTGCACAGTCTGAAATGGCTATGATTTATCGTTACATATGTAACGGGCTTTACGATAAATCTACCGAGTCGGTTCGTTGAATAGATCGCGTCGCGGCGCGCGTGTCGAGCTGCCGTTGCGTCGTCTGACGGTGGCCCACGACTTGAAGTTTTTAATTTAAACCCGGACTACAAGTGAAACCTCGCCCGGACTCTCCCCAGACGCCTTCTAAACTAGGAGAAATCCGGGGAATCCCGGACGGATGGCAACCCTATATATGCCAATATTGCGGTAATATGTATAATTTCTTTTAGAAACATAGCAATTACCTTGCGGTTCCGGCTTGTAGCAAGGTGGCACTGGGATGTAGGAAGGTCCACGTATCGTTAGAAGAATCGTAGTCGTCAAGAATACAGCAACCAAAAGTACAGCACTGGAAATCAGGAGCACTCGCTCCAACTTTGTCCTTTGGTGCCATCCTATGAACGACACGCCCTGGAACAAGGACATTTAAATTCATTTAAATCCTGCAAGAAACATGGAAATAAAAGATGATAAAAGTATAAAGGGCCCTTCACATTCGAAGTTTATGCGAGGAGACCTCGAGAATACGAGAAAATACCGTTTTTATTTCTTTAATCAAACTAGTTAATATAATTATAAAAAACTTCAACCAAATGTTGTGCTCAAGTAAATTAGCACGAGTATATGAGTTTACTCCGCTTCCATCAAAGGAAGACACGCCGGCGAGCCACTGGAGGGTGGATTTCGACCTTCGGCCACCGTAACGTTCCCCTGGGGAAGCGTTCCCACTCGCCAATAACGCCGTCGAAAGGAGGGCGCTTCGTGCTCTGCGCGTGTTCATTTATACTCCTGTAAGGTGAGTCAATAAGCCGCCCCACGTTGGACAGAGAGGAGCGATGCCTTTGCTTCCCCTTCGGCAGTGGATGTGGCCCTTGGGACCCCGCCTACCAGGGCATGCGGAATTGGTCGAGCTTCCGCTTGTCCCTCAACCTTGGCCTAAGGCGAAGGAAGGAACATCGAGGAGTTTAATGGGTATCCCCGACTCGAGTCGAAATAGAATATCTTCGAGGGCACTAGTGATACCTTGACGTGGCTGATCCAACATACCCACGTCGCGTTTCCCCCGCGGCGATTACTCCACAATGGGATATTATATACATCAAAAAAATAATATGTGCTTAAGAACACACGAAAAGTAAAAACTTCATCAAGACGAATATAGCAGTGACGCGTTGACTATATCTCACGCTCCGTTAGTCGACTCGAGCCGACTTTACCCGAACGAGCGTTACATAGCCGAGCGTGATGCATGATGGCTCAGTCTCATTGAACATCCACAAAATGAAGTGCTCAGCGTGCCTATCATATTCTGAGTGAGATAATGGGCCTTAACGCCCGTAGGAACCTTAAAGGGTACATACAAACTGTGGCCTTTAGTAACACGCAACTACGGAACTCCTCAATGTCTAATCAGATTTCTAGAAAACAAAAATGCACAGCGAAATATCACTCGTCAACTTCTCGCCAAGAACTCCCATTGAAATGAAGGTAAACATTTAAAGAATAGCGTAGGTCGATGTATAGCAAACTGTTAGATGTTGTATATCTCAGATTAATGGGTAAAACGTTTCTAAAACTGGCATCAAATTTGTTTATAAAGCATGTTAAATTAACACGCCGTTTTTAAGTCTAATATTTTTTGAGTAGTATGAGGAATTTTCGATTAATTCTATAGTCATAATCAAATATAATAATATAATCAAAATGGAAACCTTCTAAAAATCAAATAAATAATATTCCGCGCTTAAAACCATTAAAACGTAGTTTTAATTACCTTATAAAGTTGTTATGTTTACCCATTCGTTTCTTTATGATAATAGTATTATTTTTTTCGCGCCTTTTTGCGCTATTAATATTCTATCAAACTCGTCAAAGCAAAAACACCTCTAAAACTTTTGAAATATGAAGTAGAAAAACTTGAAAAGTTTCAATGTACTAATAAAATATTTTCTAAAGCAAAAAATTTAGGTCTTCATAGCTAGGAACACACAATAAGCATTCGTCACTTCTACGGAATTCCTTCTATACATGGACCACCTATATTTATTTATAAAAAAAACTGAACTACATTACCCTTCAATACTCCAGTAAAAGCTCCCAAACACGCAAAATAACCGACAAAGCCACAGATAATGTACGAAGCCTAATTAATTACATTATAACCCCCACTATATAACCTAGAGATGCTACGAATATTTTGTATTCGGCCGAAAAACGAATACCAAATTGTGAATAAAACGCCCATGTTATTCAAAATTATATATTTTAGACATACGCTGCACCGGCGCCGTGAGGTTGAGTTGTAAACAATTTTGTACTATTTTTATATTCAAGTTTAAGTATTTATAAATGACTGAGCTCCTTAAAACCGTTAGCATGATATAGAACAGATGGATGATAATCTGAAAAGAACAGCGATAGTGTTTGCATCTTTGAATTTTGCCCATTTATTCCCGGTTGGCAGCTCGCACTTATGGATGCCCGAGTTTGTTTATGACTATTTTTTGAAGCAAAGCAATAGATTTTAATACAGTAACTTAAAAAAAGCTTGAAATTATCACGACGCAGGCGCCACGTCGCCACAGACTGAAAGTCTCCAGTGGGCCTCCGTCGCCCTTTTTCAACGCGGCGCACATGCCTATTATATTTCAATAACAAATTACTGATAGTTAAAGTACGTTTTAACAGAGTTAAAAGCGATTTTAATTAATTTTTCATTTTAATCTTACGTTTCAGCCAGTTTTCATATTGATAGGACAAATTTAAAAATCCTGTTACGCGCGAAATGCACACACCTTATGCCGAATATTCGGCATTCGGCCAAACCGCAATTCCTAGTATCTCTAATAGACCCATCTGGAAGCACTTAAACTCCATCAGCGATCACTCTGTTGGCCAACCGTTAATAATTTAATCAGGCCCTTCATATGAAACAAACAAGTGCTTTCATTTATATGTATGTAGATTTCAATCTTACATTACAGCATTTTGGCTCGGATAGAATTTATATTTAAAAAGTAGCGAATCCGGCATACATTATTCTGCTCTGCAAAATAAAAACCTAGGTTTCGATTGCAGCGCCACCTACTGGATTCATTTGTAAACCGAAACCATTCTCGAATCCACTTGAACACACACAAAAAAAATCATTTCTATCGATCTAACTGTTTAGGAGGAGTTCAGTGACACACACGAACAGAAGAATTATATAATATCTATATAAAAGATATAGAACACAATTTTTTTTATTTTTATTGCAGGAGTTCAGCAGACAGGCAGACGGCCCACTTAGTGGAAAGCGGTTACCATCGCCTATGGACATTTGCAACACCAAAGGTGCTACAAATGCGCTGCTGCTCTCTTAAAGGAGACTGGAACCTGGTCACTAATGCCGGAACACAACACAAGATTGTTATGGCGGAATACTCTAGACCAGGGGTGGTCGCCATCCAGTCGAGCAAATACTCTACCACCTGGCTGTGGGTTGTTTAGTCGCCTCTTACGACAGGCCGCCGGGCCGCAGGAAATTGTATTCTTTCTCCGTTCCTGCACGGATAAAATACACTATACAATACATATATAATAATATACAATACACTTAATTGCATAACATTAATATACAATTGAAGAAGTATAAGTAGAGCAAACAATGTTTGGGTAAAAACACTAGTAATATGTGCGTATAGCAACAGCAATAACTATACAACATTAATAATTAATAAGAGTAATAATACCGCTGGGGGGCTTTGTAGTGAAGCCTTAGGCGAGTAGCCCCATCTCGCACCCGATTCTTGGGGGCAAAGACGAGGCCCCCGCCTCCTTGCTTGCCTTACCCAGCCGGCACGGAGTGGAGAGGGCTAGATGAGACGCAATCTCCAAAGGTCGAAGTGATAAATGGCATAACGTCGAAAGTAGCTTCGGTGAACCTGCAGACCACCTCTCGACACCCCTTAGCCCATATTATTCATGTTCCCCGATCAATGCGACGGGCAGACGACGTAGTCCCACTAACAGTTCATCCTAATAGACAGGTACCTTTTGTTCTCATTTCCTACAATAGTCCTACACTCACCGGCGCTTGTGTCCTTGATTGCATTTTTATATGGTTTAGACAAGGACAATCGCCGGTCAGTGTCACGCCAGATTGAGATTAAATTTGTTAAAGGGCCTCTACGTATTGACATTCCCATGGCCCCACGCAAGCCCTCCAAAATTCCGAGTCATTTTTATGGCCCATGGTCTTAGAGACAAACAAAGTAAAAATACATAATTTATTAACATTATACATGCTAATATACATAATACAGACCAATAAATAAACGTACATGTAATTAGGTAAGTATTAAATATTTATTATAGTGTGAGATACTATTCTCATACCAGTTTTTTGAAAATGGGAACTGGCTGCCTGTCTTACATTTTCGGGCAATGAGTTCCACAGCCGGACAACCTGCACAGAGAAGGATTTGGTGTAGAAAGTAGAAACGTGTGCAGGTGTCATATATTTTAGATTGTTACAGTTGGGAATGTAATAGGTTACACCAAAATTTTGATTAGGCCTTCAAAACGCATTTGTTATTCGAAGATCAACAAAATAAATTGCAATGTATGTACTATACGAACAAGTTGCTTTGTATGTATGTACTCGACAGTGTGTTTATTGGGCGAGGGGTTATTGCGACGCGGGGAATGTAGCCGAGTGACATTATCGACAACAATGCTCGATGGAATTTTCAATTTCCTATCTGTTTTATTTGCTGAAATTGCTTTTGGCGGTTTAATTTCTTTGTGATATATGCGCGTGTTCTAGACAATTGGTAAACACTGCGAAAGAATTGGAAGAAATGAAACGGACAGTTTAATAATCGTGTGATAGTGTAAAACGTTACGGGAAATTTGTCTTCACTATAATAAATAACAAAACCGACTTCAAAAGTAACTTAAAAGCAAAAATAAATATTTTCTACATGATCTTGGAGTTGGTACAAAGTAAAAGATAAAAATTACTATACACATTTCTTAAATTTCTTCTTGTTATTTTATGTTTTCCTTGGCACTGACTTCAGGATGTTGTACAAAATATTTATTTTTTGATTTTTAGTTACTTTTGAAGTCGGTTTTATTTTTGTTATTTTTTTATATTCTACTTTCTAGTTACGCAATAGATGAATAGCTTTAAAAACAAAAATATAAAATACTGTTACGAGTTGCGAGACTCGAATTCAAATGCCGTTACAATTATTATAGAGTTTATTAGAACTATACAAACGCGTATAACACAGGTAAAAATATAACCGAACACTTCAAATCCAAACGTAATGCAAAAGGTCAATAAAACACGCAAAGTCCGTCACTAATCGTCGTAAAGATTCCCGAATGTACACACGTCTCTCCTTGATCGTGGTTCTCGCTCGACTGCTCCCCTCCCTCAATATGGCCATCGTTTTATAATGCATAAAGGCAGTGTGCCCGCTCGGCAACGTGGACCGAATTTCCTAGAATCGGCTTTTAATTTATATCCGTAACACCTGGCTAATGATTACAGCCGCAAGTGGCCGTAAACAATAGAACAATAGGCTGTTCTCTAGAAACGTAGTCCAATAAATAAGTAAACAAAAGAAGACGATCATAAAAGAATTACAATAGTTTCAATGTTATTAGTTCAAATGCCGAAGGGTAATAAATGTGCTTCTACAAATTTTTACGTGGAACCGGTCTTTGTCGGCGTCTAGGTTGTAACAATACGTTGTCCGTGCTTATAATATTCGAGGGTTGCTCTCGATTTCCCTGAGATCTAATCAGATTCTGACTTAATGACACTGGCACCACCTCACGAGAATAATTCTTCAAATAAAAAATATTGAAAATCGGTCCACAATTGATGGAGAAATCGCATAACAAAAACATACAGGCGAATTGAGAATGTCTTCCTTTTTGAAGTCGATTAAAAACTCAGTGAGTTAATGCAATATAGAAGTTAAAACTACGTTTTAACGGTTTTATACGCGGTAATTTATCTGATGATTATTCTGACGTTTCGGCCACTTTTCAGTGGTCGTGATCACGGAAGATAAAGATGTCAAGTGTCAATGAGTATTGTTAAAATTTTATTATGTATACAATTTGCGAAAACCTAAGAAAATTTTACAATATAGAAGCATTTAGTTAGGATAGTAAGTCAATATTGTTTCTTTAATTAAATGAAAACGTGCAAAATTCTATATTTGCCTTTGTCCCCAGTCATCTCGAATATGCAAGCTAAATTGGAAAATTAAATGATATTTGAAATTCATTCCAATAGACTGGAACTTATTCAAAAGAAATTCACGAGAACATCTCCTGCCGCTTAAAGTTCGAAGAAATATTGCTGATATACATCTCTTGGGAAAAATTGCTCTGTCCAAAATTGACTGTGCGAATCTCATCAAGAAACTACATTTGAGTGTTCTCCTCGATCGTTTACACGCACAGTTTCACGTCGCCATACATTCTTTATCAGAAAAGTCAACGAATTCAATAAATTAAGTAAGTTGGATCATGTGGTTATTGACTTATTTGCGGATAGTCTATCATCTATAAATGCAAAATTAATCAAACTATACTGATAACAATTAGTTTCCTGCCTGCGAAATATAGATATTTTTAGTTTAGAATTCTCCTTTTAACCTTATTTTAAACATTCATTTTTATTTTTTTTTGTTATCTGTATAGGATTATCAATGGCTTCTTCTTGTTTATATACTCGTATATGTACCCTAGTTGTTAAGATTACTGCTGTTAGCCCCAAATAAAATAAATAAATAAATTTATCAGGTTTTGCTTTAAATATCTACCTGAAGAGTATCTTCATCATATTCAGAACTATAGGCTATTGTAACGCGGGACCTTGAATGGTGACGTTTGGTTGTGCAGTTTTGTTATATCAAACTTCTCTTCTATTACAATACCTAGCAGTATTATTGTTCTGTAAGGGTCAAATTAAAGTTTACCGAGATTTGAACGGCCCTTAGATGCACGTTTATGTTAACCAACACTTTGACATGGATAAACATCGATTATGTTGTGGTGAACGCTAAAAGTTGCCTAAACAGTGATTATTTTACTTCCATCGTCGGTTAAATATCTATGCACACCAGCTGGTGAAGCTAAAAGAAAACTTTGTGATGAAAACTGCACATCGAGATAGCCGATGTATTAGACCCGCCAGTCCGTCTTGGTCAAGTGTAGCTGGAATCCCTATAGGTAAATGGGAAACCCGAACCCAGTAGTGTGATGTTTATGGGCTGTTATGATTACATTATTCCTTCCTCCGTGTCTTCGTCCACACTTGACTTGAAATTCCCGCGGGATTCCTAGGACACCAAGTCCCGCAGCATTAAAAAAAGCATGTAAACTATCGTTTTAGTGAAAACTGTGACTGAATATGCTAATTTTTATACAAGCGAACAACAACAAACCGCTCGATACCTTTATTACATAAAATTTGCTATCGACAAGTGAAAAAAATCGCATTGGAATTCGATATTTTTTTAATCTAACCATTTTAAATCATTCCCAGAAAAATTCCCAGAATATGAAATAGCGCAGATTTTTGTCTAAGAATTTGCTGTCGATCAGCGAAAAGCGGATCGAAATAGGCCCAGTAGTTTTTACCTGAATCCCGAACAAACAGACAATCAGAAAAACAGACAAGAAATCTAAAAAAAATCATATCGTGTTCTCCATCGTTTATACAGTGTAGTCCAGTTGTTTTTCTTTTAAACAGCTTCAATGTACAGGCAAAGCATTTTTTATAATATTATAGATATTTACTCCTATATTAAAATTAGGCCTTTATCATTCACAGTATCCCTTTCACATGATGTTATTTAGCAGTGAATGGCATTCAGTAAGCAAACCTCTAACCCTTTAATCTTTAGAAAAGGCAAATAAAACAGGCAATAAACCAAATAGTATCCCTGTTTTACGTAAAGGCAATCGCGTTGACCTAGAAAATTTATATGCGCAATAAAAGCAGTTGGCACGTAGAAAGCTTATGGAAACGAACATCGTGAATTTATGCAGGTTATGGGCTTATATTACTAACTTACTTCTTTCACCTTTTCAAAATCATTTGAGGTCGGAACTGTATGTCTTTTTCTTCTATACTTGTTTATTCTGGCATACATACAGTGATGGATTTACACTAGGGGCTAGTGCACAGGGCGGAGAACTTTCGAGCGCGGCAAAATTTGGAGTGTCAGCAAAAAGTCATTAGATATTTACATTTTGAAGTCTATAGTTACAGTGCATAGATAAGAGGGCAGTATTTCTCACGGTGCCCCAGGGCGGCCCTTAAGGTAAATCTGGCCCTGCATACATATTCTGTTACACAAATATTCATGTCATTATTTATACATTATTTTTCCTTTGACCATTTTGTTTCAACACACATCCATTTTTTACAATCAAATCAATGATGTTTTAGTGAACTTACACTTCATTTTGAATTATACTTACACGTTAAGGGGTATGGAACATTTAAGGTTAGATATTAAACTAGATTTTTTTTAAATTAACCATCCTGTGATTTATCTTTTGTGGTTAATTCTTACAAGATTAAATTTAGAATAAATTATTAGTTAAATTGTGGGTTTAGTTCTTTAATATTAAGCTATTTTTTAAGTGAAGCTTCTTTAGAATCGTTGTGATTTGAAACTCGATGAAACGAAAAAACGACACTAAAAAGAGATAAACACATAAATCTATAGGACTAAGCCTGCGAGAGAATGAGATAGAATACATTATATTTAATCATTTAAACACTATGCTCATACAGATAGGGTTGGAAATGTTTTGAAGTTTTTCGTTAATACTTCAAATTTCGTGTTTTGAAACTTAAATATATTATAACGATATAATATATGAAATGTGACGTCACAAAATTTTTAAACCCACACAATTTTTTTTTAAGCTGAGCAATACACTTTTTTTAATTGGCAGACAATACATTGTATATATGCCCATTCTATACAGATTAGGTTTGTGTAATGGATAATATACAACGGACTAACCCTGGTTGTTATCTCAGACACCCAGACCACAGTAAAAAACGAAAAATTCGTTACCGAAATTTACCATGCCGTGAAACGAACCCAGGATCTGCATTCCGTTACGCTAGAACGCCAAAACCCATTCAACTACAGAGACCGAATTAAACACAATGAAATAGTGCACAACTCGTGTGTATAAAGTACCACAATGATCTTTGAAAGAAAACCAATTTATAGTCATGTTGAAACTTACAAAAATCTTCATATCGAAGCACTTTTCCTCAACACACAGTCTTAGAGCACTGAATGTGCAACAATAGTGACAGAATCGTATGACTGTAGCAATCATCATTCTTTGGTTCACATACGTCAATCTTAGCGTTATTGCCTAGCCCTATATTCATGGACACGTACTTAAGCGACACAAGACGCGACCTTTTTACTGTAATAAAGTATGATATACACCCAATAAAATCTTTTGTTATTGAATAACAAAGATTATATTACTTTGATGCTTCAATAATGTATTTACGTTCGTATAGGTTTGCATTTAACAACGTTGAGTGCTGACGTGGTCTATGATAGAGCACGCTCACCTAGAAGATACCTATTCACTCGTGACTTAACTCCCAGATTGTATGTGTCAGAAAATATAGATTTAGTTAAATCATTCCATTCATGAACAGCCAGTGTATGAAGTTGTATTTATTTTATTTTATGTACGTTCAAAATGTTGTCACTTCTCTCACAAATTCTGGACAATGCTGATACATGCGTCTCATCATTTGAACGCCTGGGTAACAGTGAGATTAGGGATTGCAATGCAGCCTCAATTTCAATCCAGTCGCATACAACGTGACTTCTGTCAATCCGGCCGGGTCCGGCCGGATCCGGCCAGATTGGTCTAACCTGAATAACTTTCAGCGTTTAAAGTACCTATTCACACAACGCGCGATTATTTTGCCAAAATACGTAATCACCGGACCCGGTCACCGGATCCGGTTTTCCGAATTGCGATATCTAAGTGAGATCTAAGAAAAGAACGCGCTGAGCATCAAGGGTATTTATTATTTCATCAACCACACGCGTCATTTCATGCTATTTTTTATTGCAGGAGTTCAGCAGACAGGCAGACGGCCCACTTGATGGAAATCGGTTACCATCGCCTATCGACATTTGTAATACCAAAGGTGCTCAACACAGATTTGCTGGAATTTTCCATACATTCCACCTATCTTATCCTCTATATTCCATCATAAAGGTTGGTGCCGCATTGGTTTCTCCCTTGGTGTTACAAACAGGTAGGCAACGGTTACCGCTTTCCACGAGCTGGGCCGTCTACCTGTTTGCCAGCTTCGCAATAAGAAAAGGAAAGAAATATTTTTTTTAAATATAACTCGAGAAAGACAATGTTAACGACTTGCGTTCCACTTGGCACTCATTTTTAAATGAGTACATTCGCACAGTTATACACCCAATTTTTTGTTAAATTTAAAATCATAGTGTGAAAAGTGACCTCTCTAGCTCTCACGTCATGACTATTTTACAGTTTTATATACATCTTTTTTTGTGTACCAACAAAATAATGTGTTAGTATTAATAATATAAATTTCAAATTTCCTTGAAAATTAAAAAATAAAAGGATATTTTCTATTGTTGCACATATTTTACAAAATTGATATTTAACTAGTAGCAGTGTCAGTGAAACCTGGTTTGCGTTGCCATGACGACGTTTTTGTTAATGAATTGTATCGGTGGCACTAATAGAACGCGACCGTCGTCTTATTGGCTATACCTATTTGTCTACCCCGCAGAAACGACGTCATCTATCGGGATTAAATGCTATCTAAATGTTAACGCGGGATATAAGCTAGGTCTTTGTTGAGTTTTATTTAAATCGGTTCATTCCACGTGATGGTCTAAAAGACAGATAGACGGACCGACTGAGAGGCAATAATTCAAAAATTGCATTTTCGAAATGTGCTGAACAGATTTAACCGCCTGATTTTTTTTTTCATTTTTAAATTCATTATAAAAACCCAACACCTCCTACAGTTTTATTAGATTGTAGAATTTATTTCTGTGTTTATAAATGGAGGTTCGATAATTCAATGTACCTTTTTAAAATAAGTTCAGATTAATAGTATTTTGCGGGTAGTCTCGTCTTAAAAATAGTACATATTAGTCGCATGTCGCGGAATTATGTGAACAAACCGTAAGTGTCTATTGTTATCCTATTGAACTGCTGAATTTTATGACCCGATAAATCTAACATGACGTGGTTACGCTTGGGAAGGTTTGAAACTGTAGTTCTGCGAATAAAATGACGGAGCTTACTAGTGTATAATCTATACTAATATAGTTTAAACATCTCTCTATGATTTCAAAATGCTAAAATTTCAAAGAAGAGAAGAAAGAAAATAAGGTATATTTAGAGTTATTTAAACATGAATTATAACATAAAGAGGTTAATAAAAAAACAAAAGGTTAACTTAATTCTAAATACCCTCAACTGAGCAATTGCTAGTTGATAATAATAAGCGCTGGTCTTCCATTAGTGCCCAGCAGTAACGTCACGTTCAGTGTTTTAAGTAAAAAATATACAATTTATGAAATACCTATTCATAAATTATCATTTTAGAATTTTTATCTGTCAGTATGTTTTAACGTTTGTCTCGAATAGACTCCGAGACAGTTCAATGGATATCTATGTAAATTATAGGGATTATAACAGCAACTTTGTTTTAAAGTAGCATATACCAGCAAAACAGCTCGGGTTGCCATGACAATAATTTGTTAATGAATTACAACGGAAAAAAACAGGACCGCAATACCACGTTATTGGCTACATTCCTCCATTCCACGCAAACAAAGTCATTTATTGGGATAACAAGTATCCTAAGTGTTGACCCGGGATATAAGCTAGTTCTGTGCTGAGTTTCAGATAAATACGTTGAGTAGTTTTCACGTGATGTTCGAACAGACTAAAATCCTAAAAGTTGTATTATTGGAATCAGCTGGTTCGAATTAGCCGACCCTGATTTTTCTCTTTTTAAATTCATTCAATGTTTAATTTTGACAGGTTTTTAAGCGTTATTTAACCCCATCTTTAAGAGGAATTTATAAGTAAGATGTTTACTAATAATTTGCTTTTAGCTATTTGGATGCGGTCACATGCTACAATGAATTCTAATATTTTTACATACAAAAAAAGAATAGACGTTAAAATAATATCTTATCATCTAATTTTTAAAATATCTTGATACTAATAATTATAATTACTTTCAAACAATTATTAATACTAGTGGTGGCCCGTGGTCGAAATTCGACCATAATAATCAATGTCAAAGACTATATATACTTCTTTATAGATCCTAATTCTATATTATATGTATGTATATTATATAATATAATATAATTTTATCCGTGCAGGAACGGACAAAGAATACAATTTTTTGCGGCCGGGCGGCTTGTCGTAAGAGGCGACTAAACAACCCACAGCCAGGTGGTAGGGCATTTGCCCCACTGGATGGCTACCACCCCTGGTCTAGAGCATGCCGCCATAACAACTTTGAGTTGTGTTCCGGCATTAGTGACCAGGTTTCAGTCTCCCTTAAGAGGGTAGCAGCGCATTTGTAGCACCTTTGGTGTTGCAAATGTCTATAGGCGATGGTAACCGCTTTCCATCCAGTGGGCCGTCTGCCTGTCTGCTGAACTCCTGCAATAAAAAAATAATAAAAAAATCGCAGATTTCGCCAAGGCTACACTGTTGATTTAACTTTAATAATAAACAAACGAATATATATGCGCGTGTGTGTCAAATACATGTTAGTGTATGTAATGTCTTTTTTTATTGATTTAATCAATTTTTATGCATAATTTAAAATAAAATATTAGCATTCGTCGCTTCTTTTCTATATAAACTATAAGTGTGGGAAATTTCATATTCCTCCTTCCGCGAAATTTTCATAAAAAGGGGTACAAAGCTTTTGCTTCACGTATTAATATATAGCTGCTATTTGACTCCTTTTAGTTGTACTTACTTATGACGTTTTGTAAGTTTATAAAATTAGTTGGTTTGACAGCCCCCTATTGCTTAAAATTTAAGAGGCGTTTATAAGTAAAACAAACAAGGTTCAATTTACGTGCTGACGAAGTGACGCCCACGCCTAGTCTTTAACAAGAAATAATTCCCTAGATCGTAACATGGAAGATAGTTAAACGTCGCCAACAACAATTTAAGCCATAAATTGAAAGGTCGAGGTCGTACAAAATAATGGGCGCTTAGGTTTCTTTAACAGTTTCCTGTAAATCCATACTAAGACATATTTTTACTTATAAAAATTCAGCTTCCGTATGTTTATATCCGTAAATTTCAAAAAGTATTAAGACTTCCCTAATTCATATCAAACTGACCAATAGCGTTTTTTTGGTCTAACCTGTATTTATTTGAGAAAGTAACTCTGTGACCTGTTCACAGTGAAACTGATATCAATGCAATTTACCAAGGAGATAGATTGTATGTTGGGGCAAGAACGCATTTTTTACCTGAAAAAACAATAGGCCTCTGTGGTTGAATGGACTAAGCCTTTGCCGGCGGAGCTCATTTGAATGCAGAGGCTCCGAGTTCGATTCCTGGCATGGTATATACATACATATTGTCACGCCTGTTTTCTATTGGAGTAGGTAGAGACGATGGAACTCCACCTGCTACGATGACAAACAATTTTCGCTTAATTAACTTTCACTAATCTCGTCATAATTACACGTTTATTGAAAGTGGTTTTTGCCTGGTCTTTCTTCAAAGTATCTGCAATTTGATCATGGTTCGTACGTCGCGGTCTACCTAGCATGGCAAATTCTGTAAAAGAACTTTCCATGATTTGGGTGTCTGGGATAGACCCAAGAGTGGTTCGTTTCACTACCCATAACATAAGTAACTTGGTTATATTAGGGATATACAATTTATGTGTTTGTGCGCGGAATCAAGTCAGAAATATGAGTTTTATATTTAGTAATTTGGCAAGAAATAAATGTATCAGCGTTATTATTATATTCTAAAAGTTTAAAGAAATACGGATAAAGTCGTGGGTAATAGCTAGTTATTTTTTATCTCGCCTCTAACTACGATATAATTATCAAAAAAAAAAAAGACGAAAAAGCAAAATAAAGATGCTTGAAGTATAATTACAGAACTATAGCGTTTTACACCAATATACTGAAGCACTAAAAACAAAATGATTTAACAGAATCGTCTTCACTCAGCCTAGTTACTATCACGTAATTACATGTATCTAACCATCAAGCTAACTACAAATAAATTGGATAAATGCTTGACAGTCTACGCATCTCAAAGCATTTTGTAGAGGTGAATAACTAACAGAACCATCAAAGGCTGTAATCGAAACATCTTAGTTTAAAAATTGGAGTGATGAGTTTAATCCAGATAAACCAAATATAAACACCTTCATTGGGGCCACATAGGCGTACTAGATGAGCTGACCTTGGTCGGAACGTTGTTTTATTTAGGTGCTTTTTAATGTTTAGAATATAGTAAAGCATAGCAGACAGACTGGCAGGCTAATTGGTGGAAAGTGCTTATAACGTCTGGACATTTGCAAAACTAGAGGTGTTACAAATCTAAATTCTTTATATTAAACTACTTTGTAGTATGCCAGGCGGTTCAGTCACAAAAGTTCGACGAGCCGCAGATTGAGTTTAGCGGAGGTAGGTCTGTGATGGACGGACGCATATGATCGTACAACGGTTCCGTAGTTTTCTTTATTGCATGAGTTCAGTTGTTGTGGTGGCATGTTCTAGACTAAGGATGGTAGCCATCCAGACCCGCAAATACCCTACCACCTGGCTATGGGTTATTTTATCGCCTCTCACGACAGGCCGCCCGGCCCAGGAAATTGTATTCTTTCTCCATTTCTGCACGGTTTTAAGAACGGACAGAATCTTTATCTTTTACGCGATTTCTTTAGACGACTTGTACTGCAAAACAGATAACACCACCCTGTCAAATTTCGTCTATTTAAATTAACAAACGTGATTGATGAGAGTATCGATTTTTTGAAAATAACTACAAAACCCTAAACATTAGTAATGGTAGTAGTGTTTTGAAAATGCACGTGTTGACCACATAGCAAGGGCTATGCGAGAAAAAAATCCACGTGAGCTTAGTTGTTTCATATGGTCACGGAAATACTTGCTAACGTGAGCTGGACAGTTGACACGAGACGAGTCGTTTATGAGTTATAGGGTTGGTAGAATAAGCAGGTTGGTTCTCTATTGAACATAATAACAAAATAAATTGGTGCATACAATACAGTACAGCACAATTCTTCTTTAACAGCAAGTAAAGTTGCTTTAGAAGCGGTGGTAGACTTATGACTTTCAATAAGTAATATAATATTCCATTTTCAATAATGAATTATAAAAAGTACTAGATCTCCTTACGATGAAAAGAAACATGACAGGAAAGGGACGAGTAGATATACAAGAGATATAAATTAATATACTCATAAAATTGTATCTAAAAAAATTATCTTTTCATTATTGAAAACTAGCAAGTACTAGAGCTTCGAAATTTAACCGTTGAGCAGTACCAGCAATATATCAAATGAAAGGAGTCTATTTTATTGCATATGTAAAAAATAGTTTTTTTGACTCATTGACTCTTCATGTGATCAGAAGGCTGGTGTTTACATCGGGCAATGGATCAGTATGGTGATCCAGCGAGGAAACGTAGCCAGCCTTCTGGGCACTTTACCCATAGTAGACGGTGATCTAGGCTCAGTATTCTACTTATAGTCTTGAGGGCCTATAGGTAGAATACAAATAATTTAAGTTTTCTTGATTATTTATAAATTTCTTCATTGCACTGGTTTATAATTTATGTATATTTATTTAACGAATTTTTACAAATAATAAAAAGTATTCAGTAAATGACTCCGTCATCTTGTTCTATCTTCTACATATCGTCGAAGTTTAGTAGCAAATTTTTTTAGAAAAATCAGAAGTAACCATCCCAACTTATATTTTGAACGAAAAATAATAGATAGATAGATAGATAACATTTAACTTTATTGAGAACTTTATTGCTCACCAAATATACAATTTCAAAAAAACACAATTACAATATTGTCATGGTAGAAATATAGGCGGCCTTATCGCTAATAAATTAAATAATATTGTTTAATAATAATATTATTTATAATTAATATTGTTACGAGTTGCGAGACTCGAATTAAAATACCGTTGGAATTATTATAGAGTTTATTAGAATTATACAGACAAATATAACACAGGTATAAATAACTGAACACAACGAGTCTAAACGTAATGCACAATTCAATAACACGCGCAAAGTCCATCACTAAATAGATTACCGAATGTACACAGGTCTTGCTTCGCTCGTGGTTATCGCTTGACTGCCTCATCTCTCCATTAGGGCATTGCTTTATACTGCACAAATGCAATACGTCTGCCCGGCCGCGTGGACCGAATTTCTTAGAAACAGTTTGTACTTTTAAATTTGAGACACCTGACAGTGATCACAATACGACAATAGGCCGTAAAAGATACACAATAACAATACACAATGGGCTGGTTTTATTAAACACAAATTTTAAAGAAAAAGTAAACAAAAGAAGTCCAAATGCCAAAAAAGTAATAAAATGTGTTTCTACAGGAATGCAGGTGAATTTGTCTTTGTCGGCACCTAGGTCGTAACAGTATTATTTAATAAACTAAATAAATAATATTATTTTCCATATATTAATAATATAAAATATCTGTACGATAATAAATATAACGTTTTCCTAAGCCTATCAACCCTAATGATATATGATTTTAGCATCTGTTTAACGTCATATGGCGTAATGTGTAGATAATAGTAGTAACGTGACAATTTACTATAGTCTAAAATTACACTCGACTTACTAGCGGGCATGTTTTAGTCCAGAGTCCGGGTCAGAATGTCATGATAACAATGTATTACGAATTTACGATTGTTAGAAAAACAGCATTTATTTTCTTTGTTATTAGAGTTTTGTAGTCTGTCTTAGGTAATCATCTGTTTGTTCGTCTATTTAAAGTTAGTCGTTTTTAATTACTAGGTGTATACGGATAAATCTGTATTTTTGAGATATGGGGTAAAATATAAATATTATAATAACACCCCTTATACGTGCCATTGCGGAACTTGGGCCTTCCACTTTATAGGGGAAGGAATAGTATACCCGGAACGCTTATGCAGGCCGGTTGTCGAGTTTGACACATCGGTTATCACGATGTGCAGATTTCATCTCAATGTTTTCTTTCATCGCTAGCATGTGGTAATTATAAGAACATGCACTGGTCAGAAAACTGACTTAAGTGGCGCATGCTTTCCGGCCAAGATTCGAACCCGCGCCTTTTAAGTTTGGGACCATTCGTTAACCACTAAGCTATCACGGCTTGAGATATGGCGTATTTCCGATTGAATAAATTTTATATATTTCCTTTACTAAAGTGACAATAATGGACATTTGTTATCTCTACTTATTCGATTTTTAGAAAAAAAATAATTGCTAATAACGCATTTAATGGGAATGAATTGTAACTACACACATTCCTGTCCATATAGAAGGATATAGAGGAAGTAAAAGCTTAAAGTATTGAGAGATATCTTACTAAAGATTAGTGTAATCTTTGCTAGCTACAGCACATTACTGAAGTAAAGGCATTTTAGGCGCCTCTTACGTCATATAATGCCCCCATTGTGTATGTACAAATTACCCTGGTCATTAAGATTAATGTGGCTAAAGACCGTAGGATAGATAATCTTTAAGATTTAAGCATTATTAGTTTTACTTGTAAACTTGTATTTTAAGCAATAGGATTGCGGACATTAATACAATAAATTCTAATTTTCTACATATAAAAGAACAGAGGGCCCTAGGTCCAGGAACCTAAAATAAAATATTTTATATAACTTTTAAAATGTCATGGTAGTAATAATTTTAATCACTGTTTAAACAATGAATTCATTATTGCGCTATTTGGGTCCTTTTACTTGTACTTATGCCGTTATAAGTAGGTATGTTTATAAAAAATATCTCTGTTAATTTGACTGTCCCGTCCCATAATGTTATTTATAAACTCGTGGGTAAGTAACGCTTAAATAGCTGTCAAATTAAACTACGTCGAAATCTGATTTAGACAGTGTTTAAGAAACAAGATGGTGGTTTTTATTTGAAATAGCTAATTGTCGCCAACAGGTTTTCAAAAATCAGTAATTAATAGTTGCCCGTGCTCGAAATTCGACCATAATAATTAAAGTCAAATACTATAACTTCTATAATCACCGATTTCGCCAAGGCTACACTGTTAATTTACTTTAACAATAAACAAAAGAGTATATATGCGTGTGTGTGTCAAATACATGGTTGTGTGTGTAATGTTTTTTTTATTGACTTAAATGTATTTTTTAAGCGTAATTTAAAAAAAATTGCATTCGTCGCTTTTTCTCTATACAAACTATAAGTGTTCCAAATTTCATACTCCTCTGTCTACACAGGTAGTACGTATGATGTACTATATTACATATAGTACATTCTACCATAAATGTATATAAAAACAAATAATACTTCGATCTATGAAGTAAACTTTTTGAAACATAAATGTTCATGGAGTATGATCATAAATTATATTAAAATAGATAAGTTATTCAAATCATCTATAAATAAAGAAGTAACTGAAGTGTGCCTAGAACCCTCTCTCGGTGGTACGTCTCCACTGAAACATACAAAGCAATCAGTGCCAATCCAGCCGCAATTACTGGGAATCGATATATGAGATCTTCCAACATGGTAGTTAGATTCTATGATCCATCCTTTTCAGAGAAAGAGGGAGGTAAGAAAACATTCATTTTCCAAAGATCACACATAAAGCAAACAAATATGTTTTAAAAGTAGAACAACATATTTTAAGACATATATGCCGAATGAATGTATAATAATAAAATAATATAATTTATTCAGCATCTGTAGATGCAGTCATCAGAATTGGCAATATACAATACAAATAGGTGGTCCTATTGCTATTTGCGATTTCTTCCAGACTACTTTTGGATGGATATGAAACTTGATGATGGTAAGAGGTAAATTCAATACCTACAAGCTGAGAAGGAAAGAAAACTTTGTGAGAAATATGTACGTTGAGATTATGGATATGCGTAGTGGTATACCATCAGTTCTCCTGAAATATGGAATGTTATGGTTTCAAGTTAATTAACACCACCAAAATGTAACCACAAGTCATAGTGATTTAAGAAAAACATATTTTAATAGAGTTGTAACGAATAGCCGTCTAAACCGATCTTGCCTAAAGTAGAAGAATGTAAGAAGAATAAATACTAGAAATGACAATCCTCCAGTAAAAAACTAACTCTAAAAGCTCCTGAACGCTACATTTTATTATTTAAACATATTTTTAGACCAAAACAAGTGAAAAATTGATAAATTAGTTTTACAAGTTGAACTTTTGAACTGACTACATCTAATAGCAGAAGAACAGTCGTCCATATCCTGCTGGTATGCAGCGCAGTGACAACTTCGGGAAGTCTTCCGGAATGTTAATAAGCTGGGAGACTTTCAAAAGGAATTATAATATAATAGCTAGTGGCACTACCCTTGCAAGCAACATAGGAGCACCAAATAACTGAATACACAGAGATAACGTGCTGCTGACCCGTTCTTCAAAAACAGCGTATTTTTGAAGCCTGTGTCGACACACTGGCGCCTTCTCATCTCCAGGAGTCCAAAGTTGGAGCCGGTCGCACTGCCACTTCTGCCGAAATCCTCAAACGGCTCAAATATGTGACCCTTGGAACAGGTTACATATTTGAGCCGTTTGGGGTGGAGACTTTGGGCCCATGGGGGCCAAGTGCCCACAAATTATTTAAAATAATTAAAAAACGCCTAGTCGACAAAACAGGAGACCGGAAGGCTGGAGCTTACCTCGCTCAAAGGATTAGCCGTTGTATCCAGCGACGTAATGCTGCCAGCCTTCTAGGTACAATGCCCAGCGACAGTGGTCTGGTGGGGCTGGACGGGCTTTAATATAGGTTTTATTTTAATTTTAGTTTTTTTACTATTGTATATATATTTTTAAGTTAGGTTTATTTATAGGATATTTTAGATTTTTAATTAATATTAATATGTATAAATAAATTTCCATATTGTCATAATATAAATTTTTGAAGTGAAACTTCTATATAGACGGGGAGGTATTAGAATTTCTGTCACGAAAAAGCGTTACGGCCGTGGTGAAATGCAGCACAATTTTAGAGTAGACGTGATGAGAGGCGGCATAATGTTAGAGTTGATGACGGTATCGATGTTTTTATATGTTCCGGATCGAATTCAGTTTTTTGTTTGATAAAATAAAATATGTTTAAATAAAAAATGCATTAATTAAAATGTACCTAAGCTAACCAAATCATAATTTACGGGCAGATTGTTTTTTTTTATTAGGTATCAACGAGATAAACATCGTCTTTTATATTTGGCATATTCATAAAAATACTCACAAGAAAAAAGAATACCTTCAAAGATTGTTTTAGTCATGTCAGGTTAACAGGGTATCAATATAAATCAAATTCACACTTTTCTCTACATAACACATACGCCAGATTTGGCTCATCCCCAAGAGTTGATAAAAGATAAATATAGCTTCGTACACATAATTAGAACGAAACTCTTAATCCATTTGAATGACGCACAAACAAGCAAATTGATTATTCATGCCACCGTTAGAACAGTTAAATTTGAAACGGCCAGTTTGGACGTATTTAGCAATAAGCCGTGTGATTTTTATTATTCATGTATAATTGTATAAGTATGGTTGCTTTAGCTTGGAAATGAATCTACATCTTGATGTATTAGGTTGGGGAAAAAGTTTCTTCGCATTTTATATAAAAATTCAAAATGGATTTTTATAAAGTTTATTTATATTTCACTAAAGTATGTAGTTGCCATTTTGTTGGATAATTTTTTTAGCGACGTGATCCCATTGCTATAAAAATTTTGGGGCTTCTGATCAAAAAACTGCGACAAGTGGTTTTGGCAGTCCTCTCGTGATGTTAAACTGACATTGCCTAAGGAATTCTGCAGAGACCGAAATAGGTGAAAATCTGAAGGTGCAAGGTCAGGACTATACGGCGGATGTATTAACACCTCCCAGCCAAACTCTCGTCATTTTTGCTGAGTGGCTAAAGATGTGTGAGGTCTAGCGTTATCATGGTGAAAAACCACACCCCTTCTGTTGATTAATTCCAGCCGCTTTCTCTCAACTTTTTGCTTTAATCTCATCAGTTGTTCGCAGCACAGTTCAGAATCGATGGTCCTGCCTGGCGGTAACAGCTCATAATGAATAATGCCCTTCCAATCCCACCATACACACAGCCTCACCTTATTGCGAGTTAACCTGGGTTTCGCCAGTCTGTGACGCCTGACCAGCCTTTGACCACGATCTTTTTCGCACGTCCTTGTCATACGTGATCCACTTTTCATCACCAGTTATCAGCTTCTTCAAAAATGGTTCGGTTTCATTACGTCGTAATAAATAATCACAAATGAGTACACGGTTCATTCGGTTTCTTTCAGTGAGCTCATGAGGCACCCAGATATCGAGCTTTTCTGTGTACTCAGCTTTTTTCAAATGCGCCAAAACCGTTTTGTGGTCAATTTCCAGTTCTCCAGCTACATCGTAACTACTAATATGCCGATCTTGCTCCACTTTTTCAAAAATGGCATCAATTTTGTTCGTAACAGGGCGACCAGCGCGACGTGCATCTTTGATATCAAAATTTCCGGATTGAAAACGCTTAAACCAAATTTGCGCTACTCTCACAGATACTGCATTAGGTCCATAAACATCACAATTTTTTCCGCGGCTTGTGTTGCATTTTTACCTTTTTTGTAGTAACATTTTTAAATGTATCGAATTTCTTCATTAGATTCACTCATTTTAACATTAAGAAAAACAAATGAAAATCACACATTTTCCTAATTTGAATTTGGAATTGTCTTCTTTAAAATTAAAACTTTTTAATGATACCAAAACCAGCCAGATAGAAATGGTATAGCCAAAGAGATCTTATTACAAGTTCATACATACTATATGCGAAAAGACTTTTTCCCCAACCTATTATTATGTCAGCCTATGAAATTTAGCCAGAAGGTACACCCTTTCTACTCAGTAATTTTTGAGAAAAATGACTCAGGCATGGACAGACTGACTGACAGACGTGCACGTCCATTTTATATTTATATAAGTAATAAAACTGAGTTTTAACGGTTTTAAGCGGGGTAATTTATTTGATTTTTATTATCCCGACGTTTCGGCCACTTTTCAGTCGTGATCACGGAAGACAAAGATGTCAAGTGGCAATGAGTATTGTTAGTTTTATTTGGCCTACCGCCAACTTGTGTTCATTTTATTAGTTAGTTTTAATTTTGTTTATGGTTATTATTTACTCTATAAGAACCCAATTTAATTTATATAAGTGTTTTGTTTTTGTCAAAATGACTAAGTAGTATACCTTGTTGTTTTATATGAGATAATTATTTACGTCAAGTTTTAGTTAAATTGTGGATTTTATTAACCATCTAACGTTTAATTTAAACATGTATATAAATTTAGAGTTTTGATGTCTGTTAAGTTGACTAAGACATTTTAACATAATCAAATAATTTTATATAGGTTTTATTTTAATTTTAGTTTTATTACTATTGTATATATATATTTAAGTTAGGTTTATTTATAGGATTTAAATATTGTAACTCAACTCAATCTCATTCAAAAAGTAAAGTAATCCCAATCAAATAATTGCAAAAATAGTATGTGTTGTTCAAAAATTATGAAAAAACAATACAAAATTTATTTACAATTACAACAAAGTCTGTGGTGGACAAATAGCTCGAAAATCTAAATATGTCAATGAAAAATTATAATTTTCAAAAAGACACTAGTACTAAGAAACCATTTGCGAAACTTTTTGTAAACATTTAAAACATGAATAACCCACTTTCTGAAGTTTCCAGAAATAGTTTCATACTTTATGTAGGTGTTTATTATTTTTGTAATGTGTTATTCGGGAATTCCGGGATGCGGTCAATGGGAATACCGAAATAGAAGCTGAGTATGTAAATACTGTTACGAGTCGCGAGACTCGAATTAAAATGCCGTTAGAATTACTATAGAGTTTATTAGAATTATACAAACGCGTATAACACAAGTACAAATATAACCGAACACAACAAGTCCAAACGTAATGCAGAAGGTCGTAATTCAATAAAACGCGCTAAGACCGTCACTTATTAGATTCTCGATTGCAGTATATACGTCTTGCTTCGCTCGTGTTTATCGCTCGACTCACTTCCCCCTCCATCAGGTCATCGTTTTATAATACTGCGCAACTGCAATGCCGCCGTATCTAAGTCGACTTATTCGACACACCTGGCTAATGACTGCCATAAAAGATTACAATACAACAATGGGCTGTTTTCTAATCACAAATTTTAAACACTAGTAAACAAAAGGAGACGACCACAAAAGAATTTAAATGGTATTAGTTCAAATGCCGACGGGTAATAAATGTGCTTTGTTTCAGATATGCAGGTGGATTTTGTTTTTGTCGAGACCTGAGTCGTAACAATACCTTCTTATACAGACACACTGAGATGATTCTTCGAAATTCATAGTAGAACTTTCTGTTTTACCAAACCTACTCAATACGCTAAGTTTTTTATTAAGCCGAAATTAGACAGCTTTATTGCTGCTGTTTTTTTGTATAGAAATGAGAAACAACATTTTTTAACCAAAATCAAGAGCGCCTTCAATAATATAGTTATTATTGAAGTCACTCTTGATTTTTGTAAATGAAAAAATAAATATTTTCTACAACATCAGTACGAAGTAAAACATAAACATTTATTGTTTCTTTATGTTTTACTTGGCATCGACTTCCAAATGTTTTAAAAATACTTATTTTTTGCTTTTTAGTCGCTTATGAAATCGAGTTTTGTTTTTTATTACATTTTTTTATTTACTACTTTTTAATAATAAAAAAAATACGCAAATACTTGAATAGCTTTAGAAAAAAAATGAAATATGTTGTACGTGCTAATTATATTCGAGGGTTGCTCCCGATTTCCTTGAGATCCACACATCAGATCCTGACTTGCTGGCAAGGGACCACATCAGGAGTACTTATACTTTATAGATTAAAAAAAATTGACAATGAGTCCACAATTGACAGAGAAATCGCGTAACAAACATACAAAAAAAAATACAGCCGAATTGAGAGCCTCGTCCTTTTTGAAATCGGTAAAAAAAAGAAACAATCTTATTTGTTAAAAATGGTTTCACAAATGGCTTTATTAACTGCTTTTTGCTTGTTTATTACTACTACTAGTCAGTTATTAAACATTAAAACAAGTTTTTTTTGTAACTTTTTATTTAAATAAATATTTTGTGAGATATTTGTTTCCAAGTCTCAGAAAGTTCATGTTGTACAGTTATGGCGTGCCCCTCTAAATTCTCAATTATAGGCTAAAAAAAATACTATTTACTTTCTACTGGTAAAAATCAACAAGTGCGTCGTTAGTTCTCCGACAATATGTTACATTCCAGCTAAAGTTTAAGATGTCCAATTCCCTAAAATTAGAGTAATCCCTCTATATTTATATATATATAAATATATATATATATCAATGTTCCTTTATACTTCTTATTACCATTAGCCTCAATGTTATCAGTCTTTAACTTTAACGTCCTTAACATTTGAACGGGTTCCAGGAATGTATTAGATTGTACTAAAATAGCTTTTAAATGACTTCAATTGTCTGTTTCAGGAAAATCAATTGAAGTGTTTCTTTGTGAACAGTTTATTAAGATGGCAGTAGTTAATACCAGTAACGAATTTAAGAAATCATCATTTGTGTTCAATTTATTAACATAATTGAAAGATCCATAAAAATGCCGATTTCGTGGTGGATTGACCCAATTTCATAGAAGAGAACAAGAGTCATTAATTATCCAAACATTACATACAAAGAATGGCGGAAGATTGCAGGGTAAAGGGGTCTGACCAGGCAGACCAACAGATTATCGCAGATGTCACTGGAGCGGCGCATTGGGGACTAATCTGTGTAAACTTCAAACTTGTGTTTGGCAAGACCTCATTGTATAGAAAGAAATGGAAGATTATATTATTTCGAACCTCAAAAGTTATGTTATTTAACCATAGAAATTTCGCAACTATAATTTACGGATACTATTTATTTTAGGGGATTTTAATTTAATCTACTTTATTATGCTATGAATTAACAGACGTTGAAAGAAATCCACTATCTGATCATTTCTACAAGACTAATACAAATGGCATAAAATAGAAGTAGCAGCAGAAAATATGGAGATTTTTACCTTCTTGAATCCTTGTGATACTTCAGGTTTAGGAGCAGTTTCAAACAGATTCAGTCTTGAACTCTGAAAGAAATCCGAGCTGGAATTCTCCCTCGAAAATAATTCTGCAGAAGAACTTTCTCTGGTAAGTGATGGTCTTGGTTTTACGAAAGGATTACGTCTGGCTGCTTGAGTCTGCTTCAACCAATTGAACTTTGTTACCGCTTCGGGGCCTGGTGAAGGTGTTGGAGTATCGTCAGGCGTTGCAGATTGAGGTGGAGTCTCGGGTGACGCACTTGCCATTTCTAATATTTATTCAATTGCTGGTTTATTTAAAAACATACAAATGTACACGTTCACTTCCTCTGAATCAATTGTTCTACTTGAAATTAAAAAATAAGAAGGTTTTGATATTTCTACGCTCATAAATAATTCTATTGTAACTATTATAACAGTATGTATACTAACCGGTTCTTCGTCATAGATAACAATCAGATAATTATTCGTCTTACTTAAAATTTTCTTTAAATTTACTCCTTCAATTATAATTTCTTTGCAAATAGTATACGCTAGTTTGTTATCTCTTCTGAACCCTAAAATAAGATTATCATATACTTCTTCACCTTCATTTATTTGTTTAAAATTATATATTTTATTACAAAACCATTTTAAGATTCACAGCTGTTATTCTTGCGTAGCACTTCTGGTTTCTATACAGCAAATAAAGATCGCACAGCACTTTTATGGTTCAAAACTTTTGGAAAGTTTGAAACGTTTCTCGTAGCTTCAGTATCCGGAGTTTCAATAACAGAAATTGAAACGAAGATCTTCGTAGAAAAGTTTTAATTAATTTCAACACTTTTGAAATCGTTTTTATTCGTTAACGTTGTTAAATATCCACTTAAAACTTCTTACGTTTAAATTATAATACAATTCTAGATATTTATCACATAATATATCATACAATACTTTAATTAATAATTGTTAAGCACACGGGTTTAATTATTTATATAATGTTAAAAAATAAAACCGTTTGTTTACATGTCCATTCCGTTAACATAATTATAAGTAGGTATATTTTAATTGCAACGCGGGTGTGCGTATGTTACGCACAACTGAGACTGAGACGCGGTCTGAGCTGCGCCTGCGCATAGAAATGAACGCAAGACAAGATTCATTATTTTATATACCCTATCTACATATTACATTGTTTATATTTACTTATCAAGGCCATATTTATTTAGAAAAAACGGCTTTTATGTAAATACAATAAAATGTGTTGTTTATTTTGGTTACTCGATGACGTAAGGAAGAAATAAATAAATTTGTCGAAATAGGCCTCCTCTATGCACATCGAATGTTGCTAAATTAGCGATATCTTTATTACTTAAATAGTCTGGCAAATGTTAATTTAGGTTTCACTTGGTAATTACCTTATATTATTTTCGCATAGATGTTGTATTTAAAAATACCACATTAATATTACCATCTAATCTAATATAACCTAAATGAACTAGAAGTATCCAAACTAGAAGTGTCCATTAGCACTCTATTAAGGGGAAGACACATTGTTCATGTGTTCTTTATTAAGCACACTACACTTTAGTTTTAACCTTATAACTTTAAAAATTTTGATTGATTTGATTTAAAACAAATGGGGTAAAAAGATAGATCTTGTAAAAGACTTAACGAAAATTGGTTTACGCAATATCCATTGAGTAGCTTTTCAGATATGGGGTATTTTCGATTAATTGCTTTCTTTATGGTTCCGTGGAAAAATAAAGATAACAGGGACGTTTGTGATAATTATATAAGGAACTTAGTTCGAACAAAAACTTTAAACCCCTTTACACGTATTGTATAGAATCTGTCTCTAATATTTCTTTCTATATTTGCAATTCCAATGTCCATAGGCGATGGTACCCGCTTTCCATCAAATCGGGCCATCTGCCTGTCTGCTGAACTCCTGCAATAAAAAAAATTAGTTTTTGAAAAAAATGAGTGTAACAAATGACAGAAAATGACGATTTCATAATGATTCTGTTGTTGCCAAAAAGTAATTTTATAAAAAAGAATCAATGTAATCTGTAGCGGCATCTAGCTACGTAAGGTTTAATAAGTTTTAAGATTAACGAATTTCACAGAGCTATGGTCTTTTTTAGTGATGTTCTTGCACGGTTATACATCACTTCAACCTCTAGAATAACAAAACTCATGTACCACGAAAAATCCACCACACTTTACTCCCTAATTTGTTTTAGCTTTTGCAAGGCATTTTTCCTCGAAAGCCTGCCAAATGAAAGTGAACTCAAAGGTTTATTACATAAGATCTATATAAATTAATTCTAGGGTTCATTCGAAACGGATTGAGCTCTCGAATATATTCGGGTCATGTTAAGTGCGGACCTACTTTAATCTTCGTTCAAGCAAAGGGAAAATATTGGAGAGGAAAGATATGTGACGTCCATCCATCTTTTTTGATGGGGGAAGGTTTTTATGTTGAAGATTTCTTATAAGTTGGTTTTGCCAGATAAAATATTGTAACAAAAACCAAAGCCGATTTCAAAGTAAGAAGCAAAAAAAAATTTTCTACATCTTGAATTCGGTGTCAAGTAAAAAAAAAAACAAATATGCATAAATATAGTAATTTTTATATGTTTTTTATGTTATGTTTATGTTTTATTTCTATTTATTATGATTTTTACTTTGAAGTCGGTTCTGATTTTTGTTAAAATGTTTTTGAAGTGAAACTTTTTTAGAATCGTTGTCTTTTGAAACTAAAAAGAGATAAACACAGACATCTATAGAACTAAGTCTGCGAGAGAATGAGATAGAATACATTATATTTAATCATTTCAACACTATGCTCATACAGATAGAGTTGGAAATGTTTTGGAGTTTTTCGTTAATACTTCAAATTTCGTGTTTTAAAGCTTATATCTTATATTTACTAATATATAAAGCTGAAGAGTTTGTTTGTTTGCTTGAACGCGCTAACCTCAGGAACTTCTGGTCTGATTTTAAAAATTATTTCGGTGTTAGATAGCCCATTTATCGAGGAAGGCTATAGGCTATATATCATCACGCTAAGACCAATAGGAGCGGAGCACCAATGAAGAATGTTTCAAAATCGGGGTGTTTTTTAACTTACTTTTTTTTAACTATTCCACGCGGACGAAGTCGCGGGCAGAAGCTAGTATATTATAACGGTATATTACATGAAATGTGACTATACGAAATGCAGAATCCCTTCCACCCTTGTCGCACTTTGTTCTTCTTCTACTACGTGTGAACTGCACACACATACATTTTTTTTCTATTGGTTATTTACATAAATACTTGAATAGCTTTAGCAAAAGATATATGAAACTAGTGGTTTGTGTCTATAACATTAGACGGTTGCTCTAGATTTACCTGGGATCCACTCATCAGATCCTGACTTGGTGACAATGGTACCACCTCAGGTAAGTCAGTTAGTCACAATCAGTCCAGAATTGACGGCGAAGTCGCGTAACATAGATACAAAAAAAAATCAAAAACCCGAATACAAAAAAGACAATTTAAAAGTACTTCAATAAAAAGACCGAAACAAGATTGAGAATAAAAAACAAAATTAAAATAAACTATAAACAAAGTAAAGTCTACTTCGGTTTAATACACTATATTATGAGCTGAAAGCCTAAGTTAAATATCCGCATTAAGTTTAGTAGCAAGCGGAGCCCATTAATTTTAATTCGGTTTATTGTAGTAATATGTTTAATTAATAAAAAAAATTTCAAGTAATATATGTACATACTGTTACAACCTAGGCCCCGACAAAGACAAATTCCACGTACAAATCTGTAAACGCACATTTTATTACCTGTCGGCATTTGAACTGGTTGTAATCCTTTTATGATCGTCTTCTTTTGTACACTTATTTATTGGCATACGTTTATAGTTATTGTAAAGAACAGCCGATTGTTCCACTGTACTCGTTTACGGCCGGTTGTGGCTGCATCATTAGCCAGGTGTGCGGATTACGATTATTAGGAAATTGTGTGGACGTTGCCGGGCGGGCACATTCGCATTTGTGAAGTATAAAACGACGGGCTGATTGAGAGAGGAGGCAGTTGAGCTACGACTACGATACGGGCGTGACGTGTGTACATTCGGGAATCTAATGGTGGCGGACTTTGCGCGTTTTATTAAATTACGACCTTCTGCATTATGTTTGGATTTGTTGTGTTCGGTTATATTTGTACCTGTGTTATACGTGTTTGTATAGTTCTAATAAACTCTGTAATCATTCTAACGGCATTTTAATTCGAGTCCCGCTAACTCGTAACAATAAATTGCCAGCTTTTTGGGTACGTTCTCTAAAAGTGGCCGTAGTCTGGGAACACTGTTTTTATATACAGTTTTAATGCTAGTATGATTTATATTTTAAAATAGATTACCTAGATAAGTTATTAGAAAACATGCTTGTCCGTTCCTTAATACAACCTTAAGTTGTGTTCCAGCACTAGTGACCAGGTTCCAGTCGGGAGACTGGAACCTAAGTTAAGAGAGCAGCAGCGCATTTGTAGCACCTTTGGTGTTGCAAATGTCCATAGGCGATGGTAACCGCTTTCCATCAAATCGGCCGTCTGCCTGTCTGCTGTAATAAAAAAAAATTATGCGAAATTCAATAAAACAATATTTTTATAGGTCGCTGGTTCAAATCCGGCTTGAAAGACCATATACAAAAATGTGCAGAATCTACTCTTAGTAGCAACGAACGTTGTTTATCACATTGAATCTTTGATTAAGGCAAAAAATTTGGAGAAAATGAAAAAAACACAAGTCCATTTATTACAAAAAATGACCGAATGCGAGAAAAACATTTTTTTTTAATTCTAATTTTAAATTAATACTGATGTTATATTTTCTTATGTTTTCGCGACTAGTAAACATAATAAAAACTAGCTTTTAACGGTCTTAAGCGCGGTATTTTATTTGATTTTTATTTGGACGTTTCGGCCACTTTACAGAACCCGTGATCATTATTGAGCCTAATTGAAAAGTTGAAATAAAACTCAACTAGAAATCTACGCTTAAATCTGTAGTTTTAAGTATAATACTGGTGTTGCCAACGATAGGTAATTAATTATACCTGTTACGGAATTTTCCTATGAAACAATAACGTTTCTAACCCCCACTAAATATTAGTGCAAACACTATCCGCTAATGAACCGACTGCGAGCCCGTCTGTCTGTTCGTCACGTTATTAGTTATGTAAACGTAATGTGCTAATTGAATATTTTGTGTGTAAATAAATGTATTATTCGTCTTATTCAACTGTGAAACTCTTGTGACTGGCGCCTAAATTTCGATAATAAGATATTTAAATACAATCCAGGGCCGTTCTTACCCGGGACTGAAAGGGATGCATAAGTCCCGGCACAAAGACACATCGGGCGCGAGCTGATCGCCTTATAGATGTCTACACATACCAGGGGCTCAATTCTGCTCTTACTATCTCGTCAAAATCAGCGAACACTATCGTCTCGATCGTAGTGTTGCCTGATTTCGGTATTCTGTTAATTCCAATAGCGTGCCCGTGATTCCATAGCCTTAGTGTCAAAAATCGTACTAACTACTAAATCCACAATACCTTCTCGATACCGTCACGGCGGAAAAACAGTAGAAAAACATTGGTATTGTCATTAGCAGAAATGGCGTCAGCCTAAATGAATATCGAAATGGTACCAACATTTTAAATATTATAATATATAATTAAATAAGCCTAAATGGCACTCTGTTGTTCGTGCCTACCCCGCAAGGGAACTGGCGTGAAGTTATGTATGTATGTAAAATTAAATAAGAGAAGATTTATAAAGCTATTGGAATTAACAGAATACCGAAATCAAGCAAATTTAAGATTGAGATGACAGAGTCCGGCGATTTCGACGAGGTATTAATAGCAGAATTGGGCCCCTGTTCAACCGCACATTCCGTAATGACTTCTATAAAATACCGATACACTGTCACCCGGTGTCAATGCTGTCAAAGCTTTGAAGCCTTGTATTGACAGACTGGTCGCTACCAATTAACATCTTGCCTCTTCTCTCAATTGACTTCGACACTTCAAGCTGGTATTTAGCTCAGCCGTTCCAAAGGTGAGAATAGTAGTACTCCATACAAGATCTTACTTTAGCATAATTACAACAATCTTGCGCGGCATATTTATAAAATACATATAAATATAGACAACGGCGGTTTATAGAATACACATTTCTACTAAATTTAATATATCTAGATCTATTATAGTTAGTGAGAAAAAATCTATGACATCATGACAGAAAGACTGCTTAATGTACGACGATTTCTTGTCTTCCGCTTTTACCAAAATGGCTGTAGAACAAAAGATATTCCAAATAATCCAAACTGTCGAAAACAAATATTAAATCTTCAGCATTAATATAAAAACTTTGGGATATTATAATGCGTTCACCGCGTCAAACACTGTTGGTACCACTAGGGATGCGCGATGGTTTTTAAGTCGATTACTTCCATTGTTCAAACATCTCGATGACTCTCGATTGTATCGATAATTTCGAGTTTGACAACGGATGCGCGCCGATGAATCGACGCGACTTACAACTACGAGTTACGGTTGGTGTTGTCCGACACGGGCGGCGCGGGTGGGGCCTCTTGGGGTATAGAGGTTCTCACTCACCTGCACATGCCGTCGAGATGGGGGCGCGGCGTGTTCCGCGCGCGCTCACCTCTCCTCCCGTGGGGCGAGTTACAGACCGCCCCACGCCTTGAGAGCTCGAAGATGCTGGGCGACAAAAGTAGTCCCCCGGCACTGGAAGTGGCCTCGGGAGGCCCACGCCTGCCAGGGCTGCGGAGAGGCTAGGTCATATACCCGTAGCCCTGGCATAAGGCGAAGGACGGAACACCCAGGGGTTTTAGTGGGTATCCCTAACCGGGGAGTGGCAATAGCATGGCACCAGTTTTGACTGGGCATGCTAGTGCCACCCCCGATCTGGCGAATCCCACACTAGGTCGCGAATTATCCCCCCAAGGTTCTGCCCTTGTCGCGGCTTAGTCCTCAAACGGATTTCCCCTGGTAAAAAAAAAAAAAAATTGTGTTGTCCGACAGCGAGTTACGGACAGCCCCACGTAAAGAGAGAAAGAAGCCGCCTATAGGCCACCGCTTGCCAGGGCCCGTGGAGTAGCCTGACCCTATACCCGTGTCCCTAGCATAAGGAGAAGGATAGAACACTGAGGGGTTTTAGTGTGTACCCTGACTCGTGTGGTCGTAGTATTTTTCCTCGAAGGTGGATCCACTTCAACGTGGCGAATCCTACAGACCCGCAAACGAAACCCTCCCCTCATAAAAAAATATGGTCCTACGGCCAGCCATCGAGTCGAATAAAGCAGTTTCTATATCTTACGATTCAGTGTCTTGCTTTAACATTGGTAGAAAATTGGAATTATTGTATGGAGTTTATGTCAAATTTTAACCAGCATTTACCTTAGCAATTGTATGGATAGTAAAGGTATAGAAACCAGCAATAAGGTGACTCAAAACAATAGAAAACGAATCGATTGTTCAGTCAAGTAGTGAATCGATTGTTGACTCGATTGTAATTTTAAATCGAATGCGATTCTTACCGTTAAATTACATTTACGTAGCTTGCTCACATCTGTCGAAAGTAGGAACCGAAGTTTGGATAAGTAACAAAGTAATTAGTAAATTCTCTCCTAATCAAATTTCCGTAAGTACATTTGATGAAAAGTTTTATCAGGCTGTCAGCGTCGATTGCTGTTTGTGAAACATTAATTGCTTGCTTAATTAATATGAATGGTTTCATAGAAAATGTACCTGTACTATCTATTTATTTATTTTAGACAGACAAATAACGATATAAATTAACAATACAAATAAAAGTATTGCTAATTACAAGCCTTAGCATATAGACTTGCTCAGGTTAATTGATGAAGATCTGTGTGTATGTATGTGTGTCAGTCTTATTCAATTTCATTTACAATTCGTACCATTATTCTGATTATCATAGAATAAGTAGCCTATTCAAAACGTGATCACTCCACATCCATTCTGTGCTATAATTGCCCAAAATATGCTGAAAATTCAGTCGCCTACTCTCTTTACGAAGGATAAGTTCACATCTTCATTACGTAAATGTCGCCACCACAACAAGAGTGGTTATATTAAATAATGCCTCGTCGTAACTTGAGTAGATAATTCATTAATTACCTAAATCCCCCGAATACGTATTTGCAGACCTTTCTCAAATTCTCATTCCAAACCTCATTTAGCTACTGTACTTTTAAAGATATTAGAAGAAACAATGGATACTTGTAAAAGGAACTTTGTATAGACAAATGGGGCAAAATGAACAAAGAATTACGGATGAGCGAACTCGCATTGTCTATGCCAACATGGCGGACATAATAGCGCCTGGTCAGGACTGATAGGCGAGCGACGCCGACGTAGGGCAGTGAAATACGTTGAATTAATTTATACTATAATGGCCTACTTTAATTATTTCAATTCATTGTAAAATTGTTGTGATATACAAATTGAATGATTTATAAAGAAGATGTTGATATAATTTTTCTTCATACCTAAATTATTTATAAGATAAAAAAAAGAAGATGCAACAATTTTTTAAATTATATTTGTTTATTTATTTCATGAGTTCAGCAGAGAGGAAGACGGCCCAATTGTTGGAAAGTGGTTACCATCGCCTATGGACATTTGCAATACAAAAGGCTACAAATGCGCTGCTGCTCTCTTAAGGGAGACTGGAACCTGGTTACTATTACCGGAACACAACTCAAGGTTGTTATGATGGCATACTCTAGATCAGGGGTGGTAGCCATCCAGTCGGGCGAATACCCTACCACCTGGCTGTGGGTTGTTTTGTCGCCTCTTACGACAGGCCACCCGGCCGCAGGAAATTGTATTTTTTCCCCGTTCCTATACAGATATTAGTTTTGACTTTTGTTAATAATATTATTTCGATATTGTCGTATAAGTACATAATATAAGTAGCTATAGTAAGTGGCGCGCTGCACCCCGCCGCCATCTTGTTTAAACGAATACATTAGTACCATAATACACTATATAAAAATTAATACGTTATGAATTGCGAAGCGAATTTACTTGTGTTGTGCCCGTTACGCATCAGTTATAATTTATTTTTATTTTTTTGTATAAAATGTTACCATTTGTTTAGCGCTACTAAATAAAAGAATAAAAATCCTTTTCAACACACTTGCTCATAAAGTGGTTCTATGGTCACCGCAATTAGGCACAGAATGACACCTATTATCAAACTGTGAGTAAAAAACATTATAACTCACTAGTGAGTTATAGATTTTTTTTTTAAATTTTATTGGTTGAGTTGCTTTGTTGTTAAAAAAGTTTTTATTAAAAAAAAAAAGATCGTGTTCTATAGAACAAATAAATTAATGTTCCTATTGCTTGCTCATTTCATGCATCTTCTTATTTAAATAGATAATTTTAACTCGTACGTGTTTAATAAATAAAACTTTCACTCATATATAACTTTTTTTTATCTACTAAATAAAATGAGTTTGTTGTTATTTTATTCACAAGTGTGTTGAAAAACGTCGTATGATACACGTGTGTATTGATGATTACCGGCCTCGGCTCTCTTAAGACCCTCGCCTACGGCTCGAGTCTCAATGGTGCCTCGGCGGTAATCACCAATGTTACACACTACTACCATAATGTACTATTATTTATAGCCATAAAGCATAACAATGGAAAAAGTAACTTTGCAGTCCGTCAGCTACCAAAGTCCTGAACTCGAATTCAACCTGTAAATTACAGTTGACTCGGCACCTTTCGGTTATATCAGAATACAAATGTTTACTTCATTTTAATACAACAGGTCATGCCGAGGCGCATAAACGTCGATGGCGCACTTGAAATTGTACAGGAACATGTCTACCTAGGACAGAAAATATAGATAGGTAGGCACAACTTCGAGGGGGAAGCCAATAGGAAGATTCAGTTGAGCCGGGCAGCATTCGGTAAGTTTCGTCATCAAGTCTTGTCATCGAACATCCCGCAAGGCCTGAAAATGAAAGTCTTCGAGCAGTGCCTCGTCCGTACAAGGCCTAGACAATGACGGCAGGACTGGTCAGCAAATTCCAAGTCGCTCAACGGACTATGGAGCAAACTATGTTGAGTTTTTCTCCTATGGATAGAATTAGAAATGTGGATATCCGTAACCAAGGTAACCGACAAAGCTTGCAAAATTAGCAAGTTGAAGTGACAGTGGGCCGTTGCAGGACCGATAGCCGATGGAGCAAACGAGCCCTGGAGTGGAGACTGGGACGCCCTCCAGCCCGATGGACTGACGACCTACGTAAGATCGCCGGTAGGCGCTGGATGGAAGGCGGAGGACCGGCGATGAGTGGCGACGACTTAGGAAGTCCTACGTCCATCAGTGAACTGTGATTGGCTGACGATGAATACACACCTAGAACACGTTCATAAATATTGTTTTGAAATTTAAAATTATCATTACTTAATATCGGTAAGACAAATAAAATGCAAGAAGTGGTTTAAAAATATATATCATAGGGTAAACTAAACCATTGTTAGCACCTGAGTATAACGATTGGCACCTTATTATTTTGGTCAAAACATTAAGAAGACTAGGCCGTTTGCATAAGGTGGTTAAAATTTATTTAAGAAACACAAAACGTGTTTAATACCCTTAAATACAATTAGTGTCTTACACAACGCAAAATATTCCGCTAAATATGTTTAAAGAACGGTCAATACGTTTTGTGTAAAACGTATTTAGGCAGTTTAATATCATTACCTAATTTTATTTAAAGGCGAACGTTATGCAAGCAGTCCTTAATATTTTTATTTTGTAGCCATACATTGATAATTAAAATATTAAGATTTTATAATATACTAGGATATGCCCGCGATTTCGTCCACGCTTGACTTAAAATTCCCGCAGGATTCCCGGGACACAAAGTACCACAGTATATATAAAAGAATGTAAGATATGTGAAAACTGTGGCGGTAGTAGCTAATTTTTATGCACCCGAAGAACTTCAAGCCGCTGCCGGGAGAATTCCCGCGGGATTCCCGGGATAAAAAGTAGCACAGATTTTTAAGTCTAAGAATTTGCTGTCAATTGACGAAAACCGCATTGAAATCGGCCTCGTAGTTTTTACGTGAATCCAGGAGATTAGGAAGATCCTGGAAACCGATCTCAGCGGCACCTACCGGCTTCAAATGTGAATCTAAACCATCTGGGGACCTACCCAAACACACAAAAAACTTCATCAAAATCGGTAACGTCGTTCTCAAGATATGGGCGTACATACATTTCTACGATTCATTTCTATTTACTTATATGATTGAGATTATTAAACGAATTGACTGAATGCCAATAGTTGTGGTACCAACAATGGTATAATGTATCCTTTATTCCTCCATATTACAAAATAAGATGTCCCGTGGCGGGACCTGTGGCGCCTGCTTAAAACCTATTGGCAACGTGACTCAGATCGGTACAAATCAAATTAATTTACAAATAGGCTATGTCAATAACAGCGGTAATGCCTTATCAGAATTAATTAATACAATTGTTCATAGTTTGTTTTGTATTAGGTTTACTGTTTCAGGCATGCTTTAGTTTTAGTCATTTTTATGTTAAGCCGGTTATGGACGAATCATTTCTGCACTTCAATTTAGTTTAATCAACCAAAGCTGCAGTTATCCATATACACACTACGTGAAACATTCAATGTAATTGAATACCGTTGTCCTTTTAGTTCTGTATCTTTCCTCTAAACTGATTCAATTTGGTTGATCCCTCTAATATCAACATTAAATAAACCGTAAGGATAATTATATTCAAGGCTGGAATTTGAAAATAAAGAATAGTTTTTTTTTTTAATTTAGAGCAACGAACAATTACACCACTAAGAAAATTAATTAAAAATATAAAATTATAACTAAATATTACTTGTGGCGCAACCAGCGATGTTGTCCACACCTATAATAAAAAAAAGAAATAAATCCGTTTTCCTGTCAGGAAGTTACTGCCATTTGGCTTAAAGTCGTCAATAAATGTGAAATTCGCTACAGTACTTTTTTTTTCGCCTTCCTCGGCCATGATTCAGGGCAGAGCTCATTTTTTTATCTTTTATATTGATTTGTTCTGTTTTCATATAGACTAAACGAGGGCTAAATAAATGTAGTCGTCGGTAATTTATCTCTTTTTTCTTTTTGTTCTTTTTTCTCTTTTATCGTTTTTCGTATATCTAATACATTTATAGTCTATGATATCTTACTTGCTACGGTACAGTACTTAACTAATATCTGTTAGTGATGGGTAACGGGTATATTCATTGACAACTCTATAATTTTCTTTTTGTACAAAGAAGGGTTTAGAAAAAATATGTCAGCTTCTGTATAATATTCATTGTAGCGTTTCATTATAGTTATAAGATATTAATTGCTTTGTGTAGAAAATTTCAAATGTGTAGTAATATTATATGACTTTTGAGTTACTACAAGAAGTCGCTTGTTTGGCGTCGTTTTTATAATATAAAATTGACACGGAACTAAATTATTTGAAGAATAATATATTTTTAATTTTACTAATATATGAGTAAAATAAAGACAATTTAATGGCTACTATTAAACAATATATAATATAAGACGATTCCTCGCTAGGCTTCACATTAGAGATGCCATGAATATTCGGCTGCTATTCGGTATTTAGCTTATTCGGCCGAATACCGTGCAATATTCGGTCGTATAACCAAATCGTGAAAAGCTCACATATTGGCTTAAAATTGTATATAATTCCATTCAAAATTAATAGTTAAACTAATTTTCAACTAGCAATAATGACAATAATTAACATTATTGAAGTTAAAATAAAAACTAAAATAAATGTTTAACAGTGTTAAATGCGATTTTAATATTTTTTTTATTTTAATATAACGGTGCGTTTAGTTTTTAAAATATTAGAATCAGACAAAAAATAATTTGAAATCACGCTTAAACAACATAGTATTAATTATGTGTACCTATCAATCGCGATAACGTTAGAAAATGATTAAAAAAAATATTGCTTCAATACTAACCTGCTACGTGCGAATTGCACATATCTTATACTCCGAACATTTGGTAGCCGAATATTCGCCGCTTCGGCCGAGAGTGTGGCCGAATATTCGGTATTCGGTGAAACCACTATTCGTGGCATCTCTACTCCACAGTTTGAGAAGTCATATTTGCCAATCAGAAAGGAACATATATGATATATGAAATTCAAATATGCTTGTCGGCAAAGACCTGCAGTTTGTTTGACTTAGTTCTTTGCCAGCCTCTGTGCTGTGATAAATGACAACGAAAATGAAACAGATCGATTATGTTCTACCTAACAGAATATCCTATAATAGTCTTAGCTCGCTGAAGTGTTATAACAATATGAAATTATTTTCCTACTTTATAGTAACTTACCATATGATATCTAATATGAGTTCCTCCAGATCGCACACCTTCATTGAGTTGGATGGAGCTGACGCTGCCCGCATCATCGTCCATGAACCCAGTTTTCTTGTACCGCGCCATCTGTTGGACAGTATAATTTTTTATTGGATGAGTTCAGCAGACAGGGAGACGACCCACCGAATGGAAAGCTGTTACCATCGCCTATGGATATTTGTAACACCAAACGTGCTACCAAAGTACTACGACTCTCTAAAGGGAGACTAGGACTTGGTCACTAATGCCGGAACACAACTCAAGCCGGCAGCCTGGTTGAGGTTTGTTTTGTCGCCTCTTTCGACAGACCGCCCGACAGCAGGAAATTGTATTCTTTCTCCGTTCCTATACGGATAAAAATATAAGATACTGAAATACATACATAGTACATAACTTCACGCCAGTTCCCTTGCGGGGTAGGCACGAACAACAGAGCGCCATTCAGGCTTATTCTTACACACCTCACTTGTTTCTTTGACATTCACAACTCTTGTCATGCACGCTCGTCTGTTCTTAAGGCTCCTGACATCACCTTCTGCTAGTACACGATAATTTGATCATGAAAGGTGTGTCGTGGCCTTCCACGACTTCTGCATCCATCCACTTTTGCATTGAATATCTGTTTAGTCATTCTTTCATCATGCATTCTTTCCACATGCCCGAACCACCGGAGCATTCCTTTCCTTACCTTCACCCCCACACTCTCTTTCAGACCAACTCTCTTTCTTACTTCGATGATATTGAAATAAAATATAATATATTTATTTCGTAGTGCATGTACATAGATGTTAAGGTTGTTACAGTATCAATGCATGCTGGCCGTAACACGGCGTGCAAAATTAATTACATAATGAGACGTTAGTGTCGGCTTGCAACAATATGTACAAGTTAATATTGCATGTGTCTTATTACCCCTTTGAATTCTAGTGATCTATTGTTTGCGCTAATCTTTTTGTTCACGCCGCCGTGAGACGTCATAAAACCTTCTTTCCTCTGTTGGTATTTCATGTGAATTTTTAGAAGCCATTAAGCTGACCATGTAACGATTTCAAGAACCAGTGGACAGCATGTTGCTAGGAGGCCATGTCTAATTTACAAATGGATGAAGGTCGATCTGTCGGGAAATGCGCCAGTCGTGTTCTGGCTCCGAACGAGGCGTTACCTTGTGCACTTTCGGCGCGATTGTCTTATAACAACGAACTTTGCGCGATTTATGTGATAACGATTTTCAGCTCTACTGTTTGGTTTATTGTATTCTACGTACTGTTTGGTGTATTCTACGTACAACGCTTCGCAATGTGTTATTGCTGTTATGGAGAAGAAGCGGCAAGAAATTCTCCATCAGCATGTCTAGCTGAAAATTGTTTTTTCTTTTTTATCTATCTCAAGTTCTTTTTTTTAAATAAATTTTATACAGAACTATATTCCACAATTACTTTTCAAAATCGTGCATACTCAGTAAGACAGACATAATAAAAAGAAAGAAAAATATTATTATCGCTATAATAATGACAAAACGTACTAACAATTTATACTGCAACAACACTCCATAAATTCCTTACATGTTTGGCAAGATAAAAACGTTATACAGAATATCAGGGGCGGATTTAGAAATATAACGCCTGTAGGCTATTCAAATTTTACCGCCCCTACCGATAAATGGAAACCCTAATTCACAATCATATTAATTAGATCATTTTTTTGTCATTGAAATTGTAACTTTATGATTTGTGTACATATCGTGAGACGTGTATAGTCTTGAATTAGACCTCCTTTTTACCGTAGTTTGAAGATTGCGTAAGACATAATTATATAAAAAATTGGCCCCAAATTTGCCGCCCCTCCAAAATCTGCCGGCCTAGGCTCCAACCTACTCAGCCTATTGGTTAATCCACCACTGCAGAATATAGAAGTATAAGAGGCTGGAAAGACCTGCTATATAAATAAAGTTTATTATTACGATCAGCACAAGGCTAACCGTTTCACGCCGGTATTCCGTGAGAGCGTGGTATCACACCGATCGAGTCGGCCCTAATAGTACAACCTACCTACCTAATCTACAACGTAATTTCATGTTTGCACAATGCACGGTTTGTACAATAACTGAAATCGATTTAAAGAGAGTATTATTACCAAGCTGATGCATAAATATAATTTTAATAATAACAGAGGAAGAAGTAATTAACAGGTGCAGAATTGGGGACATATTAATTACGGGATGTGTTATTGGTCATAACCTTTCAGATCACAAACGTTGGTTGTTGGTTCATTTACTACCTCCTTAGTTTTGCAGTTTATACATTTATTTCCAAAATTTAAGTATGTATTATGATTTATTTATTTATTTAGTGATAGAAAACCTAAAGCTAATACACATGAATAAACATTTGAAATTGATACAGACAGCCAATTACAGGTTTTCGCAAATAAAATGTTGATTATGTAACACATAGACATAACTACAATACATTATAAAACTAGTCATGACAAAAAATATGGCTTAAACACCGTTTGGCTCCCGAAATACTGATCCTAACTGGGTCAACGTTATGCTGCTTACTTATATTGTTTAAATAGTTGCTTGCTCGAACTAGAAATGCATTTTGCCTATAGTTAGTAGAACTAAAAGATTTATTCACAAAAATTGAAGATAAAGGTCACGTTTTAATTTTTATTCAATTCCGTTGAGCCTAGGGTTGCCAACATTTTCTCAGCGAAATACAGATTTTCCAAAATAAGTTATAAAAAAATATAGTACACTTCTAATAAATATAGTATTTTATGGAAAAAAATTAAAAATAGACAAAGATATATTTGTTACTTATTTATTTTTATAAAAACTATATTTCTTTGCACTTCTTGCATTTTTTAACAATGCTTTGTCTGAAATAAAAGTGTCACATGGTTTATTACATTCAATTATTCAATGAAATCATATTATTTCGATGTTGTCAATTTGATATTGACAACTTTAACGTGCTGCCAGCGCCTCCAGTTAGTATAGAGAATAGAGATCAGTGGGAGCCAAAGACAAAAGATTTCAAATGCTTTCGGAGTCCGGAATTCGGTTACACGAACTCGCCTCACTCAAAATTTAATGAAAAGGCGCGTTAATTTTTTTAAAAATAAATATTTATTTGTTACATTTCGTTCGGTGTTGAAAATATAGTATTTTTGCGTACTATATATTTCTTCAACAGTATATAGTACGCCGACCCGAAATATAGTACAATACTATATATTATAGAACTGTTGGCAACCCTCGTTGAGTCGTTTTGAGAATTTCCCACATTCAACTACGCAATGGTTCTCTACAACATTTATTCCGCGTACAACAATGATCTGGAGGGAACATCCCGCTGCGGTTTTCCCTTTGCGCTACGACATGGGGTTCTTCAAGAAGGGCGTTATAAAATTTCATAAGAGGTCGGCAATGCGTTGGCTTCGCCCCTGGTGTTGCAAACGTCCATAGGCGACGGCAATCACTTTCCATCAGGTGGCCGTCTGCCCGTTTGCCTGCTTCAGGCAATAAAAAAAACGTTTCCACCGCTATAGATTATTAAATTCGCATATAGATCAAAGCTATCAATTGCGAGAGCAGCATTATCCGATTCAAAGGTACTTTGGGTGTGTTGTAAACAGATATTGACGTCATTTCGTATACAGATTGATGTTGAACTTATACAGAAAAAAATATGCTTTTACTGGAGAAAAGAATTCGCAAATAGCTGTCATCGATCTAACTGCGCACTCAGAATGAGATAATGCTTTTCGCCTTATTTATAATGATCATAGAGTATTACCCGTCGTTAGAAAATAACGATTTTTGAATGTATGTACATTTATCTATAATCATTTATATATTTTTGTAGATATATGCTATGTACATATAATAAGTATACTATCTATTTAATGCAAAGAACATCGGTACATATTACATTTGTGTTTTTATCACTAAAATGTAAGCAGTTGTACGTAAGTAATACGTATACCACCATCGCCGATATAATCTCAGTTAATTCCTGGGATTGTAACTCTAAGACATCGCTTTTTAGCAATAATACATCGGCAGACAAACACCCATGTTGTATATCCCCAAATTAAGCAAGTTGCACTTGTGTTACGGGTAATATACAACGGACTACTCTGAGGCCGATCCCAGACACCCAGACCATAGTAACTAACGGAGAAAATTCGTTTCCGAATTTTACCATACCAGGAATCGAACACGGAGACTGAGTTGCCGTGAGATAAGACCGCCCGACGACGATTAGTTTTACAGTGTTATTACATAAAGAGTTAGAGTAAGTTTGAACGATTCTTTAAGAGCCATAAAAAAGCGTTCAAACTTCTTTAACTCTCTATGAATAAGACCGTTAGTCTTTGTGTTTTTGAACAATAAAGCGTTATCTGTCTATAATTTAATCTAGACGCAATTTATTCGAAGGCCAAGCGTAATTAGGCTCTCTGTGAATATAGGATCGATGGGATATTTAAAACTGTTACACAACATCAACCAATGACGTGCGCAAGGTCGCAGGTGTCGGCGATGTGGAACACAGTGAACTGGGATACGTGTTGCAAACTTAGGAAGACCTGTGTACAGCAATGTATGACTATATAAGGCAAATGGCTTTTATTTCTGAACTAGCTATGTCTTAACAAAGTATCCTATGTTCATCGTCGGCATCGAATATATATACTGAGTTTCAGCCAAATCGGTCCGGTAGTTTTTCCGTGAAAGCGTAACAGACAGACAGAGTTACTTTCGCATTTATAATATTAATAGATAGATTATAAAACCACTAACTACTAAATGAAACAAAGTACATGGCCTATTTAATACGTCGCCAGACAACTCAGCTAAATTAAATTTAAAACATTAAAAAATCCAGTCCATCCTGTATTGAAAAAATTATACATGTACATACATATGTGTATACTCCCAAAAGGGCCTCGTTCCATATACATTATAATACAATGTGCGAGCAGATTAAGAATGATTAAAACCAAAGTTCATTAGACTTGTTTGGTACACCAAAACAATCAACAAGTTTTATTGCTCTCAAACAAACATTTGGCGCAACCTAGTCATGTTTATCGAATTACTCATAATCAAAATAGATTTATGGCCGGTTTCTATATCGTACTACAATCGGTTAAATTTTGACATTACTCGTAGGGAGCTTATGTCAAAATTTAGACGATAGTAAGGCAAATGAACTATCGGTAAGATATAGGAATCGGCCATTAGCCGTCAACTTATAGCTGTTCATGTGAACTGTGTTAACCAATAAAACTTCCACAGCACGCATTCAGACATCCGTTCCCTAAAAATTGTCAACCATCTCAAAGGCATCGTTTCCCAACCTGGGGTCGCGACCCTCGCGGGAGTCACCTTTATCATGAAAGGGGTTCGCAGTCTAATAAAAAAAAAGACTTACATATAGACAAATCAAACGTATTATTAATAAATATTAATTGAAATATATTTATAATTATTATAATTTTGTATAAGTCGTGGTAGCGTAATGGCTAGCGCACGCGTCCCATACTCAAATTACGCGGGTTCGATATTGGCCGGAACGCATGCACCACTTAGGCATTTTTCTGACATAATATGCATATTGTTACAATTACCACGTGCTAATAACGGTGAAGGAAACATCGTGATGCAACCTGCACATCGAGGTAGCGGATGTATCAAATGATACTCTCCATTCCCCTATAGTGAGAGGCCCGAGCCTAGCAGTGGGACGTTCATGGGCAAATTTTTTTTAAATTTTGTTCTGAAGGCATCGCAAGACTTTTTACTTTTACTTACTACGTTTTAGTGTTTGGAAACGGCATTGTATAGGTTAATGTCGCGGTCGGAGCGGGCTTTCAATAAATGGAAATCCAGTCCGCGAATATTGATCCGCACTCGGGGCTAAGTTTATCTGCCACATCTAATCTTTATAGTAAAGCTTTTCGCCGCTATTGGTTCCCACTTTATTTGTTGATATCTATGCGATAAAAATGTTTATATGTACAGTATGATATATTTATTTACTTTTGATTTGTCAAATGATGGCTATGAAAAGTACCTATATATCGTGCGCAGAAGGTTTGACGATGATAACCCCTCCCGTTTCCTTGGACTGGGACCGGGGCTTGTCTAAGTAGTCTACATTTTCATATTATATGAATCCATTATTTTGGTACACAATAACCTAATATTCTCTTAAGTTTTCGTGACTTGTGAAATATTCGACATCTTTGTCTTCCGTGATCACGGCTACTGAAAAGCGGCCGAAAGGTCGGAATAATAAAAATCAAATAAATTACCACACTTAAAACCGTTAAAACGTAGTTTCGTTACACATTATCCTGTTAATGATTAGGTTGCTGTATGGTTGCAGGGTTACTATAAACCGATTGCGAGTTCTAATAATCCTCAAACGATGTGGCTAAAAGTTCTTTGAAAATGGAAGCAATCTAAACATGTTAATTATAATTTTATATTCAAAACCGTTTATAATTGACTAGCGGCCGCGGTTTACCCGCTCTCTGTCCCGCCCCTGTGGTATATAGCATCATATTATATAGCCTATGATACTGCCTGTTAACGTAGTTTTCGAACAGTAAAAGAATTTTTAAAATCGGTTTAGTACATCTAGAGATTACCCCTACAACGTCACAAACTCACCAACTTTACCTCTTTATAATATTTAGTATTAGTATAAATGAAAATAAACTGATATATATATATAAGTATAGTAATCATATTCGCCATAGCCATGGGTTTTATCTTGGAACACGACCAAGGTCGACGTTCGACAACCTCGTTTTGAACTTCGCATTATCTCCATCTTCACCATACAATATAATAAAATTGGCCAAGCACGTACTCCATGTACAATATAGTGTTCCGTAGAGATGATGAACATTAATCTTTTGATTTTCGAGATTTAAGCATGACACTAAAAATAAATCATGCAGTTGAAAACCGATTCTTCAAGTATGTTTACAGAAGCACGAGTAGATGCTTATTAGGCAATCGCTAAAAAAGAATTGCTTCGTTGCTCGCAGGATTCAGGTCAGCTCGTACAACATCTCAAAAGTCCTGGATGAGAGTTTTGACGTGCCAGCACTCTATTATTGTGCTAGCAAATGTCAAGCAGTACAACAGTATCTACTGTATGGCGCCTATCATATTTAATAAACTGCCAGAAATGTTAAGAGTTCAGCCTACAAAGTTCAAAAAGTCTCTTGAGAGAATTTTATTATACTGTAAAACGTAAATGAATATGAGAATGACAAATATATGACTGTTTTGTAACATATAATTTAATTGCAATATTTTATACCATATATATATTTTTTTATGTTATTTAGTTTTATAATTCTGACATGTATTCGAACATTGCACACCTAATAAGGCAAAATATATATATTTTTTTAATCTATAATAATAATTTTATATCATAAAATAGTAGTAAAGCACCACTTAAACCTATGGGGTTTGCGTGTGATGCAACACACCCTCGCATTTACAGGAAATCTTATTCTATTAAGTACAAGATTTGTAAGTAGTGACGCATCGTATCTATATTGAAATAACTCATATTGTAATATCTTGTGTACATACATTTTAGCAATAAATTATTCATTCAAAAAAACAATTGTAACAAAACTTTAGGATATATGTTATACTAAAACTATAAAATTCTTCAAAATTTTAAGAATTTTTGTATGTTACTAACCAACATAATGTATTATATTTTACGATTTATAAATAAATAAATAAATGATAATGAAAACACATAGCTTGTTGAATACAATTCTCGTTGAAAGGATTTTCCAAGTTCTGATAATATTGAAGTTATAAAGATTTCTCCACCTCATAGTTCAAAAGATAGAGAGAGATTTGTATGACTTTGAAAGCGAACATTTACGCCACACTACGTTGATATTAAAGACTGGTCAGTGTAGCATGATGTACTTGAGGGGCGACACAAGCAAGAGCTGCGTGTCACAGAAATGAATTTGCTGCGGTGGATGACTCGAGTCACGCGGAAGTACCATGTTACGTACTGCACAGAAGCATTCTTATCCGTGACATAGCGGACAAACCGCAAGAACTTTGTATACTACGTTAGTACGGGTACGTTTTACGAAAATTGGTGAACAAATGTCTAGCCATGCCACCTCCACCAAGTCCCGGTAGAAGGGATAAATCCAAGAATGGCTTGGCGTTGTGAAGGATGACATGCGTACCTAAAGTTTTAGAACTAGGGATGCCGAAGACTGGGCAATGCACCCGAGCTTTAACTAGGATGATGAATGTTTTTATAGACCTTAATAAAAGAGTAATCAAGAGACTTTGTTATAATTTTTGAAGATCTAACTAACGATACCTGATATAACGTATGGTAAAACAAATACATCTCTTTTTTTTTCAGGTGTTACCACACTATTATAAAGCAGCATATAGAATATACTTTCTATCAAATGTCATCGACGTCGTTATTAAAAATGACTGCGACATACTTACATAGACATGTAAAGGTCTCGTTTTTCCCAAAATACCTACTGTACCCTAAAAAGCATTACAATATTTTTAGGTGTTACTTTCAACTGAACACAATACTTTATGGTTTGTTTTGATTGATAATTTTTGATATAGTGAGCATTGCGGGCTTTAAAAACAGTTTTAGTGTTGATATATTGTGTGAAGAAGGATGAATGATACGAAGATTTGTGATGTGATTGATAATATATGCCAGAGCAGAAGTTTTTTTAAATTTATTATACAATATAATAATAGCTTACATTCTCATATGCATAAATACGTATTCGAATGTGGCACAGAAACCTCATGGGTTTAATCGTGACGCAGAGAGTCATGTAGAATACATTAGGTTATGATACATAGTGCCATTTTAAAATATGAATTTACACAATATTAATGTTGTCAAAAATAGGAGCAGAGGCGAGGAATTTTTATCATCTTTCAAGTGTTTAGTTCTGATTTGATAATAAAAGCGGAGTTATCATCATTCTAATCTATAGTTCTGTTATAGTCCCAACTTTGCATATAGTGTAGAGCATTGTTTCTCAACCTGGGGGTTGCGAGTGTTATCATAGATGGTCGCAGTTTGTTAAAAAAATAACACTTATATACAAAAGATTCAATTCAATCAAACATATAAATAAATTAATAATTAAAATAATAAATAATCTATCATAAAGCCATCCAGTCGGGTAAACCACCGTCTGGATGGCTACCACCCCTGGTCTAGACTAGGCCGCCGTAACAACTTTGAGTAGTGTTCCGGCATTATTGGCCAGGTTCCAGCCTGCCTTTAGAGAGCGGCAGCACATCGGTAGCACCTTTATTACAACTGTCCATAGACGACGGTAACCGCTTTCCATCAGGTGGACCATCTGCCTGTCTGCTAAACTCATGCAATAAAAAAAAACTCTTTCGAAAAATAAAATGAAATTCGGTACACAATTGACGGAAACATCGCGTAACAAACGTAAAAGAATATAGTAAAATTAAACTCTTCCTTTTCGAAAATCGGTTAAAAAATAGATGCGATCGAAGTTTACTGAAAGGTAGTTTTCTATAAATATCCCGCCTCAGCACAGCCATACGTTTCGGTGTATATCGCTTCGTATATGCAGACGGTAATGCGATTTGTGGGGATTACGGGATGCCAATGCTTCACGGGATTAGATTAGGCGTGGTTTATTGGAATTGAATTAATGGTAAGTGCTTCCTGAGGCTACGTAAATGTTTTTGGTGTGATATGATCATCTTCATGCTGATATTGTGTAAAATGAGAAGTCGCGTATTAAGCTAACTGCCGCCCTAGACCCCGTTTCAGATGCTGATTTTTTTAGAATTCGATAGACATTTTAGCAGAAATGTAACCATCATATAATCCCAATGTCCAGTTGTCCGTCTGTCAGTCGTCACAAACATATTTCTCGGAAACTACGGGGTTTACATGTATGAAATTTGAAAATAAATACATACAGTCAATCGCTACAAAGTTATTTAGTAAAATCTTGAAAAAAGTAAAAATTTGGGATGGTCATGGTGGCCACTTACGTGTTGTTGACTTTTTTTTTAAATACATAAACGGAAACATACATTATCGTTAGTCAAATCTTAAAAAACCTAATGTTTGTTTTTTAATGACTTTTTCATGAAGTCATTTGGTGGCGAATTGGATTGATTGATTCCGCACCAAGCCTCGACCTCACAGGCCTATATGTCAATCTAGCACTTTTTCCTGTACGGCCTGCACTGTATGGATCCTGCCAGGTTGCCCAAGAAAGTATTTTACTTAATAAAACTACGTTTTAACGGTTTTAAGCGCGGTTTATTGTACACCAAAACAAAAATAAACAGAAATAGAAAAATACAAGAGATAGTACACCGGGCGGCCTTATCGCTGAAAAGCGCAAGCGCAAAGCGCTTTAATATATTAATTATTTAATATATTATATATATTTTTAATTACTATTTTAACATTTCTTTTTTTTTAATCGGACATGTATACATACTGAAATTAATTTGGTAACATTAGTGTATAGCATCAAGTCATTTAGTTAATGTAAGCATTTGCACGTTTGACTTGAAATTCCCGCGGGATTCTCGAGTCACAAAGTACCGCAGCTATCGTTTTAGTGAAAACTGTATAGGAATAAGCAAATTTTTATGCACCCGGACAAGTACAAACCGCTCCTGGGAAAATTCCCGCGGGATTCACGGAATAAAAACTATCACACATTTTATTACATAAAATTTGCTATCGATCACTAAAAAAAACATTCGAATTCGATTTTTTAATCTGGCCATTTTAAATAATTCCCAGAGAATTCGAGATTCCCAGGGTAGAAAGTGGCGCAGATTTTAAGTCTAAGAATTTGCTGTCGATCAACGAAAATCGCATCGAAATCGGCCCAGTAGTTTTTAAGGGCATCTCGAACAAACAGATAAACCGACAAACAGACAAGAAATCTGAAAATTTGCATCGTGTTCTCCATCGTTTTATAGTCTATTCCAGTAGTTTTTTTTTAATAGCTTCAATGTACAGACACGGCATGTTTACAATTTCATATTATGGAAATTACCTTCACTTATTTCTCCTATGTACTATATGCAAGCGAAAGTCTGGCGGAAGAGCGGCGGCGGCGTATCGGATTTTCAGTTACAAAAATGACCTAGTTAATTATGTTATGTGCATTATTTTAAGGATCCCCTATGTCATATTTTTTGCATCAATTCGGATGATTTTTATATTTCTATGACATAAAAACAAGCATCGAGACATTTTTAGAAGTTAATAATATTATTAGATTATAGATAATAGATTTCTTTGTGATATCATATTGCTGCTAAGTCTGGCATAAAACATCATAAGAACGATCTTAGTAGCAAAATCATATCTTCCAACATCACGACCTTTGAAAATCGATTTCCGCAGTACTTCCTCTGTGAAAGGCGCATTTTGCACTAGTATTTACCCGCCAAAAGTAGGACACCATTTCCACGCTTCCAGCGATTTATACAATATACAAACTATGTAGTCGTATTAAAGTTAGAGCAAAATAAAATGCAAGCCAATGGAATCGTTTTTATTCTTATGTATAGAATTTGTATACCGTAGAGCCGATTTTTAAATTATCAGATAAAATTTATCAGTCGAATAAATTATTACCTGACTTAATTCAAAAGTAAAACAACTATTTTATTTATATGACTGTTATTTTTAATCTTTCCATGCTGTATTTTATTCTATGAATAACTTTTATTTGAAATCTCTTTTTTGTAATAATAAAGCACAGCATCCTTTCAACCCCATCACCAAACCATCCATCAACCAATACCCATAGCAATCCCCTTACATACCCGTACCCACTTCCATTCCCATTACATCTCCTTCCATTCACCCCCATTTCCAATCAACCACCCATTCTAGTATTCAATCCAGTCACTCATCCAACCACAATCTGACCACTCTTCCAGCCATCCCTTTACCCAACCTATCTGCGCCAAATTTATTTACCCTTAGTAACATATATATAAGTAGTAGCAAAATGTAAATTATTTGAGAAAGCATAAATAAAATAGATAAAAATAAAAGAAATGAGAACTCTGCCCTGACCAATGGTAGAGAAGCCTGCAATAAAAAAAAATAAAAAACATGGGAGGCCCGAGCCCAGCAGTTGTACGTCTATGGGCTGTTTATTATAATTATAGGTTATAATAGTCCTTGCAGATTCATATTATGAATACGAGAAGTGGAATAAAACGTGTCTAGCAAAAAATAAACTATTTCAAGAGTAACTAAAAATCAAAATAAAAAATATTTTCTGCACAATGAAGTCGGTGCAAAGTAAACCTTAAAAATTAATATTGTTACAACTTAGGTTCCGACAAAAACAAATTCCATTTTTACATATATGTAATATGTAAAAACACATTTTATTACCTGTCGGCATTTGAACTAATTGTAATTCTTTTATGATCGTCTTCTTTTGTTTACTTATTTATTGGCATACGTTTCTCGAGAACAGCCCCTTGTTTTATTGTACTCATTTATGGCAGCTTGCGGCCGAATCATTAGCCAGGTGCTGCGGATTACATGGACTACGATACGGGCACATTTGTATTTGTGAGGTATAGAACGATGGCCTGATGGGGAGAGGCGGTAGTTCAGCGACAACTACGATCAAGGCGTGACGTGTGTGTCAATCGGGAATCTAATAGTGACGGACTTTACGCGTTTTAATGAATTACGACTTTCTGCATTACGTTTGGATTTGTTGCGTTCGGTTATATTTGTACCTGTGTAATACGTGTTTGTATAGTTCTAATAAACTATATAATAATTGTAATGGCATTTTAATTCGAGTCTCGCAACTCGTAACAATATATTTTGAAAAGTTGTTTATCTTTATGTTTAACTTGACACCAACTTCTTGATGATATAGAAAATAAATAAGAAGATATTTATATCTTGCTTTTTAGTTACTCTGTTTACTTTATGCTAAAAAAAATATTGATTTTAAAATTTAAGTTACGTCTACGGTATGTAATAACAATAAAATGTGTATGTTATTATTAAAAAACTATTCTGAATATCGACTGAATCCAACGCAAAAAGAACAACAAAGGTTATGGCGGAACAACGCTAGTGACTGTGGCCAACTGCGTTTTGTTTATAGCGTCGATAGTAATGTACATTATTGAATAAGTGTTTTTTTTATTATTGCATGAGTTCAGCAGATAGGCAGACGGCCTAGGTGGGCGGTAAGCGGTTACCATCGCCTATGGGCATTTGTAACACCAAAGGCGTTACAAATGCGACGCTGCTCTCTAGAGGGAGTCTGGAACCTGGAAACTAATGCCGGAACACAACTTAAGGTTGTTATGGCGGCATACTCTAGACCAGGGGTAGTAGCCATCCAAACGCGCAGATACCCTACCTGTTACGAAACAAAGTTTAAATATATAAATTATTTGTCACTTGTCCTTATCCGTGCAGGAACGGAGAAAGAATACAATTTCCTGCGGCCGGGCGGCCTGTCGTAAGAGGCGACTTAACAAACCACAGCCAGGTGGTAGGGCATTTGCCCGACTGGATGGCTACTACCCCTGGTCTAAAGTATGTCGCCATAACAACCTTGAGTTGTGTTCCGGCATTAGTGACCAGGTTCCAGTTTCCCTTAAGAGAGCAGCCGCGCATTTGTAGCAACTTTGGTGTTGCAAATGTCCATATGCGATGGTAACTGCTTTCCATCAATTGGGCCGTCTGCCTGTCTGCTGAACTCCTGCAATAAAAAAAAATAAAAAAAACTGTTTAACGTAACAATTAATAACAATGTCGCATCATAAATAACGCATTAGAACCATCGCGATATCTGTGTAAAACGGTCAGTAACACTAACATTATCCCAGATGGAACAAGTAACATTAGAGAAACCAGCAGTATGGAACACCGATTCGCAAATTGGCCGCGTATTTACGGATATGACCTTGTTTGAAATGATTTTTATTCAATTTGGGAAAACACCAGTTAAGTCTAAAACAACAATGTTATCAAATATACGCTCCTTGTACATTAATTACGTAGTTTGGTTGTCTTTTTATATATATATTGTTACGAGCCGCGAGACTCGAATTAAAATGCCGTTAGAATGACTATAGAGTTTATTAGGACTATACAAACACGTATAACACAGGTACAAATATAACCGTACACGACATGTCCAAACGTAATGCAGAAGGTCGTAATTCCATAAAACGCGCAAAGTCCGTCACTAAAAGTTTCCCGATTGTAGTACACACGTCTTGCTTCGCTCGTGGTTATCGCTCGACTGCCTCGTCCCTCCATCGGGCCATTGCTTTATACTGCACAGATGAAATATGTCCGTCCGGCCGCGTGGACTGAATTTCCTAGAATCAGTTTGTATTTTAAATCCGTCACACCTGGCTAATGACACGACCGCAACGGCCATAAACGAGTACAATAAAACAACGGACTGTTCTCTAGAATAATTAGATAGATAGATAGATAACTCTTTATTGTACACCAATACAAGTATGAACTTAAAGACTAAAATTATATCTAGTTATGTACAAAGGGCGGTCTTATCGCTAAAAAGCGATCTCTTCCAAACAACCCCAATAATAGTAAATAATAATAAATAATTAGTAAACGCATGCCAATAAATAAGTAAACAAAAGAAGTCCAAATGCCGAAAAGTAATAAAATCTGTTTTACAGGTATGCAGGTGTGAATTTGTTTTTGTCGGCGTCTAGGTTGTAACAATATAAAGGTACATGTCTTCCTTCCTCTTGTACCTATTAATTGGTTAGACCAGATTTCCTCTCAAAATGTTATAATAATACCAGCCCATAAATGTCCCACTGCTGAGGCTCGGGCCTCCCGTTATAGGAGGAACGGACGGCATACCCGCCACGCTTGTCCAAGGCGGCTTGGCAGGTTTGACACATCGGTCATCTCGCTGTGCAGGTTGCATCACGATGTTTTCCTTCACCGTTTTTAGCACGTGGTAATTGTAACAATATGCACATTAATTACCAGATTTTTCTCCGTGCAGGAACGGAAAGAGAATACTAATTTCTGCGGCCGGGCGGCCTGTCGTAAAAGGAGACAAAACAACCCACAGCCAGGTGGTAGGGTATTTGTCCATCTGGATGGCTGCCACCCCTGGTCTAGAGTAGGCCGCCATAACAACCTTGAGTTGTGTTCCGGCGTCAGTGGCCAGGTTCCAGTTTCTCCATCAAGGCCGGCAACATTTCGGAGCAGCAGATTCTGAAAATGCAACTCTTACTATTTTTGTCTGTCTGTTTACTAGAGTACGTGAAACATACTGAACAGATTTTACTGAAACTCAACACAGAATATTGCTTATGTTCCGAGTCAACAATTAAGATACTTTTATGCTGATAAATGACGTCGTTTCCGTGGGATAGACGAACGTAGCCAGAAAGTTGGCGCTGCAGTCCACTTTTGTGCCAACGTTATAATTAACAAATTCGTCATCATGGCAACGCGAACGAAGTTTCCCTGGCAAATTCTATAATTTTTCAAGTTTCAGTCAGGCAAATGCAATTTTACGAATTATGAAGAGTTGTATAAGGCTGACAAGATGGACAGTTTTGGGTCAATTGGACTAGGGAAGCATAGAAAAGATCTCAGAAACTACCCAATGGATATCATTCAATTATAATTAACTAGCTGTCTCGGCAGACGTTGTCCTGCACTGAAAAAATAAAAATCTAGGCCCCGATTCTAGAGCCTCCTACCAGTTCCAATTGTGAATCTAAACCATCCAGGGATCCACTGAAAAATACCAAAAAATCATCAAAATCGGTGCAGATTAGGAAAATCCTAGAATCCGATTCCAGCGCCACCTACCGGTTCCAGTTGTAAATCTAAACCATCCGGGGACCCACCCAAACATACACAAAAAATTTAATCAAAATCGGTAGTCGTTCTCAAGTTATGTGCGTACAGACATTTCTACGATTCATTTATGTATATATATTTTTTTTCTTTTCTTAATTTATATAATATGTTCCTATCTTTCATGGTTAATTCCAACTTCGCTAGATGGCGTTACTAGTAATATAAGTATTTTGTATAAGTAACAGCAAGTATTTTGAGTTAAAATCTAAGACATTAATTAATAAGGAGAGCATGTGATTGCCAACGGCGATTCCTCCACTCTGTCTACAAAATTTACTTTAACGCGAGCGAAGCCTCGGGTAAAAGCTAGTAAAACTGTAGCAATGATAGCAGATAATCGTAATTTATAGATAGAGTACACGTGAAAAACAGTAGGTACTTACCTAGTTATGTTAATAGCTGATAAGAGACTGTATCAAAGAGGTTAAGGTTCTCTCAAATCTTAACTTTCTCGTGATACTGATGATAGGAATAGTCTTATTGTTATGAGTTAGTGGGACTCGAATTAAAATGCCGTTAAAATTGTTATAGAATTTATTAGAACTATACAAACACGTATAACACAGGTACAAATATAACCGAACACAACAAATCCAACCGTAATGCAGAAGGTCGTAATTTAATAAAAAGCGCAAAGTCCGTCACTATTAGATTCCCGAATGTACACACGTCACGCCCGTATCATAGTCGTAGCTCAACTGCCTCCTCTCTCCATCAGGCCGTCGTTTTATACTTCACAAATGCGAATGTGCCCGCCCGGCAGCGTTCACACAATTTCCTAGTAATCGTAACCGGCTCACCTGGCTAATGATGCAGCCGCAAGCGGCCGTAAACGAGTATATTAGAGCAATCGGCTGTTCTCGACAATAACTAGAGACATATGCCAATAAATAAGTGAACAAAAGAAGACGATCATAAAAGGATTACAATCAGTTCAAATGCCGACAGGTAATAAAATGTGCTTATACACATTTGTACTTGGAATTTTTCTTTGTCGGGGTCTAAGTTGTAACAGTATTAATTGTAGTCAGTGGTTTATTTGTATTAAAGGTTGTTATTCAAGATCACGCATATTAAGAAAATGAATTACTGATTCAAATCGGAATGTTGAATATAAGTCGCACTCATAATGTTAACCTCGATATCACAGCGCCACTTTAAGTGCTTGGCAAATTATTGTGTCATTTGAGCACGTTGCTTTTCGATTTAGATGCGAAACCTTAATAAAGCGTCCAGTAGAAAGTATTGCGTACCTCGAAAAAAATACTCAGAGATCTGTCAATATTTTTTTTTAATATTTTAGACTCTTGAGCCGATATTAGACCGTTTATTTCTGCCTTCAATTTAGATCAATAAACCAGTGGTCCATATAAACATATACTTGAAGCATTCAATGTCATGGAATACCATCATGTCCTTTGAGTTCTGTGCCTTTCAAGCACATTGCTTCAATTTAGATGATCCATCTAATATCAGCATAAAATTTAGATTCATTTAAAATTTTTTATTTCATAATTCAATTGTTCCAGCGGAGTGACGTTTTGAATTTTTACTGATCTGAGTGCTAATATCTCACTATCTATTAACTTAAATAAGAAGAAAGTTATTATAAAAAATCCGACTAACGATATACTACACGATTTTTAAAACATAGAGTAGACAGACGGATAGACATGATTTCATAAGACTCATTTTTTGGTAATGAATTACTAAATATATTTTTTTAATTAAAATTTAAACTAATTTAGAGTATCGAACGATGACAAATTTCATATTCGGTAGCTATTTGGGTAGGTCTAAATTACATTGAATTACTATGACATATTACATTACATTGAGTGATGTGATAGTATGTGTATATTAAATTCTAAAACCATGTTCATATAAAAGAGTCTGCGTTAAAACACCTTTATATCACCACGCCTTTAAAATATGTATCATAATTGAAATAATTTCACTTAATAAAAGTCTAAAAAATAATTAATATGTTACGAGTATTTGATTCTTCAAAGAAATGATGTCATAACTTGTTATCTTCGTACAAAACCTAGGCGAATTTTCCGTTATATCAGGTGATAAAAAGTATCCCAGATTCTGTCAACTACTGACTGGACTATCAGGACCTCGACACGCTTCCAACACATTTTTAATGTTATGTGTTTATAATTGGCGTACCGGCCATTCTAGAACTGAATGGCCTGGTGCGTGACGATGGCAAGAGACCGGACGGAATGTCATTCGTCCCTTGGAAGATGGGGCGACCGCTAGTGTTGGATACCACCCGTGTTGACACACTGGCCCCGTCACATCTTCCAATGACCGAGTCAGGGGCTGCCAACGCCACCGCTGCAGTTGAAGACGTCAAACGGCGCAAATATGGAGCTTGAGGAAAAGGTTACATATTTGAAACATTAGACCCATGGGGTACGTCGGCAGAGTTTCTTTAAAGACGTATATAAGAAACTCTTTGACACTACCCGTGATCAGAAGGCTGGCTCATATTTTGCACAACAAATAAGTATTGCCATACAGCGTGGCAATGCAGCCAGCCTTCTGGGCACGCTCCCTGTTGGCAATAATCTACATAATGTATTTTAGTTTCAATGTCTTTGTTTTTTTCGTCCTATAATGTTCGTTTAGTTTATGTTTGTTAGGCAGTTTAATTTATAATTATCTTTAAAGGAAATTTGCCAAATTATTATATTCATCCGAAAGTATATAAATATTGTTATTATAGAAAACATGAACTGATAAAGCATACTTGAGAGGTGTAACGTAAGCCCATTCATGATATCTCCTTAAAAATTACAAAAGTTTTAATCAGTTGCATGCAGAATAATATTTTCTTTCATGCCAGTAGTAAGCAAATAATAGGATTAAAATATATAGGAAGCGGCCATTAGCGAGCGTACAAACAAATAAATAAACAACATATTTACGATTTTATTACTGTATGATAAATAATAAATTATCTTAACACACGTTAACATAGTTTGCAAATTCTTGATAAATAATCATTAACTTGTTAATGACATCGATAAGTGACTAAGGGAATTCCCTTCCCTTTCAAAATAGTGATAATTTCTTATTACTTCATCGCCGTTTTAACGTTTTAAATCGCGCCATTTTATTTGATTTTTATTCCGACGTTTCGGCCACTCTTAAGCAGCCGAGGAAGTCAAAGACGTCAGGTGTCAAAGAGTAATGCTAGTAATTATTATTTAATCTCCCCCAACTTGTTCATATTAATTTTTGTTTATAGTTATTACTTACTTTATGAAAGCCTAATCTAGTTCACCACCGCTTCGTAACAAGTTGTGGCTTGAAAATAAGCGGCGCCAAGAAATTTTTCAGCAAGATGCCAGGCTCTAATAAAAATTAGAGCTAGGCATCTTGCTGAACATAAATAATACTAGCCCGGCATAAGTTGTCCTGCCCTGAAAAAACAAAAATCTAGAATCCGATTCCAGCGCCACCTACCAACACACACAAAAGATTCCATCAGAATCTTTATATATAAAGATTTATTTTGTTCGTGTGTACGTCACTGAACTCCTAAACAGTTGGACGGATTTTAATAAAAGAAATAGCATATGTTCAAGTGGGTACCAATAAAGATTCTTTTTTTTTGTGTGTATTTCACTGAAGTGTCTCTGTCACAATTGGAACTGGCGCTGGATTCGGGTTCTAGATTTTTATTTTGTTAGAGCAGGACAATGTCTACTGGGTCCACTAGTATAAGTATGTATACGGTCTTATTTATAGAGTTAGAGTAAATATGAACGCTTCTTTATTGTTCTTAAAAACGCGTTCAAAATTACTCTTAACTCTCTGTATAAGACCGGTAAAGTTTAAAAGGAGTTTGAGATAAATATGTGTACCAGTATCGAAAACTCAGAAAATACTATTTTTTTGTGTCCTGCCCCTGCCCCCTGAAATTTTTAAACTACGAAGTGTAAAATTGTAAAAAAATTAAAATGGCAGAAATTAAAAATTCCTTCAATGAATTTTGGCTTGAACAACTTCCATTTGTAGGTTTTGAGACAATATTTGATATTTTTCGCTGAAATACGTCCATTTTTAGGGTTCCGTGGCCGAATGTTAAGAAACAAACGAACATCACCTCTACGGAAATCTTTAGTGTACTTGGACTACCACGTACTCGGTCTATATTTATTTATTGGTATTTCGAAACATTTTTGGAATTACATTTTATTTGAGACAGACTGTATATGTAATGTATATATGATATGAGATTAAAGCAGATTTGTATAAAAAAAGTTATTGTTTAGATACCTTTTTTTATTATAATATGGACCCAATTTTGAATAAGGCCCAACACGGGCTAAGAATTTTTCGGGGCGAGTGTTGTCGATTTTTTTTGCGTATTTAAGAGTTCACTACCCTTAGGTTCTAGCACGCATTAAATCTATAGCGATTTACAGAATTTAAGTCTGTTGCGGAATTAATTTCTTCGTGCTTCTATAGAACTCTATACGTTACCGATTTTGCTGGAAAAAATACCTAACACCAAAAAATTTTTTATGCGTGATAGGCTTAACACTTAAAAATGGAGACACCATTCGCAATAATATCGAGCAAATTTTTTATGCTATTCGGCGTAAGGACAAGTAAGTATAATGTTTTGTTTCTTTTTTAGTTTAATCTTATAATACATAGATAGAACTCATAATAGCAGAACATCACATAAATTTATCTATGTAGGAAAATGCTCTATTTATAATACGTCTAAGTATAAAAATATTCCCTGAAATTTCATTAGAACAATATGAAAGATTTATTAGCATACCGTTATTCCAGGTTTCAGATGTAGCGAGGGCATGGAGAGATATGATATCCCGAAAACTAACACTTCACATCAGTCCTATAGTATATTAATACAATTTTTTTAATACCGCGATTTATTCGGGCGCGTAATACGATGGCACCCTACGCATGTTTCGATAGAATGTTTTGGTCGCACTCTCGCCTCCGATGGGGCTCGAATTTAATGATCGGGTCTACATATCTGTACAGCGCCATCTAGCATGTTACATGGTTATTATTTGGTCACCCAGTAATATATCAAATGGTTCTAGTATAATCTTTAAATTACGAAATTAAAATGTCTGAATCTTTATGCATTAATGTTCTATTATATATAGCAATAGAGTTTAATATGTGTATATTCTACATTCATTTGGGGTTGAATTACATTTTAATATATTTGAATTTTAAATACTGAATGCAGTATACTGCCATCTATGTATTTTAGGTGAAACTAATTAGTATATAAGTAAACTACATGTTATAATTTTGTTCTCCAACCGAAGCGAAGGGCGGGTTTTTACGCATGCGTACTGGAGGGGAGCCGTAGTAAAACAAACATAATGGAAAATAATCAGTAAGCACTTTGTCGATACTTTAAATTGTTGTATCGCTACCGATTGAAGAAATAGCGAAAAATAACCGCGCAACCGCCTACACACGTTTTATAAATAAACTTTGTGATTGTGCAGTGATAATTTATTGTGAAAATGACCAACGCGCCAGTGAAAAAGGTCCCCATACATCTACAGGTCAGAATTGTACATTTTTAATTTGGCACCTGTTGTTTTCGTTAAAATTTACAGTAAAAGGTGATAGAAACTCATTTCGCGTGTTCAAAGTATTTTATACCGACTTTTTATGTATGTTTTTATATTGTTACGTAGTCTTAACATAGCATGGGATCTTATGCCAAAATGTACTTACGAGAATTGACCTAATTTCTTTTAGAATGTAGGTTGCCGGTTAGCTGTTGCGAAAATCTTAATTTCGTCTTTCCCACGGCTATTTAACGTCTTTATAGATACCTACACAAAAACAATGAAATTGGAGAGGAACAATGTTCTACATTTTATAATAATTTTCGTGTAAACCGGATTAGCTAACACTCTTGTTTTTAAAGCTCGTTGTTATAATTACCGGTTGTGCTAATAGGTATGAACTTATCAAATCGATTGAGGACTTTTATAATTAACATGTTTCAAATGTTTTCCCGCAACTATATTATTATTACCTTTACGGTTTATTTTTTAATTAGACTAGTGTAGTGTTTATTAATGGCCGGTTCCTATATTTTACTATTCATTCACTTACCCTACCGTGGGTTTAATATTGACATTACTTGTGTGGAGCTTATTTCAAATTTTAAACGATCCTAGTGAGGCAAATGAACGATCGGTAAGATATAAGAACCGGCCATTAGTGGTTCAGTGGACCAAGCCCTTGCCAACTTAGTTGCTGGAACCTAGAGGCTCTGGTTTCGGTTCCTGGCATGGTAAATTTAGTAAACCAACTTTCCAAGCCATTTGCCATTCCAAGGACGATTGGCAATGGCAACGGACAAGTGGCAAAACGAATCGCAGCAAAATATTACCTTGAAATTTTACGGGCAGGCTTTCGAATTGGACAAGTACATTAACAATCTGCCCGTAAAATATTCAAGTTAAAAATTTTTTTGCGATTCGTTTTACCACTTGTCCGTTGCCATTCGTTTTTCCACTTGCCCGTTGCCATTCGTTTTTCCACTTGTCCGTTGAAGTTTCACTTCTACTATGTGTCCCAGCACACATTTCGATTTTTCGCAGGCTTACTGCAAATTATGATTTGGTCAGGTTAGGTGCATTTTAATGAATGCATTTTTTATTTAAACATATTTTATTTTATCAAAATGAACAAAAAAAACATCCATAGTGTACTCTGAAATTATGCCACCTCTCACCACTTTTCTACTCTAAAATTATGCCGCCCCTCCACGCGGCCGTAACGCTTTTTCATGACAGAAAAAATCCTAATACCCACCGTCTATATAGAAGTTTAACTTCTAAAATTCGTTTGTGAGGCCTCTGTATCCGCTCGGTTACAGTTATGGCGCGCAAATGAGTACCCGGCTTGATAGAAAACCAGCTATCTCCTACGAGTGTTTGATCTAGTTTCATAAGTGCTATATGTTGTAACCTAGGCCTATAAAGATAATCTGCACTCGATGGACCCGCGCCCTTGATCTGGGTCGGTGACTACCGATTACTTTGTTGTTAGGGTTACCAATAGGCGTGGATAGGATTAAAATCATTTATTCGTGAATGTGTCATTTTAATATAAAATATTTAAAGACGACTGGCGGTTTTCGGCCCCAACGGCTGCAAAAACAAAACATATACTAAAAAAGTAGATATTTCTTATTATCTTTTTCAGTAGTACCATATTTTAAGAACCTCGCTAACAGAGAAAAATAAAGTCGAATTTTTTAAGAATCGATACTCGCTTACCATATAATTACTTTCAATAAGAATCTGTATACATTATGCTTCAAAATATCAATACACCCGCGTAATATTCTGTTGCTTAACATTTTTTTTATTCTGTTAGTTAATCAATTATTTATACGTTATCGGTATCTGTTTTTTTTATTGCAATACAATACATCTAAGCGTCTAGTATGTCACTGTCAAGTGTCATACTCATACGTCAGACAAAGCTGTATGGACTTCCTTTGCCTGACATTGTGACTATTAAAACAAATTATTCGTTAAAAACAATAAATATCGTATAACTACTGTTGACATTGTTCAAATATAGGCAGATTTAAATATTTTTAAAAAATTAAATTGCGCAGTAAAACATTACGTTTTAAATCCCCGCCAAAAACTAGTATTATCGTAATGGAGGTTATGTCAATATCAAACATTTATGGCCAAATCCTATCTTCAGCCAAGTTCTTGTAGAAAATAACAATCACATATGGGTTTGTAATGAAATAAGTAAACTACCTAAACACATTGTAATTATGCATGTAGGTGACCATACCTGTGGCTCTTAGTAAACTCGCCAGTCACCTTCAGAAAATAAATATTGCCTGTCGCTTCGCTCGCGCAGAGTTGTCCCACGGGAACCTTACATTTTCCGGGATAAAAAGTAGCCAATGTACTATTCCACACTGTAATCTATCTCTGCCAAATTTCATCCAGATCCATTCAGCCGTTCTGAAGTCTGCAACTTCTAACTAACGATACCCTATGACTGCTGAAGAAAAATGTTCATTCCTCAAATACATATGTGACAGCCACTCCTACTTTTTGATATTTAATTATCCACGTGTAGCGGCTTGTAGAATCCACTTTTCTGTAAATTTTGATCCAAATCTACAGTTTTGGAAATTTCTTAAATTCATTGAATTTATCATGTATGCCAGATGTACCATGAAGTCTAGACTATTGTCATTACTATATACATTTTAGTGCTTTGTTCTGATTTTTGTATCCCAGAAATAAAGTTTTATACTATATAATTTTTCGACACTAAACAAAAATATTTGCGTAAAAAATATTCCAATATATATAATAGACTCTGCCTGTGACACACTATAGGGCAGAGGGACGGACGGATATGACGATTAGACAACGGCTCTGTTGTTAGCCAAGGAACCTTAAAAATAAACGTGAGCGCAAAAACTAAGATCGCCAGTGACTGACAAAACAGCGGAGTTTATTAAAAATTATTACACCTTGTAATATCATCAATATTTTTTAGAGTCGGCAACCCTAGTATAACGTTTTAATATCTGAAGGTTGGTACTTGGTACTTCCCTACGTGACATGCGCACCACTAGTCGTCTTAGGGCAGAATAGAGTGTTTTATTTGAATTAAGAATAAAGGCAAGGATCGTAACATATAAAGAAAAGAAATACACGATGAGACGTTTGTAACATCTTTTGGATAGGAGTCGTTGTATTTGTGATGGAAAGGAAGACTTAAAGCAATTAGGTAGATGACACACATTATAAATTAAATTATTTTCATATAATAAAGCAGTTTTTTGTATGGCAGTGAAGAGTTTCCTTTACTTAAGCGACACAAGCAAGAGCTGCCTGTCACGTAGATGAATATGTTGCGACATGTGGAGTCACGCGGAAAGACCGCATTAGGCATCCGGCATCCGCGACAGTCTTCATGTCCGTGAAATAGTAGACAAACTGCAAGACTCGCTTACGCTGATACCGCCACGTTTTACGGAGACCGGCTAATTGCGTTGGGAACAAATGTCTAGCTATGCCGTCTCCGCCGGGTCCGAGTCGAAGGGGAAGGCCCAAGAAATGCTGGCTTGACGTTCTCAAAGATGACATGAGATCGCGCGAAGTGAAAAAAAAAGTAGGAAAGCGGACCCTGGGCGTCAACGCAGGCACCAACACTCCGTACGCAACTGGGATTTAACGCTTGGATGATGATAAATAAAACAGTAATTAAAATACCATACCTGTGGGGCGCTGTAGTCCATTAGCTAGTGGGATGTGGCCTTTGGAATAATTTACTGGTTCAATATTTTGGTCTGTATGGGAGAGATATGATCTAAATCCTTGCATTAGAAAAGCAGAAGATCCACCAACCTTGAGATCAGTCCTCTCCTGGTTCGACTCAGGTTGCACATAGGGACAACGCACGGTAGTTTAGTGCTGTGGAATTTATTCCACTATAAAGCTAATAAATACTTCTCACAAGGTATTGAGTAAGTTAGAAGTTCCTGGCATGGCCAGAAATAACAAGAAGTTGCAATATATTAGGAAAAGATTAGCGCACGGCGCAGTGTGGTTCTTCGTCAAACCTTGACAGATGTCCAAAATGGCACTCTTCACCCTGCAGTGCGTTAGCCGTCGCCTCACACCGAAGGAGGGTAGACAGCAAATTGATGGAGCGATGTTCTGCGTTCTTCATACTAGATAAGAAAAAAAATGCTGCGAGCGTGCATGACAAGAGCTATGAATGTCAAAGAAGCGAGTGAGGTGTGTAAGAATAAGCCTAAATGGCGCTCTGTCGTTCGTGCTTACCCCGCAAGGGAACTGGCGTGAAGCTATGTATGTATGTAAAAAAAAATACTATTATCTTACTTTTAAAAAACCATGATAAAACCGATTTTAATAAATGTTGAAACAATAATTAATACTAAAAATGATTATTTAATAGCTATTAGTTAAATTCAAGTAATTCATACGAAGTCGTGGTAGCGTAATGGCTAGCGCACGCGTCCCAGACTCAGAGGGCGCGGGTTCGATCCTGGCCGCGGAACGCATGCACCTCTTAGTCAGTTTTCTGATCTATTGTGCATATTGTTACAATTACCACGTGCTAACAACGGTGAAGGAAAACATCGTGATGCAACCTGCACATCGAGATAACCGATGTGTCAAACCTGCCAAGCCGCCTTGGACAAGCGTGGCGGGTATACTGTCTCTTCCCCCTATAATGGGAGGCCCGAGCTCAGCAGTGGGACATTAATGGGCTGATATTATTATATATTATAGTTAAATTCAAATTCAAGTTTTTCTTTAAACTAAGTTTCACTGGATCACGTTTTTTAAAGGGTCATATATATATAAAAGGTAAAAATTAAACCTAGGTACTTAATTATTTTATGACTGTCTACATTCATAGAAAACTAAATCTAATTACAAATTAAACTATATGTATTATAAATAAAACTAGGTATACTTACAAAATAACATTAATCTGTAAATAAAAAATAAACTCCAAATCGTCGTCGGCGAGGAGCGTACCCAAATGCTGGCCGCATTTCCACGTTGGATAGCAACGTTGAGTTCATGCCAGCCTTTTGGTGGAGTTTTTGGCGGGAACTGAAAGGAGATGTTGTGCTGTGCAGTTTTATTTTGTAAAAATGTGTAAAATTACTCTAAAATGAACAATAGTTGTAGGATATTTATAGTTTTTGAGTAGTAATTATGTGTTTTGTGAGAAATGTGAACTGTAAAGTCAAATGTGGCCTTTTGAACTGTCACAAGAACTCCGTTGAATGGCACTAGCTGAAACCCACAGTTCAGCTGTGCTACACATAGGTTTAAGAAAATGAAGAAACATTGAATCTAAGATCTGGCTTAAAGGCCTAGTTGCCAAGCCATATAATCCAAAAAAAACCAGTCTTTTGGTCACACAATACCTCGATTAGACGCGTTGAGAGATGTCGATAGGAGTGATGAGCTCCAGGGCCCCACGACCTCAGGGTCTTCACCTCGAAAGCCACAAATACGCACCCACCACCAATGGACACAGTCTAGAAACTTATTTTATATACACCGCTTCGCAACGTGTTATCACAAGTGACAAGAGACTGTCCAGCAACACGCCTAGCTAAAAATTCTTTGACTTCATATCTGTTTCTTTCTATACAGCCTTTTTTTTTTATAAATATGTTGTACAATATAATGTTATAAAATTCTAAACATGCCGTGTCTGTACATCTAAGCTTTAAAAAAAACCAATTGGAATAGACTACTCGTATACAACCGATGGAGAACCTGATGCAATTTTTTTTTGGATTTCTTGTTTGTTTATGGTTGTTCGGGATTCACGTAAAAACTACCGGGCTGATTTCGATGTAGTTTTCACTGATCGACATCAAATTTAGACTTAAGACTTAGACGGGAATTTCAAGTCAAGCATAGACGAAGTCGCGAGCATATCCTAGTATGTTATACAATTACTTTTTGAAGAATAAATGGAGTCGTAGCAAACTGCACTAAGGGCCGCTTGCATAACGTTGCTTAAATTTATTTAAGAAACACAAAACGTATTTAACACCCTTAAATACAATTAGCATCTTGCACAACGCAAAATTTGCCGCTAAATATGTTTAAACAACTGTCAATACGTTCTGTGTAAAACGTATGTAGGCAGTTTAATATGATTAACTAATTTTATTTAAAGGCGATCGTTATGCAAGCGGCCCTAAGAGTTATAATCCCTCAAGGCGTGAATTATATAAATAGAATACAGAACCTAAGGTCACCGATTTCTATGAGTAACTTTATATACAAAAATCTGTAGGTAATGACTGTTTTGAAACAACATATTTTCGTTGCATTTTCATTGATAAAAACGTTCGAATGCGGAATTAAACGAACAAACGTACAAATCAAACGATTACACGCCCAGGATGACTGTTGAAGTTTCCATTTAGGCGACAAGTTGAATATTAACGCCATCATTATTAAACCAAGGTTAATTTGGTCAACGCTTCTTTTGTACTGTAACTATTATGACGCATGATTTCTGTACTAGGATTATTTGTAGCAAAAAATGATCCGTTGTGGACGAATCCTTACAAATAGGAATCAATGCTAACTGCTGCTAATGCAATGATGTGTTCCGGCATTAGTGGTCGGGTTGCAGGCCTCCCTTCGAAGCCAGCAGCGCATTGGTAGCATATCTGGTGTTGCAAGTGTCCATAGGCTACGACAGGAGTGGCAAACCTTTATGTATCAACGTGCCATTCTTTCTAATGAAATGTTTAATAAGGCCATAAACGTGCCGTCAAATAATGTTGACTTCGTGATTATTGAGAAAGTAATAATACTGAATACTATCAACTATATGATATGCTATATGATATAATGAGAAAATAATACTGAATAGTGTTACAACTTAGGCTCCAACAAAGACAAATCCCAGGTACAGATCTGTAAAAGCACATTTTATTACCTGTCCGCATTTGAACTGGTTGTAATCCTTTTATGATCGTCTTCTTTTGTTCACTTGTTTATTGGCATACGTTTCTAGTTATTGTGGAGAATAGCGTATTGTCCTATTGTACTCGTTTACGGCCGCTTAGGAGCATTATTAGCCATATGTTGCGGATTATAAGTACAAGCTAATTCTAGGAAATTATGTCGACGTTGCCGGGCGGGCACATTTGCATTTGGGAAGTATAAAACGATGGCCTGATTGAGAGAGGGAGTCAGTTGAGCTACAACTACGATCTAGGCGTGACGTGTGTACATTCAAGAATCGAGTAGTGACGGACTTTGCGCGTTTTATTGAATTACGACCTTCTGCGTTACGTTACAAGAGTTATGAATGTCAAAGATGCAAGTGAGGTGTGTAAGAATAAGCCTGAATGGCGCTCTGTTGTATGTACGTGCCTACCCCGCAAGGGAACTGGCGTGAAGTTATGTATGTATGTATGCATTACGTTTGGATTTATTGCGTTCGGTTATATTTGTACTTGTGTTATACGTGTTTGTATAGTTCTAAAAACTCTATAATAATTTTAACGGTATTTGAATTCGAGTCCCGCAAACTCGTAACAATAGTATCAACTCAAAACTCTTTATTTACTACAAAAAAATACATTTTGCAATATATTAAAATAGATGTTTCAGTTATACGCGTTAATTAAATTGAAGTAACATTAGTCTGAGTTTGTTGTTGGAGATTAGATGACAAATAACTTATATTAAGATTGTAAGATGTTACTTTTGCAAAATGCAGTCATCCGTCAAATGGTTTCTTCAGTGTCCGTTTGTGATATACGAGTATATTACATCATAGGAACTGACAGGTGGTGTGCCCAAAAAATATTGTGTCGCAAGCCATTGGTTCGCCATCCCTGGGCTACAGTAATCATGTTCCATCAGGTGGGCCGTCGGTCTGTCTGCTGTACCCCAGCAATGAAAAAATATATATGTAAGCTCGTATTTTCACAACAGCCAGCAGGAAAGTGGCTAGGGAAATGAGCTGCGCGAATATGTAAACGCAACTTAGTACCCTCGTCACTTTCTTGCTTGCTAGCTAAACGAGGGATTATGAATAAGGGAGATAGTATTTCAATAGATTTCTTAACTGTTATCAATTGATTAGTCGAGGATTATCTTGTTTAAAAACCAATACAGTATATCTTATCAATGGACAATAGTTGTTGATTTCATTGTAGATTCGAACACTATTGTTGGAATCAACAATGATTGATGGATTCAACAACAATAATGATTGAGTCAACGAATTTGATTCATACCTATAGATAAACTTAACATTCATAGTTCCTATATCCACACATTAGCATTGCCATACAACGACGGCCTCTGTGGTTGAGCGAGCTAAACCTTTGCCGGCCTATCTCACTGCAACGCAGAAACTCCAGGTTCGATTCCTGGCATTGTAAATTTCGGACATGATTTTTCCCCGTTATTTCTCTCCGTCTTCTCCGTCTTTAGTGTCTGGAATTGGGAACCTTACCCATTGACTTCGATGAGCTGAGTTTAGTGTTCTACTTATAGTCTACACGAATTATATGTAGGTAGAATACAATTTTAATTTGTACTAGAATATGCCCGCGACTTCGTCTACTTTTGACTGAAATTCCCGCAGGATTCCCGGGACACTAGGTACCGCAGCATTTAAAAAATGATGCAAGCTATCGTTTTAGTGTAAACTGTGTCAGAATAAGAAGGGTATATAATTTCTATACACCCGAACAACTTCAAACCGCTGCCGTAAAAATTGCCGCGGGATTCCTGGGATAAAAGATATTACATAGTTTATTACATAAAATTTTCTATCGATCAGTGAAAAACCACCGTGGAATTCGATTTTTTTTAATCTGGCAATTTTAAATCTTTCCCAGGATAAAAAGAAGCGCAGATTTTAAGTCTAAGAATTTACTGTCGATCAACGAAAACCGCATCGAAATTGGTCTAGTAGTTTTTACATGAATCCCGAACAACCAGACAAGAAATCTAAAAAAAATACATCGTGATCTCCATCGTTTATATAGTATCCCAGTTGTTTTTTTATTAGCTTCAATGTACATACAGGCGGCATTTTTAGAATTTTATAATATTGTAGATATTTTTTATTATTTAAAGTCTAGTTATCTGTATATTTAAATAAATAAAATTTCCGGTATTAACTACAAACACACGTTGCGTATTCCCAAGCTAAGCAAATTAAACTTTTGTTATGGGTAATATACAACTCACAACTCTAGGGCCGATGCCAGACACCCCGACCGTAGTAAATAGTGGAAAGTTCGTTTACGAAATTTACCATGCTACGAATCGAACCTCATTTTGGTTAACACAAACACGGTTTTTGCAATCAGTTACACTATTAATTATGTTTTGACGGCCTTTGTGGTTGTGGGTTAAGCCTTTGCCGGCCTACCTCTCTGTAACGCTGAAGTTCCGGATTCGAGTACTGGCAGGGTAAATTTCATAAACGAACCTCATTAGTTACTATATTCTGGGTTGTTTGTGATGTTATATTAACCATAACACAAGCATAACTTGCTTAGTTTAGGGATATCAATGTGTGTTTCTCTGCCGATAATTAGTATAAAAAAATGTTTAAATAATATACTAATATATAAAGCTGAAGAGTTTGTTTGATTGAACGCGCTAATCTCAGGAACTACTGGACTGATTTGAAAAATTCTTTCAGTGTTAGATAGCCCGATTTTATCGAGGAATGCTATAGGCTATATGTCATCACGCTAAGACCAATAGGAGCGGAGCACCAACGAAAAATGTTTCAAAATCGGGGGGGGTTTTGAAAACAAATCCCACGCGGACGACGCCGCAGGCGTAGCTAGTAATTAATATAAGGTAACCTCTGAGATTTCTAAATACACAATTAAAGTTTTATTCCAAATTTAAGAAAATACAAATCAGATATACCGCTGAATATTTCAAGTGGGCCTTCGGGGCCAAATCCTCTCTCTTTTTTCTATCACCTTCCCCCAATTATTTGGCGTAGACACAATATGTCTTTTCCTTCCATACTCCTCTACTCTGACATACGTCCTCTATCACACCACAAATCATCATATTTTCATTCTGCAAACCTTCTTTTTTTTCTACCTTTACATATGTCTCCATCAATGTTGCAGTTTAACATTCTTTTTGTCACGTGACTTTCATCCCTCCTCATGAAATGCCCATACCACCTTAATCTTTTCTTAATTTTATCCGTGCAAGAACGGAGAAAGAATACAATTTCCTGCGGCCGGGCGGGCTGTCGTAAGAGGCGACAAAACAACCCACAGCCAGGTGGTAGGGCATTTGCCCGACTGGATGGCTATCACCCCTGTATTAAAGCATGTCGCCATAACAACCTTGAGTTGTGTTCCGGCATTAGTGACCAGGTTCCAGTCTCCCTTAAGAGAGCAGCAGCCCATTTGTAGCACCTTTGGTATTGCAATTGTGCATAGGCGATGGTAACCGCTTCAAGTGGGCCGACTGCCTGTCTGTTGTACTCCTACAATAAAAAAAAATCTTCCTCTGAGTTCTCCAGTCACGGGTGATAATTTTTTCAATGATGAAAGTGGAATATAAAATAGTTAAAACAGGCAAAGGAGTCTCGGGGCGGTTTTGACGACAACAAACAATTAATATACATTAGTGTATATAAATACGTTATCTGTCAATATTTAACGTCATTAACAATTAACAGCAATATCGCATCATAAATAACGCGCACTTAACCCAACGCTACATCTGCGTGAAACGATTAATAATTAAAACATTAGCCCAGATGAAGCAGCAGTATTAGTGAAACCTACACTTTAACAAGTTAAATAGCGTAAAATTAATGAGAGCTATTTTCTGGCCCTTTAATTAATTAACATCTACAATTCTACATACGTATACAAGCACGTGACCTCACTTCCGGTTCAAACTACATACGACGAGTCACTTTCTACGCTAAATTCTACGCCATTATCGCCTTTAAGGTGAAAGTGTATCTGTATTTGTTTTGGTATGTCTGTTTGTATGTATACCTAGTATAACCTTCTTTAACAGAGACCTCGGTGTTTATTGAGAGTGGAATGGGCAAAAAAATTTTGAACCAATAACAAAATCGACTGCAAATGTAGAACTCTCGCTCCTTTATGCCATACGTGAACACGCTGTGGAATGGGCTCCCCTCTCGCGGTTTTCCCAGAGCGCTACGATATGGAGCTCTTCAAAAAGGGCGTAAACAGATTTTTAAAGTCTCAACGAGGTAGGCAACGCATCGGCTCCCTTAGTGTTGCAGATGTCCATGGGCGACGGTAGCCACTTGCCATCAAGTGGACCCGTCTGCCAGTTTGCCTATAAGCGAACATAAAAAAAAATTGCAAAATATAGTAATTTTTATGTTTTACTTCGCGTTGACTTCAAGATGTTGTAGTAAATATTTATTTGTTGCGTTTTTGAAGTCGGTAGATAGGTAGGTAATTCTTTATTGTACACTGAAGCATAGTCAAATTGAAGTAGAAATACACAAAAGATAGTAAGTACAACGGGCGGCCTTATCGCTAAAAAGCGATCTCTTCTAGAAAAGTCGGTTTTGTTTTTTATTATTTATTTATATTTTTTATATTAATTCAGGTCAAGTGACTTGAATTAACTTTAGTAAAAATAAATATGAAACACGCTGTACGTGTATACAATATTCGAAGGGTTGCTCACGATTTCCCTGGGATACATTCACTAGAATCCGATTTGTGACAATAGGACCGCGTCAGAAGTATACTCTTTCGAAAAACAAACTGGAAATCGGTCGACAATTGACGAAGAAATCGAAAACCTCTTTTTTGAAGACCGTTTAAAAACTAGTTTTAAAGGTTTTAAATTAAACGTCAACTAACGTATTCCTGTTTGTACTTATATTTACAAGTTCACATGAAATCTATTCTTGTCTTAAGGACAGAGGGCCCTTTCCACAAAGGGTAATAAAAATGATTTACGTACATGTTGAACCCCATTGACATGTGGTTATGACGGGAATACTTTCGAGTATCGACGCGAAGGGCGTTCTGGGAAAGTTATTCTGAATTCCCGTTTTCTTGCTATATAAAAACAAATATATATATTTTTTTTTAATTTAGATTTACAATAGGATGAGTGGGCTGGAGCCTCGAGCGGTAGATTTTGGAGGGGCGGCAAATTTGTGGCCGAATTTATTTGTTTTCACATAATCTTCCAATTACGGAAAACAGAGGTTTAATAGATTAAAGTGCACAAATCATAAAGTTACAATTTCATTGACAAAAAAATGTATCTAATCATTATATTAATACGTGAAGCAAAAACTTTGTACCCCTTTTTACGAAAATTGCGCGGACGGAGGAGTATGAAATTTCGCACACTTATAGTTTATATAGAGAAGGAGTGCAAAATGCTATTTTTTTTAATTATGCAAAAAAAAAACATTACACACACTACCATGTATTTGACACACTCACGCATATGTACTCTTTTGTTTATTGTTAAAGTCAAATTAATAGTGTAGCCTTGGCGAAATCTGTGATTATGAAGTCTTTGACAACAGAACCTTAATAATGTTCAAACTTATATATTAAATTAATTAAGGTCGAATTTCGACCACTGGGCGACCACTAGTTAATATGATTGTGAACTAGGGTATCGATTTGTAGAGGTCGGTGTAGGGGCGGCAAATTTTGAATAGCCTACAGGCAAATTTCTAAATCCGCCCCTGAGAAATACTTTAATAAAAAAAACCATGGAGATGAAGTTCTAAATTACTGGCTTTCAACCAGCGCTGGTCTACCGCTAGGGATGTTTCAGTGACATGCAGAGGCAAAAATGATAAATAACAACACGTGAAAAAGTATTCAGACTACTTCTGCTACACTAAAAATCTTATATAATACTCAAAACGATTAAAAAGTGCAATACAATGAAATTTAAAAAATGCATAAATATAGACCAAGATTGAAAATATGCAGAGGTATGAAAAATAATTGACGATTTAGATTTTGAAAACATTTGAAGCATAGGAAGTCTTAAATGAAGTGAAGTACCTTTTGCTCGAATAGTGCGTATATTTCAATTTTTAAACTAATTTACAATAAATTTTGTTTGCGCGTACAATGGTCGGTTACTTTCCGTAGTAGATTTTTGAAGTGAAATTTCTTTAGAATCGTCGTTTGAAACTATATGAAAGGAAAAAGCGAAATGAAAAGGCGACACTAAAAAGAGATAAATAAATAAAAAAATCAACCTTATTCAATTCTAAATTAAACACATTTCTCTTTACCCGTTAGTATTAATTTTCACTTCACATAAAACCTGAACGATTTCAAATGAATATGAGCTCTGTCTGTATATAAAGGCAGATATTCTTTTATACGTAGATGAACAGATACGTAGATACACATACGTGCGTAACAGTGCATTGTATTTTGAACTTTATGCTAGAGATTTAAACTGTAATTTAGATTGAATTATTACGAATAAGGGTCAAAACACCTAAAAATAAAGACGTCTATAATAGAATAGAAATGCGAAAATGTGTGTCTGCAGTTCACACAATACTAAGCGCTGTACATATAAATTTTTTCGCCTGTATATTCTCTGATGTTTGATTTCTACTGTTTTATGCCCGGCTGGACCGGTTTGTACTTTCCTTGGTTAATCGTGCGGCGACAATATCTGATGAGCAATTTTTTTTGAGATATAGGTATTCTCGATGAAATGCTTTTTATGGGTATGTAACTATTAGCTAATAAAAACAGGGGGTTTGTCCCCTCTACGGAATCATTTATAACTCATGGACTGTTAGGATCTTGCTCGATTTTTTTTAGAACTAGTGAAGTATAGTAATGAAATTCTTTACTTCATTAAATAGTCAAGCAACAACTATTCCGAGTTCAATAAGGTCGTTGTAACAACAATTAATTACACTTTAGTAGTGTAAACGAACCCATTATTACCTATTTGATTCAGTGATTTAATTTGGTTCATTTAGACCATATTGAGCTAATTCATTTGGCAATGAAACATTTTGATTTTCTATTCTAGTAGTTTGCTGTTTGTATGTATTGTTAGTGGGAGATTTGATCTATAAAGCAAAACACATTGAACTTGAAGAACTGTTCTATTCGAATTCCGAACGAGGAATGCCCGATTTACAGCGGGTTTGCAGTAATTATACAGCATTGACAGATTAACCTACCTTCTTTATTTTAAAATATAAACTATTTTTTATCACTAAGGAAATGTTGCAATGCAAGAAAACGATGATAATCGCTTGGTGCCGGGTCCGGTTTGTATGGTGGATGCATCAAAACTTCCCAACCAAGCTCCTAGAGTTTCTTGCGAGTCACTACAGGCGTGTGTGGTTTAGCATTGTGAAACATAAGGCTGCGTGCAAACGGCACACCGACCATAGCCCCGCTGGCGGCGAGTCCCTACAAAATGTACAAAAAAACGTTTGAACTGCTTGTAGTTGGTCACCGGTGGCTAAGGTTGGTGGCCAGTCTGCGCCCAGTCTAAATGTTAGTAAAGCTCAGCGAGACGCCGCTCATGTGCAGGCTTTAAAACAGTTTGACGGACGAGTCTCCCTAGTTTTAAAGTCAACGACCTCGTTACAAGTGAAAACTATGTAAACACAATTAATATGCGCTATATTGCATGTTGCTGCAAAATATACATAGAACAACCCACGTCATTGGAGATGTATGTTCATTAGTCAGAGCCACTAAGCGATTTACACAAAATTTGTTTTTTGGGTTTAATCAATTTAATACGGAGAAAAGTTAAAGGCGATAATTTATTCTACAAACTATTTAAACGTATGTATATATTCATTGTTTATCTATAAACATTTATATACTTTCTATAGATATGTATTTGTATGGTATATATATTAAGTATATATCTATTTAATATATTTAATGTCTGTATATATGAAATTTGTGTATTTATTATTAAAATGTAAGTAGTCGTACTATAGTTTGCGTATACCACCATCACCATTATCATCTCAATTTATTTCTGGGGTTGTCTGGAAGAGATCGCTTTTTAGCGATAAGACCGCCCGTAGTGCATAACTAGGTTTAGTTTTATTCTGTAAGTTCATTTTTTGTATTGGTGTACAATAAAGTGTTATCTATCTTTGAATGATCTTTATCCGTGCAGGAACGGAGAAAGAATATAATTTCCTGCGGTCGGGCGGCCCGTCGAAAGTGGCGACAAAACAACCCACAGCCAGGTGGTAGGGCATATGCTCGACTGGATGGCTCCCACCCCTGGTCTAAAGTATGTCGCGATAACAACCTTGAGTTGCGTTCCGGCATTAGTGACCAGGTTCCAGTCTCCTTTAAGAGAGCAGCAGCGCATTTGTAGCACCTTTGGTGTTGCAAATCATCATCATCATCATCATCCGAGCGTTAAATCCCGGTTGCGTTCGGGGCGTTCACTCCGACGCCCAGGGTCCGCTTTCCTACTTTTTCTACTCCACTTCCCGCGGTCTTCTGCATCCCCAGTTTTGAGACCATTGGTACGCATGTCATCCTTCACAACGTCAAGCCAACATTTCTTGGGCCTTCCCCTTCGACCAGGACCTGGCGGTGGCGGCATGACTTTGGTGTTGAAAATGTCTATAGGCAATGGTAACCGCTATCCATCAAGTGGGCCGTCTGCCTGAAATCCTGCAATAAAAAAAAGTCGACATAAATACTTTTCATGCCTCGAGATGGGATAGTTTATGACATAAAATGAAGTGCACATTCCGGGGGCAATAGCACTAACATGATGTATTAACGCCTGCTGTTTAAAATAGGAGGAACGCACTACAGGTTGACCCGCGGCGCAGCCGCGGGGTAATCTCTAGTATTACATAAAAATGAATTATATATGAGACTCACCTAGTTTCCCCTTTCAAATATTTTCATTACCTATATGTAATTTATCCAAATATTTGACACACATGCACTAAGGCTAAGGGAAAGTTATTTCTCCTTCACATTAATATAATTAATGGTATTAGATTTCGTAAACAATTCTAAGCCACCCACAATAACAAAGCAGTTCTTTTGGTCAATTTTTTAGCTACCTACACTATTGAATTAACATGTAAAAGTAGACAAAGTGGTGTGTAAAGTAGGAACTTACTCAAAATAAACTTAATTACAAATTAAACTATACTATTATTAAAAGTCGTGATAGCGTAATGGCTAGCACACGCGTCCCACGCTCAAAGGGCGCGAGTTCGAATACTGGCCGGAACGCCTGCACCACTTACGTAGTTTTCTGATCTAATGTGCATATTGTTACAAATACAATGAACAGTGAAGGAAAACATCGTGATGAAACCTGCATATCGAGATAATCGATAAACCTGTCAAGCCGCTTTGGACATGCGTGGCGGGTATACTATCCGTTCCCCTATAGTAGGAGGCCCGAGCCCAGCAGTGGCACGTTTATGGGCTGTTATTATTATCATATAAATAAAACTTGACTTACAAAGTAAAATAGATGTATAAGTAAAAAATGGAGTCTGTTGCGTTGCCCTAGATGCAAGCCAGCCTTTTTTGGTCTCGATAGATGTGATGAGCTCCAGGCCCCTAAAGCCCCAGGTTCTCAACCCGGAAAGCCACAAATAAATACCCACTACCAATAAGTAGTAACACTAAATTATAAACTAAATCATCTTAAAAAATAAATACTACTAAAAACATATTTACAAGTAAAAAATTTTGTGCAGATCGCTGTCGGTTGGGAGCGTTCCCAAAATGCTCCGCATTCCCACGTATAGCAACGCCGATCCGTTGCCCTAAATATAGGCCCACCCTTTGGTCACGCGAGACCGCCTTGAAAAGACTCGATAAAGTTGATAAGCCGAAAGTCACAAATATATATCCATCACCGAGGGATGCATATTGGTGGCGTTTCAGGGTTTCTTGAACTATGGCAGCTCCTCGTCTCCGGCAGTGACGGCTGTATTTGGAAGATGGGAAGCCGCTATCGAATCGACACATGTTGCGTCCCAACCACAATCCGTCCGGTCGCTTGCCATCGTCGCGGCACAGTCCGTTCTGTTCAAGAACAACTGGTACCCCGACGGTGACAAGTAGTAACTATTTAGAACTTTAAAATATTCGAAAATTCTAGTACGTAAGAAACATTGAGATATAACATGCCTAGAGAGAGCATTGCTAACAAACAACACCGCGAAAAATGGCATCCAAAACGCAAAGCGTTGCTATATTCACTCTCCAAAAACTATCAATGTGTGCGTGTTTTGGGGATATCAGCTACAAAACCGTATTTTATATAATTAAATATTTTTTATGTAAGTGAAAAGTTTAAATGATCATTAAAATTTAATCGCTTTGTGTGTTATAATTTTAATATTACTCAGAGGTTTTAATTTTTGTTTTAATACTTTAAAGTATTACCAGCGAAAGTTGTGTTTATTGGAACAAACCATAGAAAATAAACTACACGATCAAATGAGTTTTAGTATACGTACCAGCCATTTTAATATTTTTATTAAAATGTCTGTACAGATTTTAGTATTTATAAGTCTATGTACCAATACTAATATAATAATTATAAAAAAAAAACTATTCGTAATGGAAAAATATTTTTGTATTTAAACAACAAGTTGACAAAAGTTATTAGACTAATTATGCCCCAAAGATTGTCCCAAGCTAAAAGTCATTGAAATTAGTAGTAATAATGGACTTGGAACGATTCGATGGGTTGATACCAGGTAGGGGGCGTTATGTGTAATGCAAAAAAAAATATGCGTGTGTGCCGTTCACATGCAGTGGACTAATAAATAAAATTAGAGAAAATTTAAACGTAGAAAATTTTCACAGGAGCCGTTTGTAGTTCTTCGGATGCATAAAAATTTCCTTGTTCCGACACAGTTGGCACTAAAATGATAACTTACATTCTTGTTTAAACGCTGCGGTACTTTGTGTCTCGGGAATCTCGCGGAAATTTCAAGTCGAGCGTGAACGAAGTCGGGGGCATATCCTAGTATAATAATACAACAAAGTAATAAACGATTTGTTTTATCAATGTGTTTGCGTGTCCCCCCTCCCCCATTTACTCATTTAGTAGGGGGGCTAGACCAGACGGCGGTTATGACTCAGGAAGGGAGTTCATCGTTCGTGTCTGCCAATTTAAATATTAGATTTCGCATTGCGTGTGTTACGTTTGCCTGCGTATTTCTTGTTGTTGGCTATAAAATAATACAAGGGTATGAGTTAAATAGAATTTATATGAAAATACATGTTATTTTTGTGAGGATACATTTTTTTATTGCCTGACATTTATATTCGTACAGGAACGGAGAAAGAATACTAATTTCTGCAGCCTGTCATAAGAGGTGACAAATCAACCCACAGACAAATGGTAGGGCATTCGCTCTTCAAGATGGCTACCGCCTGGTCTAGAATGTGCCACCATGTGGAACTCCCTCCCCTTGAGAATCAGACATGCTACATCCATTTCTACAAACAGTTGCTCACTGATCATTATTTGTCCATTAAATAAAATTTGTTGCAGTAAATAGAATTATATTATTGTTCGCATGTTAGGTATATGTAATTTATATTATTATAATCTATTTAATTATGTATATCTATGGTAGTTTATTATTATTTATTTGTTTTTTCTTTAATTATATTTAATTACGGTTGAATTAGTTTTAATTTAGTTAAACCACCAAAATATTATTAAATTTTTCTTCTAATGCCTCCTTGGACAGTCGATTGTCTAGGTTTAAGTTATGGTGAAAAATAAAGAGTTTTCAGTCATATTTTCTTAAGTTTTCGCGACTTGTATACATAATAAAACTATGTTTTAACGGTTTTAAGCGCGGTAATTTTATTTGATTTTGGTTTTTCCGACATTTCGGCCACTTTTCAGTGGCCGTGATCACGGAAGACAAAGATGTCAAGTGTCAACGAGTATTGTTAAAGTTTTATTTAGCCTACCGCCAACTTGTTAATTTTGTTTATGGCTATTATTTACTCTATGGGAGCCTAATCTAATTTACTACCGCTTCGCAACATGTTATGGCTTGAAGAGAAGAAGCGGCGCAAGAAACTCTTCAGCAAACAAGCCTAGCTCTAATAATTTTATATAATATTAAAATGGGTGGAAGGAGAATTGAGAAAAATTGAAAAATCCGGGTACCGTTTTCGACTACTTGATGTGCATAGCGGTGAGAGTGTGTCAGTCAAAAATTCATCCTCGCATGGATAAACTTTTGCAAAAATCACCAAGATCAAATAACACACTAATTATTATTTTAGGTTCTTATTTTTTACTTTATTTGTTTGTATGTTTCGTTCTTACGCAATAAAAGTACGTCGAATAGATTAGTGATGTTTAATTTAATAAATGTACCTATATGTCCTTCACTTCAACTATCAAAATTTTTTGCATGTAAGTATGTAAGGGTGTCGGGAGTTTGTAAAGAGTATGTTGGTGCGTTGCTGAGTAAAAAAAAGGTTGAGAACCGCTGATTTAAGTGACTGTTTGTGATCAGATAAAACAATTTCGTCAAAAAGTACATCCTATTCTTACAAGTATTATGTTATTATTGTATAACAGATAACTAAAGCTGATCCCAGTTGCCCAGATCATAGTATGGAATATAGGAAAATTTGTTAGCTAAATTCACAGTTTAGGCGGGCCAACACTTTGTCCCATAATTCACAGAGACCCTAATTTTAAAAACTATAAAATTAATTGTGTTGTTTACAAAAATTTTGTGTTTAATGGTGAATAAGGTTTAACATTGTTGCCAATGCCAACTTAGCGCTTTTGATGCTACATCTAACGCTTTTTTGGTATTTGTTAACATCAAAACAAATAAAAAAATGCGCTAAGTCTTTTTAAAATTGTATTACTCTTCACTGAAATATCGACATGTATCGTCAAAAATATTTTAATATTAATAATGTAATTTGTGTTTTATTTCTTACTGTATTAATTATTTATTCTTTATTGTACAAAAAATAGTTACGTAATTATTGAAATACAAAATAGTGGTGATGTACTTACAAGGGCGAGCTTAACCCTAAAAAGGCTTTCCTTCCAGCAAATCTATACAGCGACGGGGAAAACAAGACGCAGGGTCCTGTACACGTTAACTATTAATATTTTAATTTATGTAAAATTTAGAAACATCTGAATTTATGCACTATCGTCGGTTTAGCTAAGAATTTCCTTTAATTTATTAGGTTGTCTGGAATAGATCACTCGTAAGTTTTATATATATAGTGTATATTATATATGGCTCTAAGGCACTCTAAGCAATTAGACCGCCTATTGTTTTGCCTAAAAATATTCCTTCTGTTTTTTTATCTCTGTATATTTTTTTTTTCAAATATGTCTCAATCTAGTGCTTTTTAAGAATTAACTCAGCACTTTCTCTAACAAACGTTGATAACGCTGGTCAAGAAAAAAGATATTTATGGAATTAAACGTGTATATTTAACATTATGATTAAAATGATACGTTTTTGGTAAAGATTGAAGTGTCTGTTTGTAAAGTCAAAATAACAGGTTTTTACTAAATGCATACGGTGCTAACATTAAAAAATCAATTTTATACATTTTTGTCATCTGGACCTTCCGGCTAACCTCTGAAACGGCTAGGCCAATTTTACATGACTCTCACTGACAGTTAGCTATTTTTATAACGAGTAACTAAGACTGCGTTTTTTAGGGATCCGCGAAAAAAAAATCCACGTGAACAAAGTCGCGGGAACAGCTAGTTTCTTATATAAAACGTGAATAGATACAATCTTGAGTTCATATTAGCAGTTAACCTACTTCTCGCTCGCCAAGAAAATTCGGTTCAAGATAAGATTATCTGTGTTGTTCGCCGACAAGACTGTATGCTTGCGAGTTGTGACATTTGTGTATTATAGATAATATCTAGGCTTGACTAGTTTTCAATAGTCGGTTTGTGTCATTGAGGTTTAGATTATTTTCCTTAAAATTCAGATTCGAAATGTTGCACTTTTGAACTACCATATCATCAACATCCTATATTTTTTTCTATTTTCGAATATTTAGTTGCGTGTAGCTATTTAGCAAAAACAGGATCTTTCGTGTATCTTTGTACTATCGCGGAATTAAAATGTTCGTCACCTTAAAGTTGACTTTTGCTTGCCCGAGCACAAGAAACAATACTGCCAACATTTAAAAAAATGTTACGTTTATAAAATATAGAAACATGAAAAAAAATATTGACAGTGACAAACGCTGAGATTGACAATAAGAAACAAAGAGGATATGATCACTACACTAACATAAATATTAATAAAACCAATAAAAAAGTTTTACATGTCTACACAATCTTCTTAGACAAGATAGAAAATCAAACAACTTTGATCTAAATAATTTCAAACTTTATTGTCTAACAGTCAAACATAATTTTCTGTGAACAGTCTGTTCTGTGACTTTCTTTGAAACGTTAACATGTGCTTGCGGAACGTTTTGAAAACCGGAGAACATTTTCATACCACGACTGTGCATTTTCCTCGGGAACTTTATGCTGTAATACTGTAAATAAATTCCGAAAAAATAAACATTAGGGGTGGCCGCCATACATGTAACTGAGAAGATTTTTTTTCCTTGTATAGAGTGGGGGTATCGTTAGGCATTGTAAATTTATAACGTGACTTAGAGTTTCATCACAATTTTTATCCCTATGACGTATAAGCCCAATTTTTAAAGTATCCTGTATATGTATGTGTACATCACAGAAGATTAACTTTAATGATATTTAAATGTGTCATTCATCTTAAGAACTTAAAACTGAGATATTAAAGTAGAAAATGTTTTAAATTTACCGTCTAAACCACACAATTTAAGTAAAATTTTATTGAAAAAATTATTGCTTACGAAAGTTCAAGGTATAGAATATATTTAGATTATGTATTGTACGATTATAGTACTATGCGGTATAAATATTTGCTTCCATTGAATAAAAAAAAATAACTACATATTGCCATTTCCTTATCAGCTCCTGATAAAAACGTACTTTTGCGCCATTGTAGCGTTTTCGGTTTAACGTTTATTTTATGATATGTTGAATCTCAGTGATAACATTGTGAACTCAAACAAACTATTTCACTGTTTTGATGACACGAAGCATGAACTTACTCTCAGTTAACTATTTCTTGTGAAGAATTATGGACGTCGCTTACGAAACTGTAAGATTTATTTAATATTTTTAATGTATAAATGGATTTTTTTGAAAGTACCTAATTTGTTTAGTGAGCTTTTGCTGTGCAGCTTTATTTTCAAAACACGTATAATGTTTAGAACAAATCACATTTATACGGTATTGCTTTATGCAGGAATTGTGTGTTTAATGAAATATAATATCACTTTTTGTGTTGCCTCATAATCTCCGTTCTTTATGGTTACTCTAAGGCCTGTAATTTGGGGATTGAATGGACCCGAGTTTGTCTAAATATCGAGTTTTATTAGTTTTTATAATTTAAACTGTAAATATAACTGTATATTATTACTTGTCCCATTCCGACATAACTTTAAAGTAAATCCTTGAAATTGATCAGAAATGAACAATAGTATATAACTATTGATATTAGTACAAACCAATACAACATAAATCTAAAAAAGGAAATTACAACTTTTTTTTAAAAGGCGGGTCTATACTTCAGGCAACGCGCCCGAAGTATAGAGCCGCCTTTTCGCACGAGACATCTAGGTACCAGACGCTTGGACGTGTCTCGATAAACTTTGTCCACTTCAGACCCCCATAGATCCAGGGTATCGACCCGGCTTCAGACTTAAGTTTTGTTGTGTTTTAATATATTTATTCGTATCTAATCCAAAACTCGATGTTCATGTGTTGCATAAGTAACAATGGACGTGCTCATATGAAGGTCGTCCGAGTGTCACGGGGCCACGATGCACAATAGCCAGCATAACTATTATGTCACATACACGAATGAGGAGCTGCGTTGTGTCAACCTTCGTATTATATAATATTTTCTTATTTACGTACTTTATTGCGCTTATTTACTTTGCACTAGTTGTGGTTAGTCTTGTATTTATTCGATCATCCAAGATTTTTTTAATGTTCAAAACTAATATGTTATCAATTACTTTACTAAATATTACGATCTAGTTGTGGCGTGGAAATTCGGCTAGGGTAAGCCGATTGAAAAATCATACCCTATGATCCAAGGGCCGACTACACCGCTGTTGTGGAAATTAAGGCACAATTAGCATACAAAAAAGCATGCAAGCAAGAAAGCAGCAAGGAGCTGAATAAAATATGAGCTAAATAAAGTTATCTAACTGGCGATATATTTTCTTAATATTTTTTTTTATAATTTGGCAATCTTGCCGTTTATTTTGAAACAAAAGTCGGTGCGCGATCGGGTTATGAGTTGCTATTTCATCATTTCAGCGTAAGAGATAGTAATAATATATGCACGAATAAAAAACGTAAGCGCCAATAAATTCATGGCGCTTTCGACGTTTTGGTCGCTAGTCGCTAGTTTCTTAAAGGTAGGCTATGGGGAATCGAGTTGTATGAAGTCCACGCCACTACGATCTAGCGTATAATCACTAATTTAATTTTAACCTAATATTCTACAAAATAAATCACATCTAAGAATATGTCCAATGGCACTTTACACAGTCATTGTCTGTTAGGGCGCATTCATATCTCTTGCCTTAAACATCGCTTATTATGTTTTGTTTTTGTTTTTTACTGTACACTACGCTAACTCAAATGGTGATCATCCTAGTGAGCGTTTCTTTCTAGTTCAATTCGATCACTGAACTAGTAAGGTAAGGTGCTCACTCATGGCACACACCTCCTTTACAGTTCATTTACCTTACTATCTATTAAAATTTGACATAAGCTCAATACAAGTAATGTCAGAAGTAAACTGATTGTAAGGCAAGTGAATACTGGTGCAGATTTATTTTAATTTTAACCAAAACCGTTATCGATTTTGTAATACAATACCCCTTTTAGTAAAACAAACATTTCGTCTGAGGAATCAATTATGGAAAGTCTATATTTTCTATTCCATTATATTCTTGTGGAATATGTAAGCTCTTTCAATAATATAAACAACACCAGAAACGCCTAGGCAAAAGTGATCTTCAAGCAAATAGGCACCAGACACCCACATGACATAAACCTCCACCAAATTGTACTTTGACTGACGACGCCAAATGACAGTTTTTGTGGCAGCATCAAAAATAATATTGCACTAAATAATTGAGATTTTCAAAAGAAATACACAACAATTCTTGCTTTAAAACATTTACTTATTTGTTATTATTATTATTACATTATATAAATATTGTTATTTTTAACTAAAATTAGGCAAAACACTTCCATTGTTGGCATTCCGCCCCCCTTAGTTATTGGCACCTGGTATTGAAGATATTGAGAAATTTTAATATTTTTTTATTTTGTAGGCATAAAATAATACTACTGTAAATGGCTTCAAAATTTAAAAATATATTAGGATTTCTTAATGTTTGAATTAATTAATAGTGCGTCACACAGTATATGCCTTTTGAAAAAAACATCACCTTTAATTTCCTACTAGTCTAAATATTAATTTTAGTTTTAATGATTTTAATGAAATACAATTTATTGTACTATGTCAGTCGGTAAAACAGCAAAAACTGTTTTATCGACTGGGAAAGTCTTCAAGATGGCGGTTCACATTTCGCGCGCTTTTTTCTCCACTTTCATAAACAATTGTCATTATGTGAATTTTTCTTATTGTTTTCTAATCTCAACTGTATTTATGTTTATTGTAATTATCGCGATTATATGATAATTAAAACACGCTCGAGCAACAATGGCTGGAAAATTAATAATTATGTATATAAACCGAATGTCCCCTTTTATGGCACTATTGTATAATTTTACGACTGTTCAGTTTTTTGCGTATAAATTATTCAATGTTATTGATGAAAAATATATTTTTAGGATACCGTAGGAATTTTGGTAGAAACGTTTATAGAATGGTCATGTGTGTTCATCAATGTGCACCTGTTTCTCTTTTCTTTCACCTTATCCCTATCATTTGGAGTCGGCACAATATGTCTCTTCCTTCCATACTCCTCTATTCTGGCATACGTCCACTGTCACACCCCAAATCATCATGTCACCCTTCATACAATCCACCCATCTCTTTCATGGATATTTTTTGCAACGTGACATTCATCCTTCCTCATTACATTTTTATGCCATCTTAATCTCCTTCCTCTCAATTTTTCAGTTGCGTGTGCAATATTCAAAGAACAGTGATAATGTAATACGTCATTTCCATTCTCTTCAAAAACTACTAATAGTATTTGGCAAGAAAGTGATTTCTATGTCGCTACAAAATGATGTCATAAAGTAGTAATAGAATGAGTCGGGGTAGTCGCCATACTGAAGGATGAAAAACTTTTTTCATTATAAATAATTATTAAGCATGTGAGGATAATATGGTTGGATAGAATTTCAAAAATCATAATGATTGTCATATATCTACTTCCAAGATCGCGGAACAAAAACTAGATTGAGCAAGGCTTCTTATGTAGTTTTTTTACTGTTTGGTATTTTTGATTAAGTGCTTTAGGGTTCTATACTCAAATGAATACATGCCACACGAGACCTTTCCAACACATAGACTGACACGCATTTGGCCATTTTTTATTTATTGTAGAAAATAATTAGCCAGATGTAAATTTAAACTGGCAGATAGCGAAAGTGTAAAAGTAGCGGTGATAGGAAATTTAAATTTCACATCGGTGATGCATCTTAATATTATAAATGCAAATTTTAGTTTGTTTGTTTGTTACGCTTTCACGCCTTAACTACACTACTATATACACATTATCACGGGTATGGTATAGAAACGGACATAGGATGTCGTTCGTCCAGAAAAGAGTACCTATCCCGAGGGACAGATGAATATAGGGAACGTACACGATGAAGACACTGCCAACTGGTGGCTCAAATACGAATCTTTTTTGCAAACAATATTCTGCCCTTTCCAAGCATTTATTTTACTTTTGACAGCTCGATGACGGATCAATTAGTAATGCGTTACCGACTCAATTTGTTATAAAAATCGACTTCATTTATAAATAAGTTTTAATCAATTTTACTTATCTATATATTTTCCTAAAAATACTATATCGTGTAATAAATATACCTATTTCAATGAACATATTGTACATGTATTAAAAAACTCATTTTTGTAATAAAGTAAAAACAATGAAATAAAGTAGAACATTTTTATTTTCCAATCGATCACTTTCGATATATTTACGTATAGTGTCGATGGTTTAATAGTCTGTGCGTTACATGACTCACATAAAATCAGTATTAGGTACGTCCCCCATAACAATAAAGTACGCCAATTATGTCATTTGTTTCATGTGTGCTTTACCGTAAACAAATAGGTAACTTGATAGACGTGCGGACGTCAAAAGTAAAATAATCGCTTGGAAATAGGACATTAACACTTCACGTTATAAAATAATAACATTTAGCTAAGTGAAAATTTATTGTTGCATTTCTGCAAAGAAAAATAAAAATAAGTCAAATGGTGTAAAATTTTATTACTTTTCCACGAATAGTACTCACTTGCCAAGTGTACAAAAGTAATTATGAGTTCCAAAAATATTTAGAACTTACTAATAATGTTATTTGTAAAAATAGCACAGATTTGTATAAAATACTATTCAATATAAACAAATCTATAAGTAAACATATCTATATATACTTACAATTTTTTTTTATTTTTTTTTTAACTACAAACTACCTACAGTGATGGAAACTAAGCTTATATTTTATTCTGCCTATTATCCCTTAAAGCTACTGAGAAATAGAATAGTAGAATACTGAGCCTAGGTCATCGAAGTCAATGGGTAAGGTTCCTTGTGTGTGTCTACATATATATATATATATATATATATATATATATATATATATATATATATATATAACATCACTTAAAATAATTTTGTTTCAGTAATATGAACTATTAAATATAAAAGATTTACGTGAAAAACGAGTTCAGAAAATACTTTACAGTTATTTTGACATCATAAGCGTTGATAATCTTCATTTGAGCTACAATTTAATCAGCTATTAATGCATTTTCATGTTTTCTAACTGTTTTCTTCTGCTTCTAAAACATGCCCGGACTCGAAGACTCTGGCCTATTGACATATTCTGGCTAGGCAGACGATCATTATTAATCAGCCAGAAACTATATTTTGTTATTTAAATCATAAGAAAAACGATTTAAATATAATGTAATCGATGAAAGATCTAAAACATAGAGTATACCTTTATGATCAAAAAAGCTTTTTTTTTAAACCACACTGTGGCTCCCGTGTTGATTTGTGCACGTTCCCTATAGTCGAAAAAATGGCGCCCCGATCGCGTTTCATTGGCGCCACTGTTGGAATTCGCTAACAAATACACTGACAACTTTATTGTGTTGCTCTATGGTTAGTTCCACCTTCGCTTGATGGCATTACGAGTATTTTGATTTAAAAATTAACTTTGACTTTTCTAACAATTATAACATGCTTACTTCATGAGATATCTTTTTTATAACCCTGGGTGAATGGTTTTGTACACTATCTCCGAACCCGGGAGTGTGGGACGCCCAATGGCGGATTCTCTATTCTGTCTTGAAAATCTACATTAACGTCAGCAAAGCCACAGGCAAAAGCTAGTAGCTTATATTAATGTTAGACACGTCTATACCCCCTCTCGGAAGTGAGAGCTTAGTGACTAACACCCACATTTTAATATTACATGTACAAAACTGATATGCATCTGACAGCTAACTCACGCTATCATTATCGCAATCATCCGCACTTTATCGCACAATCTCATTTATAGCTTTCTATTTAATCTACGCACACACTGACCGCACCAAAACGCAAGGGGGACGTAAATACCTCCCTATTTTCGGCATCACATTTTCAGTTTCAGTCTGTGTCCCGCGTGAAGCGCGGCGGTCGCCATTCGCCGCGTTTAAATTTAGAAACGGATTTATTCCATATTTGAATTTGATTTGAATTCGATTGGTTCTTAATTCAAATATGTCGGCCGATGCTTCACCGACTTCCGTTTCCGGGATCAATATCAAAGTGAGTTACGATTCTACCCTACATAAGGAATTTATGAAAGCTATGCGTATACTTTTGTTTGTAGGAGTGTGTATTGAGCGGTTTTCCCTTACACTGCGGTTACTCATCCGGAAATCTGTAAAATATTCAGTCCACATTTAGATACAAAACCCATTTCATAAACTCTTTAATTCCAAGACAATGCTTATCTTGCAATGATTGTCGACAATATTTGAATTAAATTTTATCGCTGGTATTTTTTTTTGTCATTTATATAGACTGCAATAACATAATATTTTCATGAGTTTTCGCGACTAGTACACATAATTAAAACTACGTGTTAACGGTTTTAATTGTGCTATTTTATTTGTTATTTTTTATTATTGCGAAGTTGTGAAATAGGAAGACGGCCCACCTAAATGGTAGGTAAGGGGGTACCGTCTCCTGTGTATGTTTGCAACACCAGCGGCAAATTTTTTTTTTTTTTTTTTTGGAACTGGACCCAGCTGAATAGCCGCAGATGGCTGTTTCAGCGATACCGGACTTTGGGGGCTTCACGACTCCGTGGGAGCGGAGGCGTTCAGCCCGGGAGCAGCACGCTCGAGGAGGCACCTCCTGTGAGGTTCGACCTCGGCTCGACCGCTGCGGGGGATTGACTCTATATTGGGAATTAGCCGTTAAAGGCTGAAAGAGCTAAACCAACAGGCTGAAATGATTGTTTTTTGGGGACCAATTATCGACTCCGCCGGCGGAGCCGATCATTACTACCGCTTCGCAACGTGTTATAGCTGGAGGAGAAGAAGCGGCGGAAGAAACTCTCCAGCAACACGCCTATGCTAATCGTGTATGGCTACTTGTGTCTGTATTGAGTGTGTGAGATTGGTGGGGTCTTACCTTTGTGTAAGAGGATCCGAGCCGGGGGCTCTCCGGCGTCTGTTCTGTCTGCGTCTGTTATGCCAGGCTGATGTTCTGAGCCTCGGGGGGTTCATGATCGCGAGGAGACGGGTGATTTTATCGGGCTCGTCAATGAGTACGTTGCGAGGGCGACGATTTCTCATGGGAGCGTTCGGTGTGGGTTTATAGTTGACCGTTTCCGTCACCAGAGGGTTCGGGTGATGGGGGGCAAGGTCAAAGAATCTGCGCGATAGGGTGACTATATAATCTTTGATGGATGGAAGCTCCAGATCGCGATGCAGGTCGGCGAGCCGCATATAGCGCGGGGCGTCGACTGCAGCACGCATAAAATGATTCTGGATTCTTTGCAGTCTCCAGATGTTTGTATCGCTGGCGTGGCCGAAGACCACACTCGCATAGGTCATGATGGGGCGGATGCAAGTTTTGTATAGAGTCACCTTATTTCTAAGGCTCATCTTACTCTTCTTGCATATCAACGGATAGAGTCGGCCTAGGATCCAGTATGCTCTGTTCCCGACCGTTCTGGTGTGCTTGTGGAAGTACAAGCCTCTATCGAGAGTTACACCAAGATATTTGACTTCGTTAACCCAGGGGATAACTCCGTCGTATAGCTTGATGGGCATAAGTTGGTTGGTGGGGCGAGTATTGGGTGAGAGAGAGCGCCGAGAGAACATGATGGCTGCACTCTTCTCGGGGTTCACTTCAATCCTCCATCTACGGAACCAGTCGCCTAGTTCCTTGATGGCGGCGTTGAGGTGACTGCAGATTCTGTATCTGCTGGGGTCGCTAATGAATATGGCGGTGTCATCCGCATATAGGGCTAGCTCGGTATGGGGGTGCCGTGGCATGTCGCTGGTGTACAGCGAGAAAAGTAAGGGGGAGAGCGCGGAGCCCTGAGGGACTCCCGCTGAGATGGAATGAGAGGAGGATCTAGTGCCCTCCACTCGGAATCTGAATCTACGGTCTTTGAGGAAGTCCCGTAGAATGAGTACGAGTCGGTCCGGCACACCGAGTTGATACAGCTTGTATATCAGCCCGTTGTGCCAGACCTTATCGAAGGCTTTGGCGACGTCGAAGAATACTGCGCCTGTGGGCCAGAATCTTCGTCCGCCGCGTTGAAAGTGGGAGAGGACGTGCTCCGTGATGCGGAGCACTTGTTGTGGACAAGAGTGTCTAGCTCTAAAGCCAAACTGCTCAGGGGGGATGAGATTATTGCTGAAGGCAAAATCTCTCAGTCTTGTGAGAAGGAAGACCAGCGGCAAAGCCATTGCGCGCCAGTACTTAGGATGGGATAAAGGGGAAGGCATGTAGGGGCGGGAGGGGTGGGGGGAGTGGGCCACCGTACGAAACACGATTAGCTAAAGGCTAACCGTTTCACATCCATATTCTTTGAGAGCGTGGTATTACTCCCATCAAGCTGGCCCAGCGAACTTATAATCAAGATAGTGATTCCAGCATGCCTCTACCACGTCAAGATCTCTCATAAGACCAAAATTTTCATAAGCAAAGCAACCTTATGCGTAAGTATATTTCTATGCTATTGTTTATATGAGTTTACATACCATCGTCAATGTTTACCATCGATTCAATAAAGTGGTACGAGTCAAGTTATAAACAAAGTGCCAGGCGGTTCGTCTATGTATGTACTGTGATACTTTGGGAATTGACATGAGATGTCTTCAGTGTGAGTTTATACAGTCGACCGTGGCTTGGTAGAATACTAGGAATGGTAATCGAGCGTAAATCTGAAAGGCATTTCTTTTCACATTTCACTTTTAAAGCATGGGCTGGCTCGATTGGTGTGATGCGCTCTCGCAGAATATAAGCGTTAGAAGGTTAACCTCTAACTAATCGTGTTTCGTGCGATGAATCCGTGGTACGATTGCCTATTTCTTCCTCTATTCGAATCCTGTTTGATTCCTCTATTCCATTTCCTATATTTCATCCGTCCTATCCCATCCTAAATACTGGCACTCGTTGGCTTCAACCCTGGTATTGAAAACGTTTATAGGCGACGCGACTGTAACCACTTTACATTAGATAGGGCGGATAGGGGGATGGAATAGTAAGATCAGACAGAAGAAATGGGATAGATAGGGTGGATTAGGGGAATGGAATACGGTGATTGGATAAGAGGTGGGAAGTGGGCCATCGGAACTCTAACTCATCGCATGAAATACGATTAGCTCAAGGCCAAACGTTTCACGACGATAATCTAGAGAGCGTGGTGTCACATCAAACGAGCCAATCGTAAGAGCTGTAATCAATATAATAATCTGCAGACAAACACACACATTGTATATCCCCAAATTAAGAAAGTTACGCTTGTGTTATGGATAATATACAATGGACTGCTCTGAGGCCGATTCCAGACACCCACCATAGCAAATAACGAAGAAGATTTGTCTCCGAAATTTACTATACCAGGAATCGAACCCGGAACCTCTGCGTTGCAGTAAGGTAGACCGGCAAAGTCTTAGCCCGCTCAACCACAGAGGCCTTCAAATAATTATTCCAGCATGGCTCTATCGCATCACTTAAGCGGGTGATTGCCAATTCTAATATACACGGAGATGAATATTCTGTGGTGGATGTGTGGTGTCACGCGTCAGGACCGGACCAGGAACTCCCGTATACGCGGCCACCTTCGTGTCCGTGACATAGCAGACAAAATGCAAGAGAGTCGCTCACGTTGGTATGGTCACGTTTTGTGGATACTGGTTCTGTGGGCCACAAATGTTTAGCCATGCGGTCGTCGTCAGGTTCCGATAGAAAGATAATCTCAAGAAATATTGACTCTGCATCGTGAAGGACGATGATGAAATATGTACGTGCGTATAGTCTTGCAATAAGGGATGCCAAGGATCTCGTGAAGAAAAAGTGGGAACGCGAACTCCGTGCTAATGGACATTTCGAACGCAACCAGGATTTATCGTTGGAATGTTGATCATTCCACTCTTAGTATATTTCTTCAGTGACATTAGTATGAACTGTAAAATATGTATATTTTTTTATCTTAAAATTTCAATAGAGAAGATTGTTGGCAAGTACCACCTTTTTGGGATCCGATCATCAAAATTATGCAAATCCGGGAAAAACCAACTTCCAGACCTCAAGACACTGAGTTCTTTCTGCGTGCACCGGAACACAAACCAACTTGATTGATCATTTATTTTTATTTTTCCTCCCACCCATTTTAATATCATATAAAATTATTAGAGCTAGACATGTTTGCTAAAGAGTTTCTTGTGCCGCTTCTTCTCTTCGACCCACAACATGGCTGAAGCGGTGGTAAATTAGATTAGGCTCCTATAGAGTAAATAATAACCTTAAACAAAATTAAAACTTTATATTTAAAATGAACAAATCGGCGGTAGGCTAAATGAAACTTTAACAATACTCATTGACACTTGACATCTTTGTCTTCCGTGATCACGGCCACTGAAAAGTGGCCGAAATGTCGAAATAATAAAAATCAAATAAATTACCGCCCTCAAAACCGTTTAAACGTAGTTTTATTATTTTAATCTATTAAATCAGATTATAGTAGATTAATCGAAATTTTTGTTACAGAGCTCCCAGAATCGCCTACTCATCAAGAATGGGCGTGTCATCAACGACGATGGGATGGAGGACGCCGATGTCTACATCGAAGATGGAATTATTAAGTGAGTTGATTCTCAAATTGAGTATAAAACTGATCGCTTTTTAGCCATATCACCGCCCTTTGTACACAATGAAAATAGCACTAGTTGTAAGTTTCCTTCAATGATGTACACAATAAGGTATTTTAGTGCCCGCTGTATTATAGAACTTTCATAGAAAGTGATTCTTTCTTCATCAGTGCCTTCACTACTGATAATCGTTACCTTGATTAAAGCGAATAGCGACACTGCACCGAGTCAGCCTTGAATCTAAACCTTTTTGCACTTTGCCTTTACGACGAAAATAAAAGTCCAAATTCAAGGTTGAAGTGGATATACTTTGGAAACACTTAAATTCAAACTTTCTACGTAGGTTTGAGTATTTTTGCATAGTGAATCATAGATCAGTACACAAATTAGATCTATTTCAGTATGCTAAATTTACCAGGTCATTGCCAGTATTCTCAACAGCCAGATATTTGTTTGCCGTACAGAGAAATGTAGAGTATTTGATTATAGTTCACCTTGATATTTATATCAGATATTGGTGATACTAAACAACTTACGCACTTAATAAGGATGAGTAACAAATTTATATAAATAAGCATTATAATAACGCCAATAGATAAAGTAGTTAAGGAATGTAATTATGTATTAACTAGTATTAAGAAAAATAGTGTTTAAAATAAAGTTTATAATAGGGAAAAAAGATTTTTTTAAAGTATAAAGGTGAATAAAACTGTGGATCCAAAATAATTCCGACAATACAAGAAAGACAAAGAATCGGAGAAATGTAGAACATAAACCATCAACAGCTATTGTGAAGAGATTATTAGATTTGGTGCGGACTGTTTTATATGCGTAATGCACTGGCCCACAAAAAAAGTGTTCTTTAATTTTGACCAGACTCATCTATTATTATGTACTACGATGCACTGAATCTGAATCTGAGGTCAGTTTGGTCCATACATCCTCAAAATTTTCGTGTAAATAGCAAAATGGCAAAAAAGTGCAATTTTGGCGATTAAAAAGTTTTATAGAACTAGATCAAGTATGATTTTTATGACTTTCCATCCACTAATTCTGAATATCAAACCCATTTGTCCCATAAGCCCTCGAAAATCCAAGTAAATTGCAGAAAACCCCTGTAAACCAAATTTTATTCAACAAAACTGCAATTTTGGGGCTATTTTTGCAATTTACTCGACAATTTTGATGACCTCAGATTCGGATTCAGCGCATCGAAATACATAAAAATAGATGTGCCTGGTCAAAAGTACAGACCACGTTTTGTATGTGGGCTTATGTTAATAACATAATTATAACAAAATAGAAATTATACAAATTCAAAAGATTTTATTCAAAATAAGTTCCACTGTAGAACACATTTGCAGGTCATAATACATGTAAGTCAAAATTTAAATCTACTTCCTATTCTATGTACACCGTTTGCAATGTGTTATCGCTGTTCATAGGAGAAGAAGCGGCAAGAAACTCCCCAGCAACACGTTTAGCTAAAAAAGTTTTTTTTCTTCATAATTATTTATATATTATTTCAGGATATTTTTAAAATACATGTAGAAGTTGTATCATAATTACTTTTCAAGTTACTCTATCTTGTATTTTTAATTAATGTTGTCTACAGGGCTACGTCTCGTTCTATAACTTCTTCCCAATCGTTTAGGGTCGGCACAGCATGCTTTTCTATCAGTACTCCTCTATTCTGGAATACATCTTTTGTCCACGTCAAATAATCGCGAATCCCTTCACACAAGCCATCTACATAATTCTTATTTTGCTTATTTTTACTTTAGCCATCAGCCTTAAAGTTTAACATTCTTTTTTCACATCATTTTCATTCTCTTCATTACCTCATTAGTGTTATCTATCTGCCTATCATTATAATTTTGATGTTCTTTGATATGGATTAAAAAATACATTTATATTTTAATGTCATAAAAGTAAGCCAATCCCATACCAAAGTAATATCACGTATCTACGAGTACAGCTAAGGGTATCAGACGAGTCTGCAGCATTGTATCAAGTACAATCCATCTCTTTCACTACAACCTAGTCCGTGTACGTGTAAAAGAGATAATAGCAGGGAAAGCCATCTTCCAACCATGGTGCGCGTTTATCGATTGGATGAACTGGAGGTTCCTGGTGCGAATGTTTTGTCGCAGAATTACGAGTGCTTTGACCTTTACGCTATGGGGTGTTGCGCACGTAGTGTTTAGACTTCGACGTAGATACATATTTGTTATAGCCGGGTTCCTATACGTTCTTTTATCTTTGTAGAACATTCATATTACCCACTTGTATGGAGTTTACGTCAAATTTGAACAGTAATAAAGTAAATGAACGGGTAGTAGGGATACAGGAAACGGCTGAAAGGCATATCGACTATTTCGTCGCAGTTTATATAAAATATAATTGTTTATTTACTTATTTCATTCTTAGATTTCCTAGATATATTAAAACACAAATTTGGAAGTGAATAAATTGAATTACGGGTTCTAGCAAATAAC